>VDFB02000013.1:293329450-293754779 GCA_007258455.2 Sequoia sempervirens | reverse complement strand
GTGAAATTAATAGAAAAAAGTATGTGTTAAATCCACATATATATGGTTTTGACTCCCAAATATTGAAATAAAATTTAATTGTGGGTTGAAATTAAACCTATCTCAATTGGAACTTCCAATCTTGAATGTAAAAAATTAAAAAATGTCATGCTAGTTTGCTGTTAAAAAGGAAAAGCTCTATTTATTTTCGATATTTAGGGATGGCTTGAGATAAGACATTATCTATGACCAAATTTGCATTACAAAAAGTACTTAGTATTAATATCTACATTGGTAAGCAGAAATTTTATATTTGTGTGGCTACCGTAATTGTCTTAGAATTTGTGCTAAAATGGTTAATTCATCCAAGGATTTAATTAGAATGGAAGTTAGGGAGTTAGGTTTGAAAATTGTTATGTAAATGTCATGATTTTTAATTGGCAATACCAATAGAAAATGGTAGTGACTATTTCTCTACTGTTTAAATCTCCGTGTACTCGTTTTCTTTCCTCCATCTAGCTAACTATTCTTTTAATATTGGACAAAGATGGAGCTGATAAAAATTCTATTATCTTCACAGAGTAAGTGATAGTGGTAGGTATTACAAGATTATTCTATTGATGCTAATTTTGTTGTGCAACTTAGATTGGACGTACAGTTATAACCTGCTATGTAATCATAAGGATGCGCCTCCAAGAAGATAGCCCGTGATGCCACTTGTTCTTCTTCAATTGGTTATTAATGATCTTTTGGGAAACCCTAATTCGGGGTGATTTGTTTTAATTTCGGCCGTTGATCTCGTATTGATGTCGGCCATTCTTTTGTTTTCAAAAACTTTATATAAACTCTCATTCTCTCATTTCATTATGTGGAGAGAGTTTTATGAAATTGTTGTGTAGATCTACTTTGGATAATAAAAGTTCATGTCAATGATTTTCTTTGAATCCTTCTTATTGTCAAGTGTTTGCATGGTTGCATATCTCCTTCAACAATAGAATAGATTTAGTATAAAAGATATATTAGATTTAAAGTAGAATTTGATTCCAATGTATGTTAGATGAATGAAGTATTTGATAATATAGATTTGTGAAACTTTGCTCATACTTTATTTGAATAAATGATTTTTGTTGAATGTGTTAAGTTAGCCTGAGCTTATATTGTGGATGCTTAACTTTTGTGTAAATAAATATTGTTCGATTTGATGCTAGTTATTTGTGAATTGAAAATCATAGGCACAACCCTAGAAGATTGCACTCACTTTGTGTAGTTGTCCTGAGTGTGGTGAAGCAAAGTGTTGTTATTAGGTTCACCGTGAAGACTTTAGAAACTTGCTTCGTTATTTCAGATACCGCCATCTTCCTCTTCAGAGGATTGGTCGGGTCTTGTTTCCCAATTCTTCTGGTTAGAATCATTTTCCCACTACGCTATGATAGGTGAAACACAAATTGATTTCGGCTAGACATAATTCTTCTATTTATAAAATCAATTACATGGATTACAATATAATACACTTTGATATAAAGGTCATTTTGAGATTTACAAACTAAACAGCAAGGGGACTCTTTTTAGTGATCACAATCCATAAAATAATCGAATTTTTATGCATAGCTTTCAAATCAACTAAAACACTAAAAAACGTGGAAATAACTATCTATTAAAAGTTACCAAAAGCACTAAATGTTTTTTTAAAATTTCATTCTAAAATGCTTCAACTGCATGTTTGGCTTCACTTTTCTGATATTCTTTTCCACGCTTGAAATCATTATCCAACATACTCCTCATTGAAGCTCAGTGGACATACAAATTGGATCCTTGGAACTCATTATGTGATGCAGAGGAAGGACATAACCTAACACAACTTGACTCCTTTGACACCCTTTATACAATGGTTCATCTTAAACAATGAGTAAAGGTTTCCTAGTGCACATTGATACAAGGAAACAACACCCTAATAACATTCAACAATGAAGAGAACATGGAACATGGAAGTTTTGGTTTGTTCAGACCTGTTACAACACATTCTATAGGTTCCCAAACATTCATAGCGCAAAAAATTGGTCACCACAATGATTCCTGCAAATATGGACTTGTTGCTTCCTAGTGCATTCTATGCAATGACAGCAAAGAAAGGAAAGAACAAATTGTCATATGAACCCCTGGTCTGTACAGGTATTTTGCAATATGCGACAATGATTCACTATCCTAACAGTAGTAAACAACGTATAGATTTGTCAAAGCAGCAATGAAACTTGGGTTTTAGGACAATCTCCTCTTGCAGGAAGGTAGATAGGCATGGGACAGAGCCTTCGACAAGATTTCATAATTTTTGGGTTGTGGGAACTTTGCCCATGATTTATTTATGCTCCCTGGAAACCCTAGGCAGGGTTTAGACTGGTCAAGACAAAAGATGCAATATCTTTCACAAAACATAATGACGTTGTACCAAATGAAAAGCATTCAGAAGTTAAGACTGTCCTTCAACTTCTAAAATGTTTTCAGGATCGTACCAACCTGCACAGATCCATATAGTGCAATTTACAGTGTGGTTACACATGCAAACATGAACAAAAACGAGGAAAATAGAGTTCTTTTCATTCCAGATGTTCTCCAACCATTGTGCTCGAGATTAGATGTCATATTTAGCATATTACAACATCCCACAACCTTCCAAACGGAAAACTAACTCCCATCAACAAATTTTGCAAATTTGCATTGACAACATGCAGAAGTTTTTGCAACTTTTTTAAAATTTTACAACTTTTAACAACATTGCAGTCAAACATTCTAAATTGGTCCTAAATGACCCCCAATGGTCTTAAATGACATTATTGGCCCGAAACAAAGCAAAATTGAAAGTTTTGCAAGATGACACAAAAATGCGTCAAGGATGCCTTTGCATCATACTCCCTAGGGGAAAGAAAGAATTCAAGTTACACTTGAAAGAATTCAAGAAAGAAATAATCTGTTTGTGTAGAAGTCGAGTACCGATTATTTATTTATCTCCTTGAGAAATCAAAAGATTTTTCGTTTTTTGTCTAACAGAAAAAATACTGGTAGTCTTTCAGACTAGAATACTCATTTCTGTGTGCCAGTCATAACAAACGATCGTTGTCCACTTCATTCAAGCTTTCAAATCCTATTTGATTGTTATTTATTTTTAGATTCGAACATTTAGGTATGTGCATTTTTTATTATATTTGTAACCTTTTGCCCACTGGATCCATTAATCCTTCCATAATTAATCTGCACACAATCTTTCATAATTTATCCATTCATCTCTCTATTCCAACATGACTTTTCAATTAGATTCTTGAATCCGCAAGTAGAGCAAGGTGTTAGATGTCGACACTTTTATTTTTTGTCTTGTTTGGTTTATGTCCCTTACCATATGCAAGGACTTCATTCTTCTGCCTCACAGTTAGTTGAATGGATTCTGTAATTCTTTTTCAATGCTTTCCCAAGCCTTTTCCATCATATAGCCTATTTTCTTCATAATTTTCAAACCGTCCGTTGTTTTTATCATTAGAAACTACAAAATCTGTAGATTCAAACACATCTTGACTTTGAACCTCACACTCTTTATGAAAAGCCACCTGAGCTATATCACACAAACCAACTGTTTGATCAAGTGAGTAACTCAAATGTTCTGTGCCAAATGAGATATATCATACTAATGGTTTTAATTTGAAGCACTCATTTTCCGATCGGAATAATTGTTATTTTTCTTGCAAATCTTCATTCTTCGTCGTTACCTCATCAAGCAATTTCTATTTTTCTTTCAGCTCTTGAGGTTTTTTTAATATTCTGCTATTGTTTTTGAAGATTCTTAATTGCGCACAAATAATTGTGTCTTTCTTATGAAAACTCCTTTCAATCTTTTTTCAATTGTGAATTATATTTCTTAATTTCCATGACTTCTTCCTCTAAAACTTTTATTTTCCTTTATTACACTTTTGCCTACAAATGAATCACATGATTGTAAAAAATTGTGATTCCTTTTTGAACAGCTATGGTTGTGAGAATAAGAGTTGACAACCTCCTGCAATCTACATTAAACAAGCTTCAATGACTCTACCATATTCTCCTATTCTCCAGCTGATGGAAACTAATGCACATTAAACATGTGAACAAACAAACAAGTACGCTTGCTGATTTGTGCAATTTTCTTTACTTTTACAAATAAAGATCTTTGGTTTTTCAAATCGACATTCGAAATAATTGTTGGGACTTTTATTGGCAAATTATTTGGCTTGAATACAACGGCAAGCACTGAGTGGCGGCCTGCTAGAATAACATCATACTTGGTGAGACTTCTGCAATCTGTCTTTTTCCTTTATTCACTTTTCTCATAACATTCTGATGTCTGGTTCTTTGACTGTTTATATCAATCCTCTTAGCTTTTTGTATTGCGATCTCATGATCTTCAGCTATAGCTGTTCGAGCCTCCTTAAATTGACGAGTTATACTATGCAATCTTAACAAAATGCATGTACAATTTGCTTCTATTTACCTTCTTCTGACAAGTGATCACTTTTTTGTGATTAGATCACTGGCTTCAGGGATAAACATTGCGACAGTTTTCAATCTTCTTTGGGAGTGGTTGTTTTTTCTACTCCGACTTTTTTCGTTTAATTGGTGGAGATTTCAAGACCTGTGACTTCTTTTCTATCAATCTCTTCCTTTGAAATTCTTTGATCTTTCTACAAACGACCTGCGTTTGAATCTTCTCCAATCAATGGCAATTTTTCCTTTCATGGACGTAGCTTTAGGGTTTTAATGAAGTGTAATCTTCCTTTTTCGATGCTTCATGCACGGACAACTTTGCCTTGAAAAATAACGATCTTCGGATGTCTCAACGATCTTAAGATCTGTTACTCTTAACTTTTTCCAACGTATTCTAAGATGTTTGACACTCACAAACTTTATAAAGCCAATTCTTTCCTGATTGACCTGGTTTAATACCAAATGTAGTTTCTGGAAACACAAACAATAGAACTCTGATTGCAGCAACAAACTGAAATTGATAACGCACACAAAATAATTCATCTATTTATAAGATCGATTACATGGATTACAACATAATGTACATCAGTATAAATGTCTTCTGCAGATTTACAAACTAAACAACAGGGGGAACTCTTCATAGAGATCATAACCCCTAAAATAGACACATTTTCATACATAGCTTTTAAATGAACTAAAACACTAAAGCCATGTGAATTACTATCTATTAAAAGTTACCAAAAGCACTATTTATTTTTAGAATACGACGATGATGAATAACACACTAAATACAACTCCATTATTTTCCTTTATCACCGCCCGCGATATCAGGATACCTTTTTGCAGTTTAGCAGTTTTGGGGTCTTATTATCCTCAGATATAGCTCCTCGATAATCCTGAAAGGAGCAATTGAAGTTCGAAGAAAGACAAAGGGAAGTAAGTGAGCAGTTAAAGTAAGCTAATGAATAGATTATCGGTTTGAAGGTGCAAGTGGAGGAAAGGAAAAGAATATATGAATGTCTGAATAAAATGGTGCAAGGCAAGTCTGATGAATGCACTAAGCTAGAAGAAGAGGTGTTGAATTTGAAAGTAGATCTGGAGAAAGCAAAACTCTGAAAATAATTTCAAATCCAGCTTTGACAAGGTTGATGAGTTGATCGCAGGGTAGAGATGTTCTAAAGACAAAGGTGGTTTTGGAAATGAAGCCGGGAAAGTTTTAAGGCTGTGCAGAATCCAATGGATAATGAAAAGACTCAAGATAAAGGGAAGCAGAAAAGAAATCCTAGGAACTTTGCTAGAAGACCGCCTATCAGACAACCGAATGCTCAAAGGTACCCCTATTTCAGTGGTATATATAATGGCACTTTGATTGTCACAATGAAGGAAAGAAGGCCGTGTCTGATATTGTTTGAGTACTGAAAGAATACCTCGCAACCAAGTTATTTCTTTAACTGCGTCATCCAAGTATAGTATGATATGTTTTTGCAAATGTATCCATTAGATATCTTAACAGCTTTGATGTTTATTCTTAGTGACTAAAGTGTAGAGTACATAAGTTTCAACTTTAACCTAAAATGGCGATAGTTAAGCTGATCGATGAACCCTGAATCAAATTACCTTCATTTCCCAGCTAAATCACTAGTGGTGTTCAATTTCCTTAAAATGGCGATAGTTAAGCTGATCGATGAACCCTAAATCAAATTACCTTCATTTCCCATCTAAATCACTAGTGGTGTTCAATTTCCTGATGAAATCTCCCTGAATTTCACCATAGATTCCACCCTTTGGATTGCATTTCTCAATGCCAAAATCTAGAAGCATAGTCGATTCCACAAAATCCTACACCTCAAATGTAATAACCTAACCGTGAAAATCATCTTTATCCATGGACCATAGTTTGCAAAGCTTCGATCAAGGTGTCTTTAATTTTTAAACTTAAACCACCTATAAATGATCTGTTATGTTCTAAGTCATTCGACTACTTCTCTTACGACCAAATAACCAATGTTCTGTGAAATGAATGCTTTGTCCATGTTTACAGATTTTTCCTTCTATAATCGCTTTGCTGGATCTTCCACATCTGACCAATATGTATGCTGCGAGCTTTTCGATTTAACCTGAAAATATTATTTTATAAAAGTATGGAGGGCTGACTTTAATTTTATCATTATATATAGATGAATATTATCCTATCGGCTATTTCATCTTCCTGTTGGTGTTGCTTACTAATTTAAATTGGTTGAACATATGTCCTCTAATCTTATATATCTACGGCCTCCCTAAAATAGTAAAGCTATTTATTTTCTCTGCACTACATAGATCAGCTTGGGTATCTTCTCTGTATTTGCTGGCTCCGAGTGGTCACTCAATTACTGGATATCCCAAGGTGCCCCTGGAGTGATGTATATGAAATATAGATTCCAACACTTGTGTATATGACTGTACCATACCTTTGATATTTTCAGATAGGCATGGTCATATCTGTAGGCTACAGATATTCTGAAAATTACTCTTTCTTGAAGAAGAAAAGTATATTATGCAGAAGAAACCATCAAATCCATTCAAATCCACACTAAGCTCACTTTCCGAGTAACCAGGCATTAACTCAAGCAGAAAAACAAAAAGAGCTCGTATTTTCATGTATTTTCACTTTGCTTTCAACAGGCTGAAGGAAAAGCCTGTTGCAATTGGTTTTTAAAGGATATTTGTTCTCTACTTTTGATTTTGAGGCTGAATTGATGGCACTTTTAGGAATCAAGTGAAAAATCATCGATCACTAATTCTGGTCAGAGTGCATTGTCATGTCTCCGGAATTGTAACATCAACATAACAAAATACATATTAAAAAATATTAACACTTTCATATAATTATAATTATCATAAAATAATATTATAATTATCGTTATCAAATATAACAGTATTAATAATTTGATATTATTACGCGTATAAATTATTATAATAATAAAATATAATGTATGAAATCGGGATAAAAATAATATATTAAAACATATAATATAATTTTTTTAAAGGAAACAAGTGCAGCGATCAAAAAGATTACAGAGTTGCTGCGATGATTATTAATATCGAGCCATTACCTATATTATCAAGCATCTTAGGATTGTCTTCGATGAAGGAAGACTATTGGGCTAAGCCGAATGTAATTTCCGTTTGAGTTTTCTTCCATCGTGCCTGGCACTAGAGGTTATGATGCTGATGCTTCGTAAAGGAGAATTCGCTAATATATCGCGGGTTAGAGGAATATTGTCGGATGCTTAAGAATCAACGGCTTAGTTGTTAAGAAAAGAACGATATAAGCATCTAAAGAATGGGTGTATTAATTAATAAAAGTCTCCAATGTGTTAATAATAGCCATCGACTATTGATAAGAATTAAGTAATAAAATAGTCAATAAAGAGGATCTTAGGTGCAGCGATAAGTAAAGGAAGCCCTCAAGTATTATAGACTAAAAATAAAATAAGTTTAGGGGAGCGGTAGATTAATGAATGCATCGATTCACATCGAAAGGCATGGGTAAATGATACCACTCTTAACGTAGAGGCATGAGTGCACATAAAAGGGGTATGGCATGTTAAGGATGAGGGAGGAGAAAAAGACTGGACAAATATACATTCCTATCTGCAAATCTGGGCGCTCTTAGAGAGCCATTCGATCATCTACAAGGCTTCACTAAAAGTATCATCGGGTCACAAAGAAGGCAGTGATTATTAAGCAGTAATTAAAGAATAATAAAAGGAGCAATTAGGGTTATAAAAGGAAGCAGTAATTGGTAATGTGGAGCAATTAAAGAAGCAGCGATCTAAAGATTGAGGAATAGCCATTAGAATGAAAAGAAATTTTTGCTTACACAGTGAGGTATGTTCTGACTATCTTAAAGGATGTCTCCATGAAGAGGCATAAAGAAGATATAAATGTAGCAGGGAATGAATGAGATCTCCAATCAGAAATGGGATGACGAAATCTGAGTTAAGTACCAGCTGGGCAAAACAAATAAAAGGAAATGTGCAGATCGAATCAACAAGAATAGAGCAGACCAACCAAGATAAGTCTAGAATTATTTATTTTTATTCAGAATTTTGTGAATTATATGAATTATCATAACTATTGAATGCAATTATATAGTTTGTTATTTATATTTATCATTCTTGTGGTATGCTCTAATCTGATTATTATATGTTAGAGTTTGTATTTACTTCTCTCGTGAAGCAACCATGAGGAAGAAAGGGAACATCAGAAGAGAAAAGACGGACTAGAGGTTTGCACGCCCTGGCAGTACTTGAGGAAATTACATTATATGTCATCCTATTGAAAACATAGGGTAAGGAAGGAAGGCATTGTGATTGATAAAGGACAAGGGAGTTCTGAAGATCGGTCGCTGTGAGAATTAGGAAGAGCTCCAACAAATTGAACCCAGGTAAGTATAAATATCTGCATAAATTCGATTCTCTCTATATTGCTAAATGTGAAATGGTGTATGTCTTATTGATCTCTATATGGACTGATTCAATATGTAAGATTAAAATATGGATTGCATTTTGATAATCTGATTGTAGTGATAAGGGAGTTGAGGATCTACGAGGGGGGGAAGAGCAGTGGGGTCATACTTTAAGTACACCACCGCAAGGTGTATGGCTGAGGCCTGCCACATGTGGGCCAAGGGCGCTTGTAAGGCTGCCCTTGGGCTTAGAAGGAGTGATTCTTGGGACACACTGCTGTATTTGTACCCGCAACCACCCAACATGATGATTAATTAAGCAATAATGGTTGTAATAAGGGGAATGGTGATAGGATGCGTCCCTAGGCACACCACCCCATATGGATGGCCATATGGATGGCTAGAGGCGACATGGGGCCAAGAGGGGTGTACTGCTCTTGGGCTTAGGGTAGAGGGTTTCTTGGGCACCCTATGCTACTATTTTGCTAGGAAGAATGAATTAGAAAACTTAAAAGATTCCAATATGTTTATGATGTGATATTTGTTTCTTCTTATAGATGTTTAGCAACCTATTTGCAGATCTTAAACTGGTAGTTGTATCACTAATCTTAGTTTCCTTGTTTTCCTTAGACATTCTAATGAAGCAATAAATGCATAGACACAATCTGGAAGCTCACGAATTTTTTCGTCTATTGGTTTTGAAGCGATTTGGACGTGAAATTCATCGCATAATTGGTTTTTTAAAACAATAGGTAAACGAGCTACTCTTCTACACTGTATTCTCGAACACAAATAATATACATATTCTCTAACACAAATAATATACATATTCTCTAATCTAAGCTTGACTTCTGGATTTTCTATTAACTGTATTCATCGCATAATTAACTTGCCATACTTGCAGGGCATTACTGCAAAATTCTGTAATTTACCAGATTGTAACCTAACGATTTAAAAAGAATAGCACAGTTGTACGCTATTAAAAACATTAATCTGGTTATTCCTTCACTTTCATCTTTGAATATGTGGTTTGAAGGTTTAATTATGATTGGGTGGCTAGCATCTTATACTGTCACTATAAGACATATTTTCTTCAAAGGAGAGACTGACTAGGGCTATCGATGCATGGTAAGGTTTGAAACTGCTGCTGTTCGTATACATCCCAAGATGTTGGAAGTTGAATAGATTAATTTTAGGGATTTGTAATGCATATGATAAATACATTATCAATGTTATTATGAATATTTAAAATTTGTCTATATTTAAAAAGAAATACTATTTTTTTGAATAGCTGTACCCTTGTTGACCGCTGAAATGGCCTCCAAAAAATCCTACCCTAAAACGCATCCGACATCGTCCCTGTCCCAGAAATATGGCATTACATAGGTTCCTTCAAAACTTTTGAGTTTGCCATGAAGGGTTTTGGTTCTTTAAATATCTTGGTTTCGATATGAGTTTCAATTTGAAGAACATTGATTTCTAGTCGATTTTTTGAGCTTTTTTGACAAGAGAGTGTTAAGCTACAGCAATAAGGTTTTCTGGTAGACTGGTTTTAATTAAATATTTTATTTCTAGTCTTCAGATTTAGCAGTTATATAGTTTTTATCACTCCTGTATCTATTGTACAAGTCCTCGCTAAAAAAATGGAACATTTTTTTTGGCATGGCGTAAAGAATCTCAGAAGAAAAAAATTGATCCTGTATGCAAAGCTTTATCATTCAAGCGTCTCTAAAATTTGGTCATTGATTTTTAAGTCAGTTGAATTTATAAAAGATAATATATGTTTATTTCCTAGTAATGGACATATTATAACGTGTTGGGAAGAAACTATTCTAAGAAACAAGCTCAGTTTATTACCTGGGAAGGAAGATAGTGAAACTCAAGATCACCTGCTCTTTGAAATTGAAGAACATTCCTGAGTTTGGATCTCTCTACTCTTAGTTTTGGAGTTCCCTTGGAAAACAAATTGAATCTCAAAGCTTACTATATGCATTGGAACCGATGCTACCACAACTTCCTAAAAGGTAAGCATCTTATTCTTATGGTTTTCAATTCCGTATTTTTTTACGTCGTATGATTGGATAGATAGGAATTGTAGAATATTTTAAAATAGAACCCATTTAAAGAAAAGGTTTGATGAAGTTATCAAAACATAGGGAGTTTTTATGAAGTTATCAGCACCTCTAGTTTCGTTTTCTCAAAAGAGGGAGTTTTTTTGAAGTTATCAGCACCTCTACTATTGGTAACCCTTCTGTCGCCTTCAATTACCCAGGTCTCTTTTTTTTATGATGCTTCAAAGGTCAACGGTGACATTGTTACTGCTGGTATAGTTCTGTGGCCTGAGCCACACTGAAAGGTTTTAGAATTTTTGATGAATTTGGGGCTGAGCTTCAATAATGTTACGGAGTTAATGTGTTGGAAGCTCGGTCTTTTTCTTGCAGCTAAAGAAAGGTTCAGAAATGTTTTAGTTTATGGAGGCTCGAAATTGATTATCCAATTCTTCTCTAGCAATGAAGCAGCCAAATCTACTCGACTCAAACTGCTGCTGAATCAAGCTAAAAATATTCTGATAAATTTTAACAAGATTTCTTGGCAGCACATTCCCAGAAATTTGAACTCTCTTGGTGATCAGGAAGCCGATGAAGGTATTCTTTGCCCCTGTCATCTGCTCATGTTAGAAAGTTTAGAGACAAAAATGTTGAAAATTCTCCAGATGATTGTAATGCTTAGCTTTTTCTTTCTTCTATTTGTCAGTCTACCTTTAGATTCACAAATTCATTATCACCTTTTATCCAAGACATCAAACATCAATGTTTAGAAATTTTATCATCCATATCACTCCCCCCTTTTTTCATCATCCGCTCACACCATTGGTCCAAACAACTTAGAGGGTCCCTTTTATCAAAATTTGAGTGAACTAGAGAGTATCGACAATACAAATCTCAACACACCTCTGCCATAGTTTATCCATAATTTATGGTAACAACAAGGTGAAAACACAAGAGAGTCGTGGAGAAAAATGAACATTTATCTACCATGAGTGACATAGACCAAGAAAGCCTTGGAATAAATGAGGTTAATCCTAGAGGTTTCACAATTCCACCCTATAATCCATACATGGGGTCGTCATACCCTACAAACTACAATGACGCAACAAATGTGGGTATGCCAAATCGGAACATTGGAGCATCTTGTCACATGATGGATTTAAATCAATGTCAAAACTTACCAATCTATCAACCAAATGATGAAAGCATGAGTCTTCATCAAAACAATATTAGGTCACCAAGTCAATACATGTCAAACATGAACATACCAAATGTAAACATATAAAAAATGAACATACCAAATGTAAACATATAAAAAATGAACACGTCGAATTCACTTACCAAAATAGTTGATACACTTCTCCAATAAACGTCTACACCTCCAAATCAAAACAGTCTTTGTTGAAATCATCAAAATATTGATTTGTATCGACAACATCAACCAACACATCTCCTACATCAAGATATTGGATATCAAGGACAACATCAACAAGAAGATCTATCCCTACAACAAGACAATCAATCACAAAAGGATCAAGCACAACAAGCACAAGCTTCGTAAGATAACAATACCATCAACAAATGTGAATACCCTCCTATACGGGAGCCAATTGAATCAGCATTGAACATGTTAGTCTATGCTAAACTTATCCATGTATTGCTAGAGAGTTCTACAAGTTTTTATGAACTTTAACATTTGCACTTTCAACTATCTTTCTCAACCTTTTGTTGTAATATTTGTTTTCCAAATTGACAATCTCGCAAAGAACATTAATAGGTTTTACGATTGTAGGTACACCTCTCAGAGCATGAACCGAAATAATTGTTGGCAAATTATCAAATTCATGTGACACTTCCACCCATGCCATAACCAACTATTATTAACCTGTGACATAAAGAAATGACCATCAACACCCTTGAGATGATAGATGTTTCCATGTGTTCTTTTACCTGCAGCAATCATAGTTCCAGACCCCTTCCAGATCTCACATGCTTCATCCTTAATTACAGGATTGTATGCTTTGCTACACATTTGTACAACACTCAAGAGATTATGTCTTAAGCCCTTTACATAGTATTGTCTGTAATATGCTTTCCATTAAATCTGATTTAACCTATTTCACAAATCTTAGCTCCTAAATCATCTCCAAGCTTAACTAATCCACCATCATAGTTTTCAAGTTTAACATACTTACTTTTGTCTCCAGTCATGTGATTTGAACAACCATTGTTAACAACCCGATAATTCTTATCTTCTTATCTTTTTCTTTAGCAACAACTCAGCCCAATAGAGGAAATTAAGCTATTCTAACTTAATCTAATAAAATTTAATGGTTCACTATGCAGATTCCTCAAGCGTTGGAAACTTGGATTGCTCATTTCTATTTTTGAAGGTAGGAAAGAGATGAAATCTCTTTATTACAAGCAAAAGTAATAGAGTTGAAAGTAGGGAATGAGAAAAGTGATAAAAATATGGTAGAGACATATAAAATAGGATAGGTCATACTTTTTTGCAAGAAGCCTTCTCGACTGTACAACATGTTTTTAAGAGAATAATTTTTATATGGAAATTACTTATATGCCCTTTACCTTTAATACCCTTTAGTAACATTATGAGTCATGTTTGCTCCGCTCTGTTCTCTTCCTAGGGCGACCGATATTATCAAAAATGATTTTGATTTGACAGCTCATTAATCCTTCCATCAATTGAAATTTTTGACGGCTTCTAAAGGGTTTGAAAAGTCAAGTTTTTCATTTACTCTTATCTCTTTGATCCGATGTGGCAAATGGAGGAAGTCCCAATAATTCCAGTTAGATTGTTTTATGTTGACATTCGCGAGTGCATCATTAACAATGTTACCTTCCCTGTACACATGGCATATTTTGTACTTTTGAAAAGTTTTCAATGTTCTCTTAGAATAGTTAAAATAGTAGAGACACAATAATGCATAGCAATAAATTCTTATATAAATAATTCACATAATGTAGTGACCCTACTAATATGACAAGTATTTTTTTAAACCTTCAACAAATATTACTACCCTTTACTACCCTTAGTAGTATCCCTAAATACTCTTTTATTTTGTTCTTTCCACATATCCCAAGTAAGGAATAGGGGAACTTGTCTCTAAAGGTCTAAAATAATATTATGAGAGTAGGGGAAAAATCCATATCCAGTAATAAACAACTTGACCAATGGGGGAAAGACCCACTCCACTAGCAAGTTATTTAAAAACTAGGCCCAAACTTCCTACGAATAGGGGCATTGAAATAATAAGTGCATAATAGTTTCCTCATTTTCATCACACAAATAACACTTATTGACCAAATAGAAGCCTTTTTTCATTACCTCTACTGTTTCTACTTTTGAAAAAACTCTTTTTGATCCAGGTGGATCTCGGAGGCCTCAAAAATCCAACAGCTTCAGAATCTCCCGAAATTGGCATCAATGGATAGAGCACAGCGATAGGATTCTGACGCAACTTGAATCGCGTCAAAAGGAGATCGTACGTGCGAGTTATTCTTGGTCAAAGGTCCGGTCAAACAGGGTACCAGGGGCCGACAGGAAGCAAAAAAATTGATCATCTCGGAATTCGTCGAAATCAGCATCAAATCAAAGTGTTCGTCGAGATGATTCCGGTGGCGTTCGTTTCGTCGAAAACGGAGCTCATACGCGCGAGATACGGCCGGTCAAAATTTCAGGTTGACTTGGTGGACAGAGGGTACAATGATGACGTCAGCAGCCGTACTGATGACATCAGCAATCCGTACAAATCCAAAGTGGACCAATTGAAGCTCGACACGTGTCATCCGTACGATGACGTCAGGATGACGTGGCAGATTGCGAGTCAGATTACGTGGCATCCGTACATCTGTGTGGCATCCGAGTCAGCGGTCGTTGGCAGATTGCGTGTCTTGTCGCAAATCAGCTTCTGCCACGTGGCGGTCTCTTCGGGCGACGCGTGTCTCTTTCTCTCTCCCTTTTTCCTCCGGTTTGGGGCATCTCGATCTTATTCGGGATAAAATGCTCCTGCCTAAGCATACCTTCTAGTTGCCTATAGAAGAGTAGGGCCATAGCCCATTCTAGATTCTCCCTATAGAAGAGTAGGGCCATAGCCAGAGCTACCAGTTTAAGATCCTATGGTCGTGGAGCCAATTGCAGAGAAAGATGCAGAAGCAGCTCTTCATCGAGCAGATTGAGCCTATTGTTGAAGAATTTTGGAGTTTATTATCATTTTTGAGTTGCTGGTTCATCTACAACTGAAAGTGAATTTTGTATATAGCTTTGTGAGTAAATTTTATTTTATTCTGGGCATTTGTGCTACGTGATTGTTGACATTGGGCGACCCTTCTCATAGAAGATGAGATTTAAATTCAAAGAACCTATTTTTTAAGAGCAAAATCGCCCTTCCAGCCAGGCCGTACCTTCTCAGAGCACATTGGGATTTGTGCAAAATAAATGAGGAGGATTTGATGCTGTTTTCTGACTTGTTCTTGGGCGCCATACTCCTAGAGAGCCTTTGCAAAAGGTTTCAGTCAATTTGAAGGTATATTCATGAAGTTATGAGCATTTCATGGTGTTTTCTGTTTGCTGATCAAAATTTCCAAAACTCAGATTTTTATATCAGATTGCATTGGTTTTATGTTTTTGGCCTTTACTTCATCATTTGAGGGATAAACATTGTAAAACATTCATTCTTTACATCTTAGCATTATTCTCTATCATTGTAATACTTGTAATTTGCAGATTCCTTGATTGTAAGGTTGAGATTTAGTAGTATTAATCCAACTATTGTTATTGTTGCAATTACTTGTTAAAATTTCACATTAAGTACCCCTGGATGGTTTTCCGGAAGTGCGGAGAATAAATGTTAATCTCTCTTGTACCCACTGTCAAGTGGTGAATCCCCACTTATGAGTGGATGCCCGTCGCACCGGATGAATTAGTCAGTTTGAAAATTCTCCACACTTGTACCCACTGTCAAGTGGTGAATCCCCACTCATGAGTGGATGCATGTCGCAGCGGATGAATTAGTTAGTTTGAAAATTCTATGGCTGGTTATCCGCCTAAGTTTCTTTCATTTTGTAATAAGTACTCTGCCATATGTTAGCACCTCGCCTTGAAAGGGATCTTGAGTGCACATTCTTTGTGTGGAGTTTATTTTACATTTCCAGTTGTGATCAATTTCAGTTCATGAGTTATTTGATCCTAGGGATCCTCTGACCATATGCCCGCCTCTCTTCCTTTAGTGGTTTTAGGGCGCATTCTTGGTTAGAGTTGCTTTGATAGAGATTTGGTTTTGGCGCTAACGCTAATGAAACTGGCCAAGTGTTGGTTATTGTGTAAAAATTGTGGCAAGAAATTGGTTAGCATATTTCAGTGGTATCAGAGCAGAAGATCCTACCATCCTGTTGATCAGTGCTTCTTGTTTAGGCAGAAGAGTGACAGAGATCTTTGGTACTACACCGAAAGTGAGAGCAGATTCTAGTTCAACTCTTTGTGGTATTCAGAAGTTGGCAGTTAGGCATGGCTAGTGAAGAAGAGATGAAGTTGGCAGAGACTCTCTTTATGGTTGGAAAGAGACTTGGTAAGGGCGGCTACCCAGGGTGTTAAGGGCGACAACTAGGGAGGAATCTTTCACTACCGAAGCCACCACCAGAGAATCTGGGGTCTTACGCAAGCTCGCCGGACATGTGGCCGTCGGGACGCACCCAACCACACACATGGGACATTACAGCCCACCACGCTCTGCGGGTCTCAACCCCGAGACCTCGGCTCTAATACCACTAAGCCCCAACCACTACACCAAAAGATCGGCCTATTAGTAAGGGCGGCTACCCAGGGTGTTAAGGGCGACAACTAGGGAGGAATCTTTCACCACTGAAGCCACCATCGGAGAATTTGGGGTCTTACGCAAGCCCGCTAGACACGTGGTCGCCGAGATGCACCCAACCGCGCACAGAGGACATTAAACTTTTTTTGGAATAACTTAGTTTTTCAAAACAATAGATGATCTGGGTCTCATCAGCACACAAGCACCTAGAAAACCGATCTCTAATTTTTCCCAAAAAAACCTGTTTCGCAATTTTTGAAGAAGATTGAGAAAAATTTCCTTTACTTCCTGTACTTCTACTTTTCAAAAAACTCCATCTTTTTCAGTAACAACTTAGCTTTTCAAACAACAGACAATCTGGGTCTCTTCAGCACACGAGCACCTACAAAACCCATATTGCAGATTTTTCGCAAAAAAGTTGGCTTCATAGCTTCTATTTTTGAGGGGTTGTCACATGTTGGTGAAAAAATCAGTTTTACAAAAAAAGGATGATCTAGGTCTATTCAGAAAAATATTCTCTAGAAAAACCATATTTCAGATTTTTCTCCAAAAATTTGCCCTTGTTCTGAAGAAGATTCAAAAAATTTGAGTCTCCAACCTCTACTGCTTCTACTTTTCAAAAAACTCTTTCTATTGAACAACTTAGTTTTTCGAAAATCGAACGATTTGGTTCTGTTTAGCA
This sequence comes from Sequoia sempervirens, assembly GCA_007258455.2. Classification (NCBI taxonomy): domain Eukaryota; kingdom Viridiplantae; phylum Streptophyta; class Pinopsida; order Cupressales; family Cupressaceae; genus Sequoia; species Sequoia sempervirens. Next base: position 293,737,280 of record VDFB02000013.1, on the reverse strand, counting down.
CACAAGCACTTACAAAACCCATATTTGATTTTTCTTAAAAAAATTACTCAACTTCTATTTTTGAGTGGTTCTCGCACGTTGGTGAAAAACTTAGTTTTTCGAAAAATAGACAATCTAGGTCTATTCAGTATGGCATTCTCTGATTATTCCCAAAAAAAATTCGCTCTACAACTTCTATTTTTTAGGGGTTCTCGCATGTTGGTGAAAAAATTAGTTTTTCAAAAAATGGACGATCGAGGTCTATTCAGAATGGTATTCTCTAGAAAACCCATATCGAATATTTTTCTCCCAAACTCTGCACTTTTTTTTTGAAGATTCAAGAAATTTGCCTTTGCTACTTCTACTTGTTCTACTCTTCAAAATTCTCTATCTTTTTCAGGAATAACTTAGTTTTTCAAACAATAAATGATCTTGGTCTTTTCAGCACATGAGCACCTACAAAACCCATATCTCTGATTTTTCCCAACAAAGATTTCTTCATAGCTTCTATTTTTGAGGGATTCTCATATGTTGGCGAAAAAATCAGTTTTGGAAAAAAGGGAAGATTTGGGTCTGGTCAGAACGACATTCTCTACAAAACCCATGTCTTAGATTTTTCTCGAAAAGCCTACCCTTTTTTCTGAAGAAGATTCAAAAAATTTGAGTCTTCTACCTCTACTGCTTCTACTTTTCCAAAAACTCTTTCTCAAGAACACCTTAGATTTTTGAAAAATGGACGATCTGAGTCTCTTTGGCAAACGAGCACCTAGATCACCCATATATCGGATTTTTCTTGAAAACATTTGCTCCCCAGCTTCCTTTTTTGAGGGGTTCTCACATGTTGGTGAAAAACTTAGTTTTTCAAATTATAGACGATCTAGGTTTTTTTCAAAATGACATTCTCTAGAAAACCCATATCTTAGATTTTTCCCTAAAAATCCACCCTATTCAATACGACATTCTCTACAAAACCCATATCTCAGATTTTCCTCCAAATGTTTTCCCTTTTCTGAAGAAGATTCAAAATATTTGCCTTTGCTACCTCTACTGCTTCTACTTTTCAAAAAAACTCTATCTTTTTCAAGAACAACTTAGTTTTAGTTAAAAACGGATGATCTGGGTCTCATTAACACACAAGCAGGTACAAAACCAATATCTCCATTTTTTCTCAAAAGAAATTGCGTCACAACTTCTATTTTCAAGGGTTTTTGCATGTTGGTGAAAAAATTAGTTTTTCAAAAAATGGATGATCTGGGTTTATTTAGAACGACATTCTATACAAAACCCATATCTCAGATTTTTCTCCAAAAATCTGCTCTTTTTTCGGAAGATTCAAACAATTTTCCTCTACAACCTCTATTGCTTCTACTTTTAAAAATCTCTATCTTTTTCAAGAACAACTGAGTTTTTCAAAAAATAGATGATTTAGGTCTCTTCAGCGCACGAGCACGTACAAAACACATATCTTTGATTTTTCCAAAAAATTTTGCTCTTAAGCTTCTATTTTTAAGGGGTTATCACACATCGTTGAAAAAATTATTTTTTCGAAAAATGGACGATCTGGGTCTATTGAGAATGACATTCTCTACAAAACCCATATCTAAGATTTTTCTCCAAAATTCTACTCCTTTTTTTTTTAAGAAGATTGAAAAAATTTGCCTCTGCTACCTCTACTACTTCTACCTTTCGAAAAACTCTATCTTTTTCAGAACACCTTAGTTTTTCGAAAAATGGACGATCTAGGTGTTTTCAATAGATGAGCACCTAGAAAAGCCATATCTCTGTTGGAAGAATGAAGAAGATATCATTACCATGTTATATGAGTTAAAACTGCAAGATTTAGTCTTAATTTGATCTGGTATTTTGGACTGGTATCAAAACCGATATGCAGTTTACATCCTCCAGTATTTTGGTCCACAATCTTTTAGTGTTGCTTGCAGTTTTGGGAAATGGTTTATGGATGTTGAGAGCACGCATATTCAGAATCTCACGGATTCAGATGCTCGTATGGTGTATTGGCATTATTCTATTCTTGCATTTTGCTATTAGGTCTATCTCTAGCCGACCTAATGGATAGATGATGTAACAATAAATTAATTTTGTTTTACGGATATATGTGTGACCTATCTTAGGTCGATGTCGACATGATGTACCGTGCTAAGCGTCTGAATTGTCTTTGAAAGATTTTGTGAAAGCTTGAAGCCGACAGTTGGTATTTTTGATGAATCAGAGTTGCATCTAATTAGGCCAACCTAATTGATGCTTGCAGATGTATTTGTTATATATTAGACAGTTTTCAAGAAGTGTGAATTATCAGTTCATTTTTTGGTTGTAAGCCATTTGTGTTATTGTAATTCTATAGGGAGTGAGCCTCTCTTTTGGACAGTGAGTCTTGGTAGTGAGCCACCCGATTTTGTAAAATTTTATAACCAGTTATACTATATTGTGAGCTAACACTCACCGTGGTTTTTCCCATTTTAGCTTTTCCACATAAAAATAATTGTGTTCATGTGTTGTGTGATTTCATGTTCTGTTAATGTTCTTATTTATGTTTGTTGTTATATTCATCAGAGTAATTGTACAGTATTTGTTCAGAAAGTTTCAGAAGATACTGATTCACCCCCCCTCTCAGTATCTTGGATATTTAAATAAATAAATGATCTAGATATCCCTCTGGATACAGGTGTGGAAAATTATACTCGAGAAATGGAGAAGCGGAACGAAGGTGAAGCTGAGCCTAAAAAACATGATGATGCGCCTCTAGAGCACACTGAAGGTGAAAAGGATAATGATGAAAAAGATAATGTTGAGGAACAGAAAGATGAAGGCGAAAGTGAAAGAAATGATAAAGAAGGCAACAGGGATGAAGACAAGGATGAATATGAAAATGGTAAAGAAGAAAAAGAAAAGGAGAAAGAAGAAGAAAAGGTGAAGAAGAAAAGAAGGAAGAAGAGCAAGATAAGGAAGAAGAGAAAAATGAGGAATGTACTGGGAAGAATGAAGAAAAGCTAAAGCGGGTTGTAGAATCTCGGAGATCTCCCAGAGAATCCTCCTTCAGTGATGATGTGTTGAAGGGATTGTTATCCAAGGAAATCAGATTCCAGTCAGTGATTCCTCTAGAGCTTTTACAACTTCCTATGGTTCAAGGTAGTGTGGATCTAGACAAGATTTCCACTGTTCATAAGTTGGTATTGGGAGATGCATTGCATGCATCTGGCATAAGAGAGATTCCAGAGACAAACCAGAAAGGAATAAAAATGATTGAAGATGCTCTTAAGGCATTGCAGGGGACAACACTTGGTACGCCGATTGATACATGTCTCACTTCAGTAGAAAATTTGAGATTGTTATTGGACTCCTTTAAGGATTATGCCTTCGGTCTTGGTGAGAAGACCAAGCAAGAGGTTGAGGAGAAGTTGATAGAGAAAAGGTTGGTAGTGTTGCATGACAAATATGCTTCGACACATACTAATATTGAGAAAAACCTCGAATCTATGTAGATCTGTGAGACTGAAGCTAATGATATCTTTGCCTTTTATTTGAAGTGGCTAGATGCCACTCAGAGTATTAAAAATGTCATGGACTCCATTAAGTTGCAGTTGAATGTTGTCTCAAGTACCTACAACGCATCCAAGTATAGAGATAGATGAACTTGGAATGCCATCACGACTAATAGAGATAAAAAAATTATTTTACAGAAGCAAAAGGAAGAAATCATCAAAAAAATGGCCAGTTAGGTGATCTTGTGAGAATGGAGTGCACCTTGGTTGCCAATGCTTTGGCAAGTATAGAGAAACTTGGAAAGATAAATATGACTCTTGGTACTCCGGATGAAGCAAAGGAAAGTCTGATGGAGAATGGTAAATCTGTGTGGGAAGGTATTCTTAGGGAGCTTCAAGACTCACCATCCTCTAGTTAATGTTTGTTTTTTCTTGTTTTCATGTTGATCCGCCCTTTGTCCTTGATGTAAAGGGGGGGGGGGGCGGGGGTGAAGAGTGATAGAGAAAGAAAATACTAGTGATAGGCAAAGAAGTGTTGTACATAAGAGGTATTGTAAATTCTTGGCACATGTTGCTATTGATGACAAAGGGGGAGATTGTTGGAAGAATGAAGAACATCTCATTTTGTTATTTTGTATTTTCATTGATGTCACAATGTTATATGAGTTGCAACTACAAGATTAATTCTTAATTTGATCTGGTATTCTAGACCGGTATCTGAACGAGTATGTGGTTGACATCCTCCAGCATTTTTGTCCACAATCTTTTATTGTGGCTTGCAGCTTTGGGAAATGGTTTATGGATGTTGGGAGCACGTATATTTGGAATATCATGGATTCAGATGCTCGTATGGTGTATCAACATTATTCTCTTGTTGCATTTTGCTATTAGGTCCATCTCTGGCCAACCTAATGGATAGATGATGTAATAGTAAATTAATTTTGTTTGACATGATATAGCGTGCTGAGTGTTTGAATTGTCTATAAAAGATTTTATGAAAGCTTGAAGTTGACAGCTGTTATTTTTGATGAATAAGAGTTGCATCTACTTAGGCTGACCTAATTGATGCTTGCAGATGTATCTGCTATATATATATTGGATGGTTTTGAAGAAGTTGAAGTGGATGGAAATGTGAAGAAGTGCGAATATGATGAAGTGTGTAAAGTCAGTTTATTGATCTTCATTGGAACTAAATCAACACTTATGAGGTGTACATTATTAGTTCATTTTCTGGTTGTAAGCCATTTTTGTCATTGTATAGCCATTGTAATTCCATTGATTTAGGTCTATTTCTTTTTCATTCTTCTCCAAGATTAGAAATTTTTTTGTTACCTTCTTTGACTTCCACTTTTTTAGGGTTTCTTGCATTTTGAAGGAAAATTAGTTTTTTTCATAAATCTAACAACCTGGGTTTATTTAGCACACAATTAGCCACAAAACCTAAACCTCATATTTCTCAATGCTATTAGATTTCGACAATGCTATAGATTTTTTCAAAAAATGGGCGATTTGGGTCACTTGAACATACGAGCACCTCCAAACCCCATATCTCCATTTTTTCTCGAAAAAAATTGTTTTAGAGCTTCTATTTTTTAGAGGTTCTTGCATGTTGGTGAAAAAATCATTTTTTCTAAAAACACATGATCTGGGCCTATTCAGAACATCATTCTCTACAAATCCCTTATCTCAAATTTTTCTCGAAAAATCTACCCTTTTCAAGGAAAACTTAGTTTATTTTTTTTAAAACGGATGATCTGGCTCTCATCAACACATGAGCACCTAGAAAATCAATATCTCTGATTTTTCTCAAACAAATTTGCTTCAGAACTTATATTTTGAGGGGTTTTCGCATCATGGTGAAAAAATCAGTTTTTCACAAAATAGATGATCTAGGTCTCTTCAACACATGATCACCTAAACAACCCACATCTCTGATTTTTCCTGAAAAGTGTTCCTATGGTTTAGGGGTTCTCACACGTCAGTGAAAAAATTAGTTTTTTTGAAAAATAGACGATCTGGGTCTATTCAAAATGGCACTCTACAAAACCCATATCTAAGATTTTTCTCCCAAAACCTGCCCTTTTTTTGGAGAAGATTCAAAAAATTTGCCTTTGTTACGTATACTACTTCTACTTTTGAAAAGACTATTTTTAGGAACAACTTAGCTTGTCGAAAAACAGACGATCTAGGTCTCTTCAACACACAAGCACCTACAAAACCCATATCTCCAGTTTTTGTGGAGTGCTTGTTGAGAATGGAGGGTCATATTGGCCTCACAAGCTCGTGTCACCAGATGACCTTTGCAGGAGCCATAACACACTAGTGGCTGAAGATGATTATGAAACATCATGATTAAGATAATGCTTAGCATCGATTTCCTAAGGGTTGCTTATAGATTAGGGTAAAGATGGATATCACTACCATGTAGGGTTGTGTAATGTCCCCTTCTCAGCGGTGATCGTTTCAGTTGACCGTTGGCCTATTCCGGAGACCTGTAGGCTATGCGGATGGTGAAATTAGGGTTTCCTAGTTTTGAGGAGGTTGTTGCTTGGAGTTTGGGTTTATGATTGCGGATTCTTTCTGGGTTTTCAGAGAGCTTCGCAGTGGTGTGTTCAGTTTGGCATTCCGGGCAACTTCGCGAATTTACTATTTTTAGTAAATTCTATTTCTGGCAGTGGACAGTTTGGGTTCAGTTCAGTTGGACCTCTTCTTTAGTTGTTTCAGCTAGCACTTCAGTTCTTGGCCTTGGGCGCATTTTTCTTGGAGAGATAAGTATTTTCATTATAATATTATTATTTTAATATTATACCCCTTGCCTAGCAGTACAACTTTAAGTTGTTTTTAAAAAGGGGACTTTTGAGGGTCAAGGCGTCATAAGGAGATAAATTATATTTTATAAAGTCAAATATTAAGCTTTGAAAAAGGACGCCTACTTGAAGGTTTGACTTTATTTTAAAATGTGAAATAAGCAAAAGTGAAAATGGACGCCATCTTTTGGAGGGAAAAGGTGAATTTGAAATTAGGGTTTTGGGCGCCCTCTGAAAGCTTCTAGATGTTTCTCTCTCGTCTATTTATTCAGGCCTCAGCTCTTCATTTGGGATCCTTTGTCTACTACACCGTTACGCTGCTGAATTGTCTTCAGGCACTCGCTTCGAGGAAAGCACACCTCCTAGCATGGGCTCATCTTCTTGCTTGAAAGATAGCAACTAGTTGAGAGGTTAGCTTGTATTAGGTTTGAATTGCATTTCCAGTTGAGTAATTGCATTTTGGAGTTCTAGTTTACATTTTCTGTCATATTTTGATGTTGCTGAATGTCATTGAGGAGTGTAAGATTTGCTCATAGCTCATGAAATAAAAATGCTATCATTCTGGGTATTGAATCTATCAATCTGTTTATGAGGGGCGACCATTCTTGCCAGTTTCCAGATTTTTATTGTGTCTCTTTGATTTTATTAAGGAAATTCGCCCTTGCAGCTGGGCCGTACCATCTTGAAGTACATTGGAGTTTGTGCAAAAATAAATAAGGCTTGTTTTGGGTGGTTTAGGGATTGCATCTTGGGCGCCTACATTAGTATAGTAATCTGCATTTGATCTTTCGTCAATAGGATGTGTTTAGAGTGAGTTATGTGCATTTTAATGGGTTATCATGCTGCTGTTCTGTATTAAATCTGTCAAAAACAGTCATACCAGATTTGAGGAAGTTCATTATTGGTGTGAGGAGTTGATATTCAAAGAGTTAGTGAGTTTAGAAAGGGTGCTTATCTTGCTATAGCTTTGGAAGTTCTTATTCTTATGATATTGGCAAACTCTCTAATTTGATTGTAAGCTGAACAGTAGTACTGTCAGCAATTCTCTCCTTTCATTTGATTTACATGTACTTCCCACTGAATAAGTGGAAGAGGCTGGCTTGCCGCCTATTTACTGTTTTGCATTGTAATTTCCTAAGTCTCCGCCATATGGTCGCCTCCTATCCATCACGGATTGAGTAGCACATACTTGGTGTTGAGCTAATTTTCAGTATTGCATTAGATAGGGATCCTCTGACCGAATGCTCGTCGTTCACCGGCGCATCTCGTGGTTAGAGTTCTTATTCAGCATTTTCCTTTGAGATCCTCTGACCAATGCTCACACCTTGCCCACATCGGGATCCTGGTGTACATTCTGGTTAGAGTTACTTTTCGCATCGTTTTGGTTTATGCTAACCTTAACGGGTGCGTGTTGCATTGTAATCAATTGTGAAAAATCAAAAAAAAAATTGGTCCAGTTCATTACAGGTTGGAGGAAACCCGAGTATGAGGGTTTTGTTTTGTTTTGGGCTCGACGCATAAAGTAGCTGGTATATGGATCATTTTGTTTTGGTTCCCAAGACAAGTTATTTTTTAAGTTTATATCCTATACTTGGGTAATTTCTAGACTTTTATAATATTAATAATGTTTTAGGCTTTTTGCCTTTTATCTAAAAGAAGAGACGTACAAATTGTGGTTGCGTGATGTATGAAAACAAATCTTATCATGCATCAGAAATGCTGCAAAAATATTGCCTTTTCATTTTAGGTTTTTCCCGTTTATTCTCATCGGCATGGTTTAAATGACTATGAACCTAGTCGAAACTTAACAACTATGTGCCCAACTCAAGCCGACCGTAACAGTTTGATGCAAAAAAATTCTTGGGTTTTATCGCATGAATGTAATTTTTTAGGAACGCACGCCATGGAGTTTTACTATATTTGCATCGAAATCCATTGATGCAATAAACAAAAAATTGTTTAGTCATAAAATATACAATTTTTTAGCATGGGACAGATGAAAAAATATACAGAAGCACAATTTTTTTAGCATCTGACGCACAAATTAACCCAACACAGAAGCGAGCCTTCAGGCTTCAGTTCCAACGTTATATGCTTGAAGGGTTTGTACTCTACAAAAAGAATTACGAAGGAATCTACCTGAGGTGTGTAGGAAATGATGAGACTAAGAGAATCATATAACATTTTCACTCTACATTCGGCACAGGCCATGGAGGAAGTTAGGCTATAGCTCATAAAATTTTAAGAGCAGGATATTATTGGCCCACTATTTTCAAAGATGCATATTAGCACCTCAAAACCTTCCATACCTTCCAAATCACTACAACCCATGAAAAGAATCCTACTATGCCATTACAACCAATCACGAAAGTGAAGCTGTTTGCAATTTGGGGACTTGATTTTATCGGTATGATAAATCCACTGTTCTCAGTGCATTATAGATATATTTTGACTGCAACTGATTACTGCACAAGATGTTCTGAAGCCCAAGCATTGAAGAGCACATTATCATAAGATTTGGTTGTCCCAACGCTTTAGTGTGTTATAATGGTTTTGCTTTCACTTCCTTGAGGTTTTCCAACCGAGGATTCAAGTATGGGATCATTTTGAAGTATTCCTCAAACTATTACCCGCGGGGTAATGGGTTGGCAAAGTCCATGAACAAGAATTTGTTGAATGTGATCAAGAAATTACTAGACAAGAATCCATGAGATTGGGATTCTCAACTTAGGTTTGCTCTATGGGCAGACAAAACAAGAGCCAAGAACTCATTGGGAACCTCCCCATATCACATAGTTTATTACCTAGATCTTTTTTTTCCCATTCAATTGAGGATTCCAACACTAAAATTCATGCAAGAGTACGTAGACCCAAAAGACAGAGTTCAGATTCGCCTTTCACAGCTCCTATTACTTGAAGAATAGGGAGATCAAGCTGTTGAGAATTTTGCTCTACATCAAGGGGTTTTTAAATGATGGTATGACAAACGTGCAACGACAAAGTCCTTCAGGATGTCCGATTTATTCCTTTATTGGGATAAAGCTCATGAATGAAGAGGGGACCATGATAAATTTGACAACTCGTCGAAAGGACCATATCGAATTGCTGAGATATTGGGAGAGAACGTATTCAAATTGAAAACTTTGAAAGGAGAAGACATCTCGTTGCCCGTTAATGGGCAGTTTTTAAAACATTACTTCCAACTTTGAGTTCCTTGATGGGACTTAGCTGTACATAGTTAGAGTAGCTGTTTTTTTTTTAATCTTGGTTTATTCTTAGTTTAGTTGTCTTTGTTTTCTTAGATTAGTTGCTTTTAGTTTAGTTTGCTTTTGTTTTCCCTTGGGTTTAGATTGCGTACATTAGTTTTGAATAAAGAGGGATTCACATTTGTGAGAAGGGTGGTGTTGCTTATGCGCACACTCTGGATTGACACTGCTAGGTTATGTTGGAAATATTCCTTGGATAAATATTTGTGGATAATCTTCGAGTCCTAGATTAATTGTTGCTAAAGTATCTTATGGTTAGGGTTAGTAGTTGACTAGAAAGGGAATCATCTATTGTATCTTGACACTGAGTCTTATAGTTATTATATCTCGTACACTTATGAATTCTCTTAGTCATTACGGTTTTCTAGGCGAAGTGATGGCTAAACAACAATAAAATAATAATAATGAAAAGTCTTGCTTAAGCGCCACTGTTATACTGAAACCCATGTGAGCTTCATTGCTTACAAAGCAAATTGTGGAAATATGTGAAGAAAAGAATATCAAAATGAACAAAAAGAAAAGAAATGAAAGATCAAAATAGTTGGCTTTGGGTGTGCGGACATCTCTATAGACGTACAAAAGAATCAAAAATAAAAAAATAAATTGCTAGAAGTAGCGCAATCTCTGTGAGATTATAGAGATAACCTCGTCGGGGCTATGGATGCTTTCTGGTAGCGATGCTCTATCCAAGGATGCTTTTGGAGTTACGACAAACTACAGAAACTACCATCATGGAACCAAAGAAGTCATATTGTTAAGTGAGTACTATCTTTGGAATGTTCAGGAACATTCCCCACGTGGAGTCGCCAGATGTTGTGACCTATTTCACACATCTCGCCATTGCAAATGGGAAGCCCCAATAGTTTATTTTTTAGGGTTTTGCTTGAGCGTTACAATTTCATAAGTCCATTGTTTTGAGAGTTTGGAGTTAGAGTTTTGAGGAATCATCCAAGCCAAGTAGAGAATTCAAGCCCAGAATAGTGCATAGACATCGTGAAAGTGCTCAGAAGGTCTAGAGGATAAATAATGCCATTGCTTTGAGTCAATTCTGACGGTTCCAATTTTTTAGGGATTTTGATTTTTTGGTTTTTGCTCTTTCTATTTTTGGCACTTTGGGACCAATCCGGGAAGTAGCTTTTTCGCTTGTATTTTGATTTTTTTCAGCTTTTTTGAAAGTTGACCTTGGGTTGGGTTGCACAGGTCATAGGGTTTTGTTCCAGAAGATTCAGATGATAGCAAGAAATTCATCCAGATATTAGGAAGAGTAAGCATGGCACAAGCATCACCAGTTTCGCCCAAGCTTGAAATACCATGTCGAAGGCTGAAGCAAAGTCCACCATTCACATGGTCAAGGCCAAGATAAAGTCCGCTTGGAAGAAAGAAGAGAAATGGTGAGCTAAATGTGAAGTTGAACTAAGGATGGATGTCCAAGACAAGGTAAACTCCGCCCTTGGCATGGAGAGCATCATGTCTAAGCTGAAGTTCGCCCTAGGCCAAGGAAACAATGTCAAGCACTTGATGAAGGCGGCCAATGCTTGTCCAAGAGGGGTTGAAGTCCCCCTAGCTTAAGTAAGAAACGTCGAAACCACTGTCGAGTCCGCTTAAGCCTAAAGAGTAGATGGCAAGACCAAGATGAAGTCCGCCCAAGGAATGAATGGCAAGGCTGAAGCAAAGTCCGCCCTTGGATTGAATGATGCTTGTCCAAACTACTATGATGTCCGCCTGGAGACCAAGTTAGAGAGATGTCAAGCATGAAGGCAAGTTTGCCAAGAAATGGCAAGACACAAATGAATTCCGCCAAAGGATGGATGTCCAAGACAAGGTTGACGACCACCAAAGGAAAACCTTCGAGATAGGCCAAGATGAAGTTCGCCAATAGAGGACTGCAACCAGAATAAAAAATCAGCTCCGAGTGGCAGAACGTCATAGACACCAACCTGGGACATGTATATTTCAAAGATTTTAACAAGAGAATGTACGGGCAAGATGGATTCCTGCCGACACCTACTATTTTCTGGATGATGCAAAATGACATTGTACAAGCAACTGGCTTTCCGCCTGCTGTAGAGTGTGCTGAATTGATGTTAGGATGCGCCATACAGTACCATACACAGGAGAGGCAAATCATTGCGCCAGTTAGGAGAATATTGGCTTATCTCAGAGAGTTAGCCATTCAAGAAGCGTTTGGCATACCAAGTTATAACCGGACTTCATACAAAACTAAAGAAGATGTCAGAAGACTGTATTTGGACAAGCCAAAGCTTTGTGCAATGAATATCAATAAGGTGTGGTTAGAGATAACATCTTGCTATTAAACAGAGTAATGGGCAGCCCTCAAGGTGCGCCATTTGAGACATGGATGTATTACTTTATTTATGAGATCACTTAGGGTGTCAAGATGTTCATTTGGTCACGTAGAATTATTAAAATCCCCATGAGGAATCAATAAATCTGGAGAGGACAAAGTCTTTCTACATGAGTTCGTATGTTGTCTACCTATTGGCCAGAAGTTATAGATATACGAGACTGATCTGTAGAGGTGTGATAGGAAATGGTGGAAATGAAATCAAATCTTATGATTGTTATCCATAGTTGCAGCTCTGTGAGAAGATGGACATTAAAAGGGCACCAAGTTTCACTCTATGATACTGAAATACTCAAGCATGAAAAAATGAACCAAAAACCCACTCTTTCTCATTAAAAGGATGCTAAATAGAAATCTTTGATTTTGAATCCCTTTAATGTGTTGGTGACTCTTGTCAGTCTGCAATGTCGAATCTCAAAACACATGCCTACAAAGGATGTTGACACGTGTGAGATATTATGGGTTCGAAAATTCATAAATGGGTCTTGAAGGCACAGGATGGGTTGGTGGAAAGTCCACTTCACACCTCCATAAACCCCCACTAGCATCGCATTCCTTTGTGATCAATTATGATGGGCTACATTTTGGCGTTTGTCCAAGTTATTGGTTCAAATAGTTATGTTAGCCATACGTACCCAACTTATGATCTTGTAAATACAAAAATAGAGCCAACTCAACACACATCCTAACCTAATAGATGGAGAGGATAGGGAGCGAGAAGAGGAGTGGAGGGTGAATTTTTAAATCTAGTGATGATGCAGGCAGTGAAGTAGACGATTCTGAGGATGGGGATGGATCATTGGTGGGAGGTGACACATAGCTGGGTAGGTTGTTTATTTTGAGCTTCTTGGTTGCGGCGGCTTGGTGTTGGTTTCTGCCATTTTCCAGTTGAGTAGATGTGCTGTGAAGAAGGCTATTGTCATGCAGATGGGACGCGACAGTTGTGTTGCTTCTTGTTGGGTGCCCTCTTTGTTGTGGGGAAATTGTGTCTTTGCCCCCCATTTTTTTTGTTGAGATATATGGGGTAAGGGCTCCTTGCGGGTGGTTGTGCTTTGGCTGTGATGGAGATGATTCAGAGGAGGCAGATGGATGACTAGTGGGAGGTGACTTGTGACTAGAAAGGTTGCTGATTTTCAGCTAAAATCATGGGTGCTTTGGAGGCCCTTTCATGTGATCTTTTGCTGTTCTGCTTGATCGCAGATTATTGCTCTTGGGCCTGGTTTGGGTTCTCTTTTCTCTCTTGTATTTTTCCTGTGTAGCCAACATCTGGTATGGGGTTGGGTAGCTTGAAGAAAGTGGTGCTTTCAGTTCGATGACAATTCTGTTGCGACTCTCCCAGAGATGGTGAAGCTTAGTCGTTTGCATGGAGTTTATTATTTTATGAAGGGTGTTTTTGGTGTTTCTATGAAGGCACCTGTGGGTGTAATGGACTCTGTTTTGGTTGGTTATCTCTTTTATCCTAGTTATGTGAATCGTTTGTGGAATGTTCTTCTTCATGTTAGTACGTAATGCTTGTGATGCTAAAGGAGGCTGTGGATGCCCTTCCTACTGAAGCCGGTTACCGCTAGAATCTTCAGCTGGTGTCTCCTATAGAGGGGGAGATTGTTGCTTTTGAGGTGGAATCGTCTTCTATTAAGGTGATGGTGTTAGCCGTCATTTTGAAGTGGAGTTTTGGTAGGCTTGAGCGAAGAGGTTTTGGTAGAGTGCGGTTCCATTTTTTTTTCTCCTATAGAGGGGAGCCTTCTCCTTTAGAGGTGGTGATTGGGTTGGCTTTCCAAGTAGGATGGTGCTGCAGTGAGGCTGATACTTACCATTTTTCTACTAAGTTTTCTCAAATCCCTATTGAGGTGTGGTGTTTGGATTGTTTGGTTCATTTGACCGTTAAGTTAACTAGCTTTTTGGGCTCATATTTTGTTGTTCTAAGTGGATTGTTCATTTGAGCCGATGCTTTGTTGTAGGCTGGTTGTTGTTTGATTGATTCCGCCAGTCTTTGTTTCTTTTAAAAGGTTTTAGGTCATTGTTAAATCCTGTATGGAAAAGGGTATAGGGCCGCTTCAAAATATGTTACATGCAGCTGGTTCGGTTTTTTGCTTTCTCTCTTTCTTTGTCGTCGTTTAGGCTGCTGATGATCTATGTCTTTTATTCTATGCAACCCTTTCTTTGTTTGGGTTTCAGGTCTTGTGAAACTTGTATGTATTGGGTTTCAGGGTCCCTTCAAAACCTGTTTTACCCATAATAAAAAACACACATCCTAACATTATTAGCCTGAGGAAATATACATATCACAATTTAACATTCATGGTTCACATCACAAGAGTTACATAGCATAGATACTTTAGTCCCTTGAAAAATTTATAGTCTAGGATCATCATTATAATGACAATGGGGTTTGTTACAGACCTCCAATTCCATTTACCATGGAATTATCTTGCATTGTTGAATTCACACATTTGTATATCCATGTAATATAATGGCTGAAGCAACATAATTTACTGCATGGAAATGTTCACAGTTAATAATAGGGCCCTTTCAAAAACACACCTTTGTAATAATAAAAAACAAGCAGTAAAACTAAAATGACCATGCAGAAATAAATTCAAGTACCAATCTTGTAAAATTCCTTTTAATAAAAATGTGTCAAAAACATATGCAGACAAAATTAATAAATATTTTAAAGCTGCAGAAACATTAAATAGTGACATCTTGCTGTATTTTCCATTTAGAAAGAATAAGCACAGTTAATTATTTTATGAACATAAAGTTTTCCTCGAACGGATACAGGAATAATGTAGAAAATTTGTTTGGAGACCGAGTGTACTGAAGGTGGGAATGGAAAAATCACAGATGATGAAAGAGTGGTCACTGGAAATATTCTCCGCCTGACTCTATCATTAAATTCTTATTAGTTTTCTCTATTCTTATTTTGAGGCATCTGGCAAATGGAGGCCTCATTTTATCAGAAAACTTCCAGAAGTTCTTATTAGTTTTCTCTATTCTTATTTTGAGGCATCTGGCAAATGGAGGCCTCATCTTATTAGAAAACCTCCAGAAGTTATATGGTTTTTTCACAACAAGAGACTCACGAGTGTTAA
The DNA here is from genome assembly GCA_007258455.2 of Sequoia sempervirens. NCBI lineage: Eukaryota > Viridiplantae > Streptophyta > Pinopsida > Cupressales > Cupressaceae > Sequoia > Sequoia sempervirens. The sequence goes on along the minus strand of VDFB02000013.1, from coordinate 293,722,271 downwards.
GATGTTTTTTGAAAATAGGCCCTCATCACGTGTTATATTTAAATAACAATTACAAGGAGAATATGGAATTGCTTGCTATATAAATCAAGGATTAGCTTTGTTTTTCGTAGAAGTTAATGCATATGACCCTACTCACAAATATGAAAAATAAGATCTGTTGCTTTCAAATCGAATAAAACCAGTTGATAAATCCATGACATATTCCCTCATATCATGGAGGCAAGCACTTTGTCGCTGCCAGTATACTAATTTGGAGAAACAATACATAGCTTCTTTATTCTTACTGTAAATTAGTTCAAAACTATATCCAAGCACCATGGATGCCGAAAGCAGGAACACAACAATATAGATAAGAAATGTTTTTGATAAAGGGAAAAACAGATTTTGAAGGGATCCGGAACCCTAACACAAACAGAGCAAGGCTGCAGAAAAAGACAGCAAGCAGCCAGCAAAAAAGATCAGCTCCACACCAAGACCAATCAAGATTTACAATTTACACTTTTCTTGTGGGAGCGGAGAAGCATGTCGAAAGAAGGCTTAGAGGATTTAATTTTTTTCCTTTAACTGTGATCCAACCTTCTTCAACTTGCGCCGCTTTACCATGCCAATCCAGCTTGCGATTTCAAGAGAATGAAAGCCAGCAACAAGTGAAATAGGAGATTCATCTTGATTCCTTTGCGCAGAAAAAGACTTCCTAGAAGATCCGCTAGAGAGGGAATCTGAAACACAACCACCAGAAGCGGCAGACTTAGACTCAATAGGAGAAGCCCTAGCATCCCCGCCAGATGAAACGATAGGAGTGGGTGTTCCAAGACCCAGTGATTCGGAAGCAACCACTTCAGAAAAACTCATATTCTGATCAGCTTTCTTCTCAACCGTATAATGTTGTTGAGAGGCACCTTTCCACCAAGTAGCTGTCTTAGTTTTTTTCTCTAATCCGCAGTGCGCAGCCGCATGTCCAGTATTGAAGCATCGTCTACATCGGAAGGGAATCCCTTCATAATCCAAAGATTGGACCCAAGAGCCTTTAGAAGATCCTTTAGAAGATTTAAGAAGGACTTCAGTAGGCAGCCCTTTTGAAACATTTATTTCAACCAGAATGCGAGCATTGATGGAATGAAGAATGTCAGAAGATTCATCATCCACCATCAAAAAATCACCAAGGGCATCACCCACTTCCTCCAAAAGAGAGTCATGCCAAAGGTGAAGGGGGAGATTGGGCAATCTAACCCAAATCGGGAATTTATTAAAAGTTTCTAAAACAGGATTGAAGTCAAAATGCCAAGGTTTGATCATCAGCATAAATTTATCTTCCCAGCTAAAATAATTTTCACAAAAGATTACTTTTCTGTCCTGAGCATTGTCAAATTTAGCAGCAAAAAATCCCTTGGCCAAGGGATAAATGTTAACTTTACCCGAAATTAGAAGCTCCCATTCGCTAGATATCCAGGAATGCAACTGGGGGAGGTTAGGCCAAAAACCTTTGAACCGACAGATCACGCCACAGAGGGAAAGATCAGCAGCAACCTCCTGATATAGATAAGAAATGTTATTACATATAAAACACATGTAAATATCAATCCTTACTACAAGTTCATAATAAAAACTCAACAATTTTCTCAATTGGTCTTCCTGGAAATAACGTGTGCAATTATATGTGCCTGTTAAACCTTTATATTTTATGGAACCCTGTTTTTGGTGTACAGAATTCTTTAAGATGAAGAATGGAAAAATCCCACCGTAGTGGTGCAGCGAGATAATTAGAATGAAACCAAATTGAAATCACAATAATTAGTCATGTACACATGCATTCAAAAGACATAAATATTAAGCAACAATGAAGAAGATTTGTGAACTAGATAAAACCAACCGTCCGGTTTGCAAGTATTAAAAAGAACAATTCGTGGGCCAATCTGCATCGAAGAACAAAATTTGACTGTGCTCTCATTATATTGCAATGAATAAGCAAATGATTGAGTATTAAAAAGTCTCATACTGCATCATTGTAATTTTCAAAGTTGCTTCCTCTGTGAATGTTCCTATTAGTTCAAATTAAATATTCTCCCGAGTCCAAACTTAAAAGCGCGCATAATAAGAAAGTGCAAATAGAATTTTAGCGAGTAAAAAAGAACTCAAATTTCTTACCCATGATATCACTATGTTTTGAAAATAATGCCTGGGAAGCGAAATCAGCTGCTGGGCCACTCATGTTAAGTGCCTCCATCTGTTGAACCAACAATCTTCTCTAACTCGCTCAGTGGTTATAACATGATAACTATTTTGCTAGCATGAAATAATATGTAACTCAATGAAATTTAGGATTACTGACGAAACTATAAAAAAAGGAAAATGAATCGTGCTAATACAAAAATATATGGTTAAAACATATGTGCGGTACCTCAAGAAGTTTGGACTGTCATCAAGGTTTAGCATATGTCTTCTCTATTTGGGCCAAGATTTATGTTTCTCCGATGATCAACGTCATGAAGTTGCCATTAGGTGTGGGCATGAAAATGCACTAAAGGAGTTTAATGCAACTACATGTTAAATGGCGTTTAGGAAATGATCTAGGTGACCAGAATCAGAAGCTCATTAGGTTACTTGAGGAACACCTATGGAGAGACTTGCAATTGACTTCTATCAAAGTCATACAGCCAGTTTGATACCGTCTATTTAATGACTGTGGTTCAGACTGAGATTACTGTCATTGCGAGACAGCTAAGGAATATGATTGAAGTTCCGCTTCTACCTTCTCTAAAATTTTCACAATTGGCAATTGCACTTTATATCTCGCGTTCGTTCGATGCAAAATTCCAGTACTCTAAGGTTGCAGATTTTAAAATATTTGATTTTTACTACTGGAAATTTAATTAGATTAAATGTTTTATTCGATTCATCAGTATAGTATGAGATCTTTTCGTAATTATATCCATCAGAGATTTAGATCACAGCGATACTGCATGTCCAATTGTCTTTTGTGTCTCCTTCCTCTCCAACACTCGTACACACCTGCAATTGCACATCTCTAGCATCTCCTATGGGGATACCAGACCTCCTCACCTGCTTCTTATGTACCTACTCTCTTGTGACATTTCTTCTCTAGTCACACAATTTCAGTTTCTTTGATAGGGATACCACATCTTTTTACCTTCTCCTTCTCTACCTCCTCTGCTACAAGACTGCTATTTCTCTTATTTACCTCCAACTTCTCGTCTAGGGATACTGCACTGCCTCTTGTGTCACCTGCAATCAGGATACCACTCTACCTTCAATACGGATGGCACTCCAACATGCCTTCTAGAACTAAGACAGCGAGAATTTGAGAAATGAAACTATAACGAATTCATTAGATGGCATCTACAAAGGGCAGGTTGAAAAGGCTTAGAAATCCTTGCATACAAACAAATATGTATATACAAGTGTTCGGGGTGCAAATCATTAAGTATTGTCAAACAATTGATTAAAAAAGGTACTATATGGTTAACTAGATATAGCATTGAAAACTTTTGTCACTTGAGAAGTTGAGATCAAATGCATTTAGGTACGGAAAAGATTCAGCTTTGAAAATTTGCAATTCAGTAACTCTCAAAGCGAAGTAGCCATAATCATATAAATTCAGACAGTTAAAATAATAGGCAATTTGATCCAAAATAAATGTTTTTGTGTGACATTGATTAACAATGCTTCCAATAACAAAACGTTCAATTTCTCCGAAAGGACTGATCTAATAGATTCAGTATGCACAGTAGAAGACAAACAAACAGCATGTTACTTAAGTTCATAAGACAAATCAATATGAAACTTGAAAATTAGTGAGAATGTTCTTCTCATATAAAGTTATGGTCTTAGGCTATGCAGGAAGCACGCTAGATGTAGATTAATCAGGCACTGCATGCAATAGTTTGTCCCTTGTGATTTGGTATTTGTACAAATTCACGTGCCACGTATACACAGTGCTTGTAAGTTTTTCCAATGCGCGTGTGCTTTTCCCACTTGATTTCCAAATGAGGCAATCTTACTCATAATCATTAGATTCAATGAAGCCCATCAAAGGTCAATGAAAGTTGAATCAAGGTAGCAGGCCAGACGATTACATTTGAACTTTTTTTCTTTATCAATCTCTATTACCAAAAATTAGTGTTTCCTTAACTCTTTTGATAATTTTTCTATTTTTAAATTGATGTCATTTTGTCATGTTTTTGCTGAGCAATTTCGGAAGTTTGACTTTTCAGCCTGTAGCACACAGGTCTGCAACTGCTGCCCCCAAATATATCCACAACAGAGTAGCCATTTCAAAATAGAGGATGTATCATGATGCTTACAAGGAGGAGGACATTGAAGAGTTCAGAATATAACCCCTACCTCTTGATCAAAGATTCAAAATAACAAAACACTAAAGAATTGTGTGATAAGATAAAGTGACAGATAATGTTAAAACAAAAACATGGTTAAAATTTTGTATCTTTCAAATGTAATTTTGGAGAAATAATGAAACGTTACCTAAAAGAAATAAGGACAGTGCATGGATGTAAATGGCATATAAATAGGATCGTTGTATTAGCAGAAAGGTCCTAGATCATTAGGTATGATATATGATTACTAATGTAAGTAGATTTTATTACAACCTCTTAAATGTCAAGTACAACGACACACTATGAAAAATAAAGAGAATAGGAAAAGTCCACTGTTAAACTTAAGTAGATTTTATTAGAGCCTCTTAAATGTCAAGTACAATGACACACTATGAAAAATAAAGAGAATAGGAAAAGTCTAGTGTTAAACTAAGTCATAAATAATAAAGTGTTGTGTTGGTTATATAAGAAGCACTTCTTAAACCATAACATAAATACCAATGAAGGGCATTGTATCCAAGTATTCAAGATGAGTCGAAAAGTACATTTTTCTACTGTTATTTTTGTAGTTCAAATCTGGATCTTATTTTCCCTGAATTTGTTCTCTTGTTGTGGCAAATGAATTATAGTTTGATATGATAAATTATGTAATGCTATTTAATATCTAAAAATGGTGTTTTCTTGAAGAAATCAATATCTTATTATAATCACGCCATTTTCCGAGTGATCATCTCATCGAGTTGGTTAGCGTATCCTATTCTCGTAGGCTAAGTCAGAGGGTTAAGGAATTGACCTAATTGATTAAATATTATTATTAATTAATTTATAAGGCAAATCGATGATGAGAGATGACTGTATATTTTTCAGAGCTTATTGGTGAATTCAAAATAAAGTACAATAATTTTCCCTAGAGATTATCATTCAAGGAGAGAGGAAAAGGAAATAAAGCAAGGAAAATAAATGGAAGAAATATCAAGGGTGGTTGGCCAAATTGAAGGAGAAATATACGATAAATCCGAATAATATTCCCTTGAGGTGGACGACCTAGTGAGAGGTCAAGAAGTGAAATATTTAATGCCACAGGTGGTTCTTCCCAATTGGAGAAAAGAATGAATTTTTTTTTATTTTTTATTTTGTGTGTTTTTCAACGTGTACAAAGCCTTGCATGAGGTCGGACCTTAGTACGATGGAAAAAAGCAAATATAATAAAAATGTATTGCTTAAGGAGGTCAGCCTTGATAAGGTTTTTTGGAGGGCTATAGAAGAAAGTAAAGTGCAAGTGATTTGGGTATCGATTCACATCCTATTTGATTTTGGAGATTCTTCTCTTTGGATGCAGCTTTGGTTGGGCTTCTTTCCAAGGACAAAAGTCGTCGTGAATGTGGTGAGTTGGACCAAACCCTTGCCCATCTTGTGGAGAACTCATGATGGTGTTGTTATAGGGCTTCATTGGAAACATTTGGAGGTTTGGAGCGTCATCACATAATAAGATTTGGATCAGCATTGTTATGGCATTTTGTGAGCATATTGCATTAGGGTTTTGCCCTATTTTGGAGCATGACTATGGAGCAAACTTGACCGGCCATCTTTGGAGGGTGATTTTGCATATTTGGAGCAAAAAACCATAGGTGTGTGCCAAGGAGGAATTCACCCATCTGGGGTTTGATATTTGAAGACTATTATGCATATATCTAGTTTGTACACTCTTTGATTTAGTTCTGATTTGTAGAGCAGAAATCTGGGGATATGTGTGGTATGTGTGAGCCCATAAATTGATTGTAACATCAGTGCACAATATTTAGTTTTGTAGCAACAGACTTCTTTAATCAGAAATCAATTTTTTATTACATGTATCCATATGTATGCTTCATGCTTCCTGTGTATACTTCATGTATTACGTGTATCGAGGAGTATGTGTTCAATAAGATTACTCAAGATTACTTTATGAAAATGTTAAAAACCTTGCTTGTCAAAACGCTTCGTGAGTTGAGAAACACTACTAAATTAACTTATCTAAAATTGAATTAGTGTAAGTATGCAAGCAAAAAGGTGCGACTCTGCTTTAACTCAGAATATAAAAAGAACATTTCATTTGATAAAGACATCCATAAAATCCTTAGAGAATTCAATAGGCAATAAAATCTTAAGTAAATTTAATTAAGTTTTGAAGAATAGAAATGATGCGACTTCAATTATGGGGTTGTGACTCCTTTATAATCAAGGTGATGAATCCTTCAAGGAAGGGATATAAAGAAATAATTCTCTCCAAGGTATCCACCCCACCACCACCATAGGCCAAGAGAGCCAACCCCATAATCAAGATTTAACCAAATATTAAAACCTAAGTGCATAGCATCATGGTACATGATTTGGCAATATATCAAGTTTCTTATGAATGTTTAACCCATAAAAATTATAGATTATGTTAACATACAACTTTCACACAAGCAATTAGGATTTAGTAGGCGTATTCGTAGCACCATAAGGTATCTATTTTATTCCAAGCATTACCATAGGGTGTAGTTGTAGCTAGTATACATAACATAGCTTCTCCATGTATGGTTTTTATTGCGACTAGGGAAAAATAATTATTTTACTAAGACATATAACAGCATCTACATTGCATTACCATAGTGTTCCTATGTGTAGCACCTTGGGTGAAGAGGAAGGAAGAGAAGCATTAAACATTACCGTTAAGATCATAGATATGTGTCATGCTTGTAATCCTCATCTTAATATGTGGGAAATTGCCAAAGATTGCCTAAAACAAATGTAAGGTCTCCAAAACATTTCCTATGACTTTCACCATCCTTGAGATCTCTTAGATTGTTAAAAAGACTCAAAACCTCTTAATTCACTAAACAACAATCATCTATGACAAACACAATATTTTCGATCTGATAGATGCTTGTATGGATAGTCCATAGATAGTTCCACTTGTTAATGGCCATTCCACCAAATTTTTTAGGATATCAAAGTGGCTTAGGTAAGGCTGCCTGCTTTGTTCGTTCTTGTACATTAGCTTTGTTGAGTTGCTTCCTAGAAGACTTGAAGAAAAAAGACAAAAAAATGGTTGTGGGTACGCCTAGTCTCGGGAGAAGAAGGAAATTAACGATGCTCAATTTATTGATCATGCTATACTATTCTGTGCAGTTTATCCTCAAATTTCTAAGAGGTTTGTTTCGGTTGTTAAAAGAGTCCACATAGGCCAAAAGAAGTAAGATAAACAAAAATAAATTAGTTATTTTGCTCACCTAGATAATCCTAAGACTGCGAATGTCTCAAAATTCAGGGTATAAAGTAAGCAATGAGCCAACATTCACTTATCTAGGCTTTTCGATTTCTTTTAGCAAACCAAAACCCATTCATTGGGATAAGCTGATAAGAATAATGAAAGCCAAAATTTGCAGCCTGTCTAATTCTTGTATGACTCCTCCCACCCAAGTGCTTCTAACAATTATGTTTTTGTTGCTCTTCTAATCTACCAACTCAACACTATTAACACCCCTTTGGGAGTGATTCCAAAAATGGAACAACTAATGCACAAATTTCTTTGAGAAGGGGTAAAACAAGATATGAAGAAGAAATTTCACCTAATTAAATGGGAGCACATGATAAGAACCAATCAAGGGCGTGGTCTCAATGTTTACAGTCGGAAAAATCACCAGAAAGTCCTGATCACCTAAATTGGCTAGAGAACGAAATGTCGGTTTGGCAGGTGGCAAGCACAGTTTGAATGCTCGAAGTAACAATTCCAACCCAGCAAAAGAGTCACTCTTCCATATGCTTCCAAGAAGTCTGAAATCTTAAAGAATATTGAAGTTGCTTCTTAGCTTACCTGGCAGGAGCTTTTTTGGCTTCTTAGAAATGAAGATAAGATTCACTATCTTGAGGAAAAAATTATGTGCTACTTTAATCTAAGAATATCTCAAAAGTTAAGAGAATGGTTGAAGGAAATGCACTTTCGTCTGACATTGAAAGATTGGTAGAAGTTTACTTTCTACTTGGAAGGGTATACCATCTTGACCATTTAGCTTAAGATAAAAATGTAACATCACCATTTCCGATGTCCTCTTTTGGATTAGTCTAATTCTGATACACTCACTATTTTTAGTAAGTGTTATTTTTAGTAGGGGGTCTAGTATTGAGCTTCAGTTTTTAGTAAGCACTTTGAACATCTCAGTTTCTCTCCAACTTGAGTCATGGGTACTACTTGGTATTTTTAGTACTATTGTAAAAATAGTAAGTCAGACTTGGTCAGGTCTCTCTCTCAGCAGCATTTTTAGTTGAGGCATCAGTTTGCTAAGGTTGAAATATTTTTAATACTTGCTTTCCCTTTGACAATGAATTATTATAAAGTTAATTTATAACTTAAAGTTGAGGGTGAATGAGACGTAAAAAGGTACCATGGCACCTAGTCAATGACTTGAAGATGTTTTAAAGAGCATCAAAAGCGTTTTAGAAGGTTGACTAGGAGATGGACGCCCAAGGCAAGGAATGAAGTAAACATTAAAATAAAAGCAAATTTTTGAGTTGAAAATTAATTTAAATTAGAAGCAAATAACAAAAGGGTATTGGTTTTAAAGAGAGTTTAGGGTTTAGGGTTTGAAGTTGTCATAATTTATCATTGAGATTTTAAAAGTTCATTTTGAAGCCTCATTTGCTAGGGATGATTTGATTGCTTAGGGAGATGTTGCTGGTTTTTGGCCAAGAGGTCTAAAAATCGGGGTTGAGGACAAAAGCCCTTGACATCTTTGGATTGGTTTCGGCAGTGCAAGACCTGAGCTAACTAGTAGAAGGGTGGTTGCATTCAGAAATTACATTTGGGCTTCAAGTTGCAGATTAAAGACTTTGAGAATGAAGATATTTCAGTTCTTTTGATGTGATTTAGTTTGGTTTTGGCTTGAGTTTGCATCCTTTACATTTGGTATGGATTTCTAGGAGATTTTGGTGTGTTTCTATCATTTTTTGGGCACTTTTAGTTTTGGACCTGAACCTGATGATTTGATTATATCTCCAAAATGTATTGAGTTCTCCATATGGGTGTTGGATTATTTGATTGCTCTCCAGAAGGCGTCACCATGAAGCTTTATGTTGTATTTTTTGAAGCTGAAATTGAATATTAAGTCCAGGTCGACCTCATGCAGCGAACACCCTTCTCTGGGTGATTTCTTTAAATCTAGTCGGACTTTGTATCGTGATATATTGCTTTGGTTGGAGTTGTTGAGAGGTGATATTTGGCGTCTTGCTTAGGGCTTGAAGATCCTTATTGCTGAGATTGGTAGAGACAAAGTTGAAGTACATTATCTGTTGTATGGTTCTCATTAACCAGGTCTGAAACTAGTAATATATGGAGTTATTATGATTTTTGAAATGACTATTGTTATTATGTTTTCTGAATCAATAGAAGCTGAAAGGTTCTCGTTTCCTATGCTAGTTTTCACAGTATTATTTCTACATATGTATGTCTTATCTTTTGACAAGTTCAAACTGCAATGGGCAAATGAAAAAACTAAAACAAACGAACTCAAAAAGACAGAGTCAACAAGCATTTGGAAAACCAATTTTTTTTTTTTTTGGGTCAATCATAAAAAATCATCTAGGTGGTTGTGAAAGGGAGAGGTTTTGGCCTTGTCAATAAGGATTATCAAGTTTAGCAAATGGGTCTTCCTCTCCGGAAATGATGGAATTTTCAGCATGCATGTGCCCTCCGCAAAGTGGAAATTTTCCATTGGCCTATTTTTCTAAACAAGCAACTGACCTTTGATAATCTTTATAAACATAATTTTGCAGGTTCTAAGAAGTGAGCACTATTGTGCACGGAGGAAGAAAATCGTGGTCAATGCAACTCACAAGTCCAAAACGAAACTGCGTCATGTCAAGATGACTTGGTTGCTGAGTCTCTTGTGATTTTCCACCGAGTCTTAGCCATGTCCTTGTAAAAAACCCTCTGAGCCTTGGAATGAAGGCATAATTTCTTCGCTTGAGGGTATTTGACATATGTAATCTTGGAAATATGACAAATTGATGATGGGAATTATCATATGTCATCTCCAAATGCATTAGTTTATGTTTTATTGTGATTATGTTTTTTTTCCCAAGTCCCAAGTCGTAGGTAAAATTTTGAGGTTTAGTCATATGTCCTCTCCAAATGCATTCATTTCTGTTTAATTGTGATGATGTTTTTTTTTCCAAGTTCCAAGTCTTAGTTAAAACTTTGAGGTATCGAATCCAAGATTTCCAACTATGATTGAATGTGCTCTATGTTGTAGGGTAGAAAAAAATCGAGTCATTTGTTTATTGAATGTGCATATGCCAAGTAAGTATGGAAATTGATTCTTCAGAATACCGTTCTTGCTACCCCTATTACCGATAATTTCTAGGAGGCTTTTGACTTTCACCCTTGTCTTCTAGCACCCGTCTGTAACTCCACCTGAAATATGTATACATCGGGAGAAACTTTTCTCTTATTGACTACCGACACATACCAAGAGCCAGAAATGCAATTAGTGATTTTGTGGCCAATCATGGAGCTCGTCTTCTAGCTGGTACTCTTGAAAAGTGGCGCAACTATTCAAATTCATAACTTAATTTTTAAGTTCTAATCCATGTTCCCATTTTTTTTGTATTCTTCATACATTATTAATTGAATATATTATATAAAAAAATAAAAACCAGAGAATAATAATTAAAAAAAAAAAAACCAGCATCAGGGTAGAGCACCAATTAATCTGTGTGCATGGTTGAATAATTACTTAACTATGAGAAATCGAATGACAAATTTTTGCACAGTGTTGTGTGTCTTATCTATGAGATGAGAGTTTTTCAGCAATTTAATTTAGATAGAGATTTTGATTTTCACTCAAACATATATTCGGAGACCACTGTGTACTGTTTTTTAATTCCAGAACTTGATGTAAATTGCTAGGGGTAATTTTATCGAACTGCGCCAAGAGCTCAAAATATCTTGTTTTACATATCTTGATGAAACAAGTTGAATTTAAATAGCAGGAACAAGGTTTCAATTACCTAATAACTCCCCATGTATTTTGGGAGACCAACCAGCGAGCAGTGGCGTGAGCGTCGTTGGGATCGGCCTTCGCCTTCGGTTGCATTTGATAACTATTTGCGCAATTATAAAAAATGAAAACAAGTGCCAAATAAGATTTAGTGGCCATTCTTAAACTTCTCTTCAATAGCTAGTTCTTCGACCATAAAAGAAGAAAGTGTTTGTTGCCTTACCTATAATTCAAGAATGGACAAAACATAATTGCCTCCTTCGCCACGTCTGAATGAAGGCAAGCAGTTTGGGCTTGCTAGTATAAGATCCATTACTTTCAAATCCAATAAAACCAGTTGAAAAGTCCATGACGTATTCCCTCGTAGCATGGAGGAAAGCACTTTGTCCTTGCCAATATACTAATCCGGAGAAACAATACATTGCTTCTTTATAACATGTCATTTCTAGTTAATAATGCAAATTTCCTTAATTGGAACCGTCAATCTTGGACCAATGTGTAGAACTTACAATGGCCAATGCGTCAATCCAATTGGAATCCCTAATAGCAAAACATGTTGCAACCATGGACCTAATTTTAATTCTCAATGGCTACCACAACAAAATCAATGGCAACCTTAATGGAAAAGAGGTCAACAGTCGCAAAACTAATATCTCAATACCATAAGGTTTGAAACCATCCATGTAACTATGAATTATTACTCCCATAACCAATATAATTACACAAGAATAAATCCACATAAATAACACCCTGGAATGCACATTAGGCACAACACAAGGCTCACACGATCAAGTTACAAGGATGGATATTCTTCAATACCATAGTCATGAGGAAAGTAATGTACATCAAGAACAATAATTTCCTAGTGCATTCCCCTTGTTTATTTAAGGGGGTTAGTCTCAGAAAGTAATGTATATCAAGAACAATCATAGAACTCTGGGGCAATGGATTAGGACCGTCCCATACTGGTCTCATTTTCAACCTCTTTAATATAATTCCCTAGGACATCTACCCGCTATACAACTTGCCAGGGAACCCCCAAGGATATGGCAATTTACAGATGTCACATAACACCACACTTGTCAGCAGTTTGTAAACAATAAGAAAGCCTCAAACTGAGTAACATAAGATCGTAAACCAAAGTTTTCAATAATACTCCCGAAAGGGGAAATTATAAAAACAAAATAAAAATCAATTTCAGCTACTTTGCAACATTCCAATCTTAATTGAAAAACAAAATTAAATAAGTCCTCCAAGGAATTGGACTATAACAACCTTTAAATGGATAAATAGCCCCAATAAAATAAATGTAAAATTTCACACTGCTGGCATAAAGTAAAATAAAATATCAATTAAGAAATTACCAACATTTCATATTCAACAATGAACACATGGGTTTCACCCCATATGTGGAAGCTATGCATGGTTTCAGTGAGGACCTCGATTACAAATTTACAAATGCTTGCAAGGATGGTGAGGTAAACCTAGCGGGGCTTCATTTTATTGTAGACACAAAACTTAGAGCTAAAGCCACTAGTCTGAAATACAAAGGGAAGAAAATAGCCAAAAAAAGCACGGGGAATCGGCAAACTTACGTGGGTAATTTTTTCGAGGCTAAGGAGAAAGCTCCCGCCTCCAAACCACAATGTAATTTTTTTGGTAATGAAATATTTCACTCTTGAACCACATTCGCTACCTTGAGAAAATCAATATGCCCTTCTTTCTCCTTTTGTCTTTGCTACAGAGTCTGGATAATGGGGTAAACCCACATTTGCATTGGGGTGTAATTAGGGCAATTTGCAAATATGTTTTTGTCACCACTCCTTAAAAGAATTTACAAATATGTTTTTGTCACCACATTTGCATCGGGGTGTAATTAGGGCAATTTGCATATGCCAAGTATGGAAATTGATTCTTCAGCAAACCATTCTTGCTACCCCTATTACCAATAATTTCTAGAAGGCTTTTGACTTTCACCCTTGTCTTCTAGCACCCGTCCGTAAGTCCACCTGAAATATGTAGTCTACATCGGGAGAAACTTTTCTCTTATTGACTACCGACACATACCAAGAGCCAGAAATGCAATTAGTGATTTTGTGGCCAATCAGTGTAATGAATGCAATCTTTGACCTTAATTTATGATCTTTGATGGAAGCTTATCATGCTTAAATGTATATTGATGCTTGGTACTATTATGAGTTTTCGTTTCACAGTGTGCAATTCTTAATGGTGTTGTATCTGTGGAAATATGTATAATTACATCCATATGGTTTTATGTATGTTATGATGTGGATGTTTTTATTTTGTCTAGTAATTCTAAATAATGGTTAAGTGGAGTACTTATAGATAGTTAAACATCGTCTTGGTATGGGTTTACGTTGGTAATGTTGTCACGTGTACCTCAGAGGTTGTGGTTTATGATGTATATGTTTAACTGCAAATTATGTGTTGGTTGTTCATGTTCATCATATGTATTGTTCTACTTTCAAAAAAAAATTATTGTGCTTTTATTGTAAGTTCTATAGTTGTCCTTTGGGGTTCGCGCGGCGGGGCGTTACATATAGTATTATGTTGTTCTCTCGGTTTATAATTACGCATGTGTTCAATTTAGTAAGTGATATTGTTGAACAATTTTGTGGTGATGTAGTTTATTGTTAATTGGAATATAACTATGGAATACCTATAAATAATCAAAGAAAACTATTTAAAGTATAAATTTTGTATAGTTAATGTGCAGGCCATATAGTCTTTATGGATGGAAAACTATGTTTATGTTTTTTTAACGACTAACAGAGGGTGTATTACCCCAATTATTGTCTTTATTATAATTTGATCCTTAATGATCCTTTGTTACGTCTTTATTATGTTTTGAGGGATATTGTGTGGTTGGGCATTTCAGGTGTTTTTCAAATGTGTTTCATGTCGCCACATTGTAGATGAATTGGCATCAATTGCACAACATAGGTAGTGGAACTTATATTACTACAAAGTATAGTTTTATTCATTTAGGTTATACAAGTCAAACTTAATAAATTATTTGGAAGTCAGTGACAAGAAAATTAATTTGTGAAAATTTAGTGGCATTTGTGCCATACAATGAACACCATTAAAGTGTAAAATTAAACTAATCAAAATACAAAAAACTGTTTATAATAGAAACACAAAAGCAAAGTAATATTAGTCAAAGCCAAAACTCTTATATTTAAGAGTTATACTTGTGTCTATTACAAATCAAATCTATTAATTTAATATAATATATTTTATTTTTTAATATATTTATATATTATTTATAATAATTCATAATATAACTCGCTCACTTATAAATTTTGTTTGATGTAAGGTTTTTGAGTCTTAGACAACTGACATCCATGGTCTTACTGTTATTCAGTTAAACAATATCATTGACACGAAAATCTGTCTAGTACTCCATTATTGATTGAGGTGTATGACTTCAAGCACACACAATTTGTAGGTGTAAATGAAAAATGGTAATCTTTGATTCTAATTGCTTAGGTCAATATGTGTCAACTTCCATGCCAAAAATTTCAAATTATTTATAGGTCAATTCTAAAATACATTACACATTAAGTCATTTGCATCCATCTACAATCTAAAATTCAACATCCATCTATGTTGTAAATTCACAATGGAATCTTTATCTTGTGGAGTTATTCTCAAAATTATGTGTGCCCCCATCATAGCATGATGTTACATCAACATATTCTGATTAGATTACCTCTTTGTCAAATGAGTTTTGAAACTTTAATTTCACAATAGGTCTTTGCATCACCCTTTTTGCATTTGTTCCAAGTTTCAAGTTTCTTTTCTCAAGGAAATAGGTAAAGCCATCACATGTCTTATTTTCATCAAAAATTGAATCAAATGTAGGGCCCTATCATTAAAGATGATCCTCACTTAACAAGCTTCCAAAGGTGTTTGCCAATGCTGCAAATATTTTATTGGATCTCTAGACATTATGGAGAATCTTTGTTTGCATGTAATCAAATTTCATTTTTTCTCAAAGATCAAATTATAACATACAAATTTAATCTAATTCATTTTTGTACCTATGAATTTGGAGCTTACTAAATTTTTAGAATGGTCCAAATCTCATAGATTTTCTTGTGTTAATATAGCAGAGGAAATCCCTTGAAACCAAAAGTACCTAAAAAATCTCATAGTTTATCAATTCAAAAATTGTCAATATAATACTATTCACAATATTTATATATTTACTTTTATTTCTCTTGCTCAAATAAGAATAAATAAGTAATATAAATACAAAATATTGAATATCTACTATTGACAAACTTGAACCTAAGATTCTATGGATATAGAAAAAATGGCTCAATCTCGGTGTTAATAGGATAAAGCAAAACTTAAATCTCAAACTTGTAATATCATCCATCCTCCTTACCATGAGTTAAAAGAAACTGTGTAGAACCTATTGAGTCTCTGAGTGCCTTTAATTTGTTTCCTTGAAATTGTCTTCAAATGAGCCTTTATGTCAAAGTAACTAGATACAATGAATGGTGGTCCATTTAGACCGTAGAAAAACAACATATGAACAAAACATAGTGGCCATCAAATCAAACTCTAATAACAAATGATTATGAAGTTCAACTAAACCAATTAGTTGTTGAGTCCAATTTGCGATTGACAGAGTATGTGTGTTTATCTTCTTTGAATTGATTGAACGCAACACTTTAGTATTATATAACATTTGAAAGCTTCAAGCTTAAATTCCACAACAAGAAGTTGTCTTATGCTTATAAACTTATTAATCTTGTGTGTCCCTAGATTGAATTCTTGGCAAAGCAGAAGTTGGTGTAGAATTAATTTACCACTAGCAAAGACCAAGCATTTATTAAAATCAATCTGGATTAGTCATACAGCAAAATATTTTTGTCACTGAAGAGAGACAACATAGATAAGCACGCTTTTTGTAATGTTCTTGCTCTCCTTTTGAAGAGAGATGATTTTTCCACCTAATACAACCTATAAGTAAGCTTAAGTCCAAATCAAACCAGTTGGGGGAACATTCATTCATCATAGTGCTCTTCACAAACACACTCTGACATTGGAGGTATAGTATGTTATTTATAGACACTATTACCAGTTGATAAGCTCATACCGTTATAAAATTTATTTTGTCTTTCAACATGGTGGAATTGAAATATATTGCAGCAGTTACCACTAGGTGTTCTCCAATGGATGCCAATTATTGGGATATTTTGGAGATGGGGATGAATAGTTTTGCAAGCTTAGATCAAAGGTATACAATTATTGATCTAGAATCTAAATATCTTGTGTTGCAATACCATTGTAATGTTCTTTATTAGTATAGTCGGTAATGCAGACATGGTTATTCTTCAAATTGATGGTCTGAACAACACCTATAATGTACTACAAGATTATCAACATACAATGGGTGGCTCTCATTGACCCAATATAGCCTAATAGTAACTTATAATCTTATACTACTTTTATAGCTCGGTGGAGACCCATTGAGAGACCCTCTTATATATAGTAAGCTAGCTAACTGTCCTTAAACAATCCCAAGTCATATGTGGACACAATAGATGGACGAGGAGCTTAGGTTCACATATCTGGGGGTGCTTGTATACTTATCTATGAGGTGCATAATGTAATCATCGACGGGTTGAATATTCATCTTTGTAAGTCTACAGAGCCTGGTTGTGTAGTGTTGTCAGACTCAACAATTCAACATCTAGGAAGGACTGAGGGAGACGAGATTTCCATTAGGTCATCAAGACATATTAATTCATATATATTAAGATAAGCATTATGTCCACAAGCATGCCTCTAAAGGTATGAGATCCCACCACGAGGAAAAAAGGACGTTTCAATTTTTTATAATTGAAGAATGGTTTCTTCTAGTGTTTACATAATTTTCCTAATACATATTTGAAATAATTTTTGAGTTTCTTTTCAAAAGTAAATAGGTCCAAAAGATAACTCATATCCAAACAGAGATTACTGTAGCATACTTTTGCATAAGCATTAATCATAAATCCATCCTGTTAAAAATTTGAAACTCAATATAGTGTATCCTCCCAACATTTATCATAGTATTCAAATGACACCACAGTGTAATTATGACATCTGTAAGAATGAATGAGAGTAGATGGAAAGCTTTTTTAAAACAAGAAGATTAGAACCTCTTCAAAATTGTCAAAAGTTTAGGCCAAAAAAAAGAGAGGAGAAAATGGTTTTCCAGTTTGTTTGGAAAAAAGTATTTTTACATTTAAATGATAATGATATGGGTTGTAGCAAACAGTGAGTATGTAGCGAAACTATTCTTGAAAATAATATATAATAAAACATTTTATAAAGAGCAGAGTATAATAAATAGTCTTTGAATGTATGACAGGATACATTGTTGAAAGTATCATGCTGAGTTTGAAGTTACAGAAAATTAAAGTAAACATATTATTTTTGGTATTGCTATAAAATAAGTTGTCTGGAAAACTTGTTATAAGCAATAGTAACTTTGTTGTTCTCTATTTGCATATGTTGGGTAGCCACATTATAGAATAGGTAGCAAATCAAACTTGTGTAATCTGTAAAAACGGAAAGATCTATTAGAAATCTTTTTGTTAATAAAAGTTATAGTAAATTACACCTGAAAATAATAATGATGAGATTGTTTGCGTACCTCGGATGATGATGCATATGTAGTTACTTGATTGTCTTGTAAATCAAAGATTACATTGTTCTTATCTAAATTAATCATTCCTTCAACTTGTAAGTCACGTATGATGAAAATGTTTTTTGTTTTGTTTTTGTACATACTCTTCATAGCTTGTTTCTTCAAGTTGTGGCAACAAACGATTGAACATCTCATTTTCAAGTGAGCATTGCAATATGTTTTTGTTTTCAGTTGTTATGATGCATTTCAGAGAATGACGATATGTGTATGTTGCACTTTTTGCAATGAGCAATGCCACTTTTTAGTGCTCCATAGTTAGAAAAAGTGTAGTCGCATTTTGTGCAAATAGGTTCAAATGGTATTGAGAAAGGGTTAGCAACCTTTAATGCTCCATAAACCTCTAAAATTAGTTTAAAATAATTGAATAGTATTTGAAAGAAAAGAATTGCATATAAGTAAATACTAATTGTAGTTTGATAGGATTAAATTTATTTTATTATTCAAGATTTAAATTTGGCTGTTAGAAATAGTATTTAGAGAAATGCTTATAGAAGTAAGATAAGAAATTACTTGATATGTTGTGTGAAGCAACTTGTGAAGTTGGTCAAAGGTTTCCTTGTTTGCAAGTGGTGCAATATATGTAGACTGTGAAGTGCGAAAAGCATAATCTTTTGTGTCTATTCGTTTCACAATATTTTTGAATAATATCAAAGGATAGTCTTTCATTTGAACTTGGTTTTCAATTGTTGTGTATTGTTCTATGAGACACCCATGCAGATATATCTATTTAAAAAACAAAATGTTATTCAATTGTATTGATAGGAAATGGTAAATAAATTACAGTATAACTTATATTTTTAGGAATTATAACAAGAAAAGTTAAAAAATACCTACACATGATCATACTCGATTTCTCCATCTTTTATGTGAAGGACGAAGTTGTAAGGTGTCCTTTTGCATGAAAGAACAACTATACCTATTGTTCCAACTATGTATTGTTCTATACTTTGATGTAATAGCTTCATAGTTGTGCTTGGAATGAAAGTATATTGTGTACAAACTCTAGGGATAGTTTCAATGACACTGTGTTGTGTTAATAATAGAATTAAATCACAATCACTGTGATCATATCCTATTTTTGGAGCAAATTGAAATGTAGTTATGCGAATACTTGCTCTTGGAAATATCATTTGTTGAAACTTTTGCACAAAAATCCCTGTCAAGTTTAAGGTGATTGCCATTTCTCCTTTGAAGTCGGTAAGGTGCACGAAAGACTTCTATTGAATTCTTGTTTTTGTCAAGTTGAGTTTTATATGTTACTATCACATCTCCTTCAAACAGTTCACCAATTATATGACCAGTAAGTTCTTCAATTGAAACTATTTTTGTATGTTCCTTTTTAGGCCTGAGAAACAATATAAAGTATTGTTTATAAGACAAGGATAACTAAACTTGAGTAAACAAATTACATAAGTAAGATTAACTTATGGGATGATAAATCCATAACTACAGAGACATTAAATAATTATTAATAGTAGGGGCAGCTGAAACCTGTGGATTCATAAACAGTAACTCTGATATTAATAACTTTATTCTGATGATTTGAGTTTCTTTTTTTTCTAGAGTTTTACTTGTTATCAATATTATCAAGAATTATAAAATCATCCTAAATTGTTCTTACCACAAAATCATACACCATATTTAACTAATATGGGTTTAATTTACTATTTCATTATGGTTCAACATGAATTCTGATCGTAGCTCCTTACTATGTTGATTGTACCACTAGGAGAGAGATCACTATTTTTTGCACTAAAAGTTGGGTTTGAATCATCATACGGGTTGATGATTCTTTACTTTTGTTCAAAGGTTTTAATGATAAAACTAAAAAGGCAGAGTCCCTGGCTCTTGCAAGCTTATATAGAGGTAAAAACAGAGATGCACAGATGAGTTTTTCCAGGACATAGTTGTCTTCTTGGCATGTAAACCTTGTTAAAACATTAAACGAAAATAATTTTCGCCCAAAGACTTGTCTCATTTTGTACCTCATTCTACAACTTATACCAATAAGAATGAAATAGGCATTGACTTGGTTAGCACAGCATCTTAAGCATCTAATTAAATCTGAATTTCTGATTTAAGGTTTGAAGATTCCTAAATGACAGTCCCACCTGAGGGAGAGTGTACCGAATCCTTTTGGTTGATATGGGTGCACAAGTCTTATGTGATGTGATTAAAAGATTCAGAGTTCCTATAAGCATTATTGCTAAAAATGCCTTGTGTTTTAGATCCCATTGACTTTTCTAATTTCTGCTTAAAATATTCAAGAAACTTATCTTTTCCTATCATATCCACAAATGAATGGGTTAGCTGAGTCTAATAATAAAGGCCTATTTAAGATTATAAATATAACATTTGTGTCTAATAAAAAGATGTATAATCATAAAACTAGGTCTTTGTTACAATTACTAAAAAGGAGAGCATACAGTAGTTCGTTGGAGAAGCCATATTTTAAAGAAGTTTGCAGTATTTTTGTTCGTCTCTATTCTTTTCGAGCTCTTTATTTGAAAGATATATATTTTGATATTGAAAGATACTTACATTATGACTTGTTGTTCTTGTGCATTATTTTTGTTTGTCTCTATTCTTTTTGAGCTCTTCATTTGAAATGGTATTCAACAATAGAAACCTGTTACAGGAAACAGATTTGTTAGATAATTATAAACATTAAAATGTTTAAAAAATAAAAGCACAAAATGTAAGCATAATGTAGGTTCTTACCATGTTATTTATTTCACCTCTTAAAGGTCCTATATTATGAGTAATGTTAAATTTAAATTACAAATATATTTTAGTATTTGTTATTTTTTGATTGAATTAAGAAATGGACAAATAGTATCATGGTCACTCCAATATGTATCTATTTTGAATATTTTGTTATTTGTTTTGTTAATGTTTGACCAAGCATGGTCAATAATTGATCCTGGTACATTATTATTTATATCAAGTAAGAAATGTATATTTTTGTTATGAAGAAATGTTTGTAACTGTTTTGTATTTGTATTGTCATTTTCCATGTTGATATTAAAATCTCCAATAATTAGTATATTATTATTCAATTTAACGTTGGCTAATGATTGTTGTATAATTTCAATTATTGAATAGATTTTTTGTTTTTGGTGGTGAATACAAATCAATTATTGTGATTTCGAAGCTATGAATAAGTAGGTTGGTTTGTAAAACATTGATATTGTTTGAACTGTATTTATTTGAATAAGTGATTTGGATATGCTTTTTAATAGAAGTCATAACTCCATATAAATGATATATAGAAATAGAATTAAAATTTGTTATTTTTTTGTGATAGTACAATTTGGATGTGTGTCTCTTCTAAGCATATTATGTCTGATTCTAAGAAGTCGTAATCATGAATAATGTCATTGATATGTGATTTTAGACTTCTTGTGTTCAAAGATAGAATTTTAGTTGCAATGTTGTCACTTATTTCTTGGTTATTGTATTCTTCTTTCCATTTTGTTGTGGTAGTTAATTGGTGCATTTCATTTGTTATTTTGTCTTTTGCTTTAAAAAAAATAAAATTGTAAGTGGGTTTAATAAGTATAGTGATTGCATATCTCGAACACGTGAAAGTGTTGTATATACTAATATGTTAGAGTTGATTCTTGATGGGTCAAACACGATTCCATCTAGTGTAAGACCTTGTGTTCTATGAATTGTTCATGCACATGCTAGTTGTATAGGAAATTGTTTACGAATTTTAATATGTGATGGATTTTTCATTTGTGAAATAGGTTTTGCTATTCCTAGTATTGGTATCCATTCTTTTGAAATTATGTCTATATATAAGTGTTGCAATTTCTGACAGTGTGATTGTC
The DNA here is from genome assembly GCA_007258455.2 of Sequoia sempervirens. Lineage (NCBI taxonomy): Eukaryota > Viridiplantae > Streptophyta > Pinopsida > Cupressales > Cupressaceae > Sequoia > Sequoia sempervirens. The sequence continues at coordinate 293,700,331 of VDFB02000013.1, read as the reverse complement.
CAATATTTGAGTCATTGAATTGTATCCATAGTATATCTTCTTGTTTTGTGATTGTGTATGCTTTGAAAATACCATCTGCACCATTTACCAATCCATCTTTCATATTATAATTCCCTACATATAACTCAACTAACATGTTCACTTTTAATATTATTTGTTCTGGTAGACTTTTCGTTGGATATGTTGTTGTATTTCCATGGTTTTCTTCCATTTCATCAATTGCTTTAATGATGATTGGTTCCCCAACAACAATTGATAACATATTATTATTATGTATAGCTACAGACATGTTTGTGTAGAAAAGATATCGGAAGGTGGGCTCAATAGGAGCTGGGTGAAAGCAATTATTATTAAGGTATTGTATATCATGATCTGATTGTGAATTGGTTCGTATATTATTTAGTATGAAGATAATTTTTTCATTTTTTTGTCGCATTGTTGTTTTCAATTCATAGCATTTGATCATTTATGTCCAAGAAGTGTAGGGTACTCTTTCTTTGTTTATAATAGGATGTTCGAAAATAAACCTATCATGTATTGGTTGTGCCTGGTAAAAGTTTCTGCAGAGAATATGTCAATGACTCAAAATATTTTGTAGGGGCATGTTTGATTTCTCTCATTCTTTTGTCAATTAAATATAAAAATCGACTACCTATTAAAGAAGCTTCATCTATGAGGAGTTCTTGTAACTGTTCATAATGTTTTTGCAGTGAATCTATGGTTTGATTGTTAAGTGGGATGAAGACAAACTTGTTAAAGGGCAATAGAAGTGGAGTGTATAGTTGTTCCACCAGCATTGTATGTTGCTTTTCCTGTATTAAGCCATTACAAGTCCTTTTTGCTTTAGCGGATCTGAACCAACACTTGAGTTGTAGATGCGTAGTAGCATCTGAAAAATTGCTTTTGTGGTAAAAGTTTTACCTGTTCCAGCACCGCCAGTGAAGAATAAGTACAATGGCTTTTCCTTTTGTTTTTTTTGTTCATGGCAATTTCTTTTATAATTTGTTGTTGTTCTCTATTAAGTGTTTCTCGTAGTTTATAGTATTGAATGTTATCTAGAATATTTGGATTTTCTACAACTTGATAACCAGTATCGAATTTATTTAATTTTTGTTTTTGTTGTAATTCTGGTAAATCTGATGTTAGGTTATAAATTTCAGATTTGTTGTTACTTATTTTTTGTTTGTTAAATACAATATCGGTTGTATTTTCATTTGTTTCTACTTGTTCAAATGCTTTGTCTAGATCTGCCCATGTAGAATTGAAATTGTATGTATACTTATCATGGTTTATATTTATTTGTTTTTCATAATGGATGTATGCATCTTCAAATGTTTTGAATCCTTCTTTTATTGTATTTTTGCTTTTTTGAAAAGGTACATATAATAATTGTTTTTCTCTACAATAATTGTTATTATCAACATGTTTGTTGTATTAGACAAATCTTATGATACTATTATGTTTACGTTTTACTATTTTTCCTTTATTGATTCTATATTCGGAAGCAAATTGAGCGAGACAAATTTGTTTCAAATATGTAGGCCTTTCAATGTAGTGATCTATGATTGATTTACACATTATGTGATTTGACTCATCAGGTTCAGATTTTAGTAATGAGTTAGGCTTAAGAATAAATTGACGTTCTTTTGTTGGAGATGTGTTTATGAAAACAGTTGTTTTAGAACCTGTATTTAAAGGTAGTGAGAGTATCATGTGTATTGCTAGATGTGTAGACATTTGTTGCAAGTTGAGTAGAATATTTCCAAGACAACGAATCATTTGTATATCATCTATTTTTGTTGTCTCATGGTCTTTTTGTATTGTTTTGAAAGTTGTGGTCATAGATTTGTCAATTTTTTTCATGTATGATGAACAATATACTGCGGCAGCATAAGCATTAAGAACAAATTGTGCATCAGTGTTTGCTTGCCGTAATTCTAGTATTTTCTTACCAAAACTATTATTCCAAGCATGTGATGGTTCTCGTTTAAGAAGAATTGTTGGTTTTTTTAGTGTTGATTGTATTGCTTTTATGTAATCAACTTCTATTTTTATCTCATTTAAGAAATCATCAAAATTGATAGAGTGGTCATAATTATTTTGTTCTAGAGCTATAAATATTTTAACTGCATTATTTATAATAGTATGATTGGTTGTTGTATTGTTGTCTTTCTCATAGGTGGAAGTGGGAAATTGTATTGGCAATGTGTTTTTTTGTTTTTCGACAACTTTTTGTGTGGTAGTGTCGATGTGACTTACGAAATCTTTCATTGAGAATGTTTGTATTGCATGTAATATATTTGTCCACAAATTCTTCAATATGTTCAAGATACAATTTTCCATATATAGGAGCTTCTTTAACCCATATTAAAGCATGATCATGTTGATTTCCCCTATTTTGAAATTTTGTAACAAAGAAAAAGTCATTGATATGTCCTAGAATTGTATTATCCTTGCGTGGTAGTTATTTGAGACAATTTATTCTATGTCTATAGTAACGAGGACAAGTGGCAGGATCTTTTCGAACAAGTGAATCAATATCAGTTTCATGTGATTTTTCATAATTCTTTTTATCAATTCGATTCTTATGTAGTTTAGTTAATGTTGATACTAATGGTGTCCATTGGTGTTCTGCACTTCAAATGGTTAGGAAAAATGTTGGAGGACCTAGTTGTCTTATCATTGCAAATATGTTTTTCTTGATTTGTTGTAGGTAATCTAGAGTGATGAAGATATGTTTAAAATTCATGTATCCAATGTCTGATTTTAAAAAAAATCTAAATTTGGCTTGTCTTTAACATCTTTTGCAAGCAGTGTACGTCCTTTAATTGACCTTTTCTAATTCTTATTGATATACTTGAAATTATTTTCTCTATAATGATGCGAACTTTTTTTTAAAAACAAATTAGTTGTATGCCTAGCAAAATCACCACTTGAATGTAAGATCTCCCATTGTGCAATGTTTTTATACTTAAACTCTTTTGTTTTCATCTCGTGGATTACCAAAAAGAAGTGTTGGAATGTTCATTTCTTCAGCATATCTATCCTTAAAAAATCCTAGAGGTTGGTTTTCTTCACCTGGTGCAATTTCAATTATTTTATCATGCAAGTCATAAATAGATCGAGATTCTGTAAATCTGTGTATTAGGGTATCAGTACATGTTTCTATTTCATCTCCATTTTCAATTTGTAGACTATTTGAATCTGAATCACTAGACATTTGTTCTGTTTGAAGAGAATTATCATTCGTTCTTACAAAAAAAATATTCCAACTATTGTCTATAGAAACTTTTTTTATTCTATATAATTGTCTTTGACATAGGAGTTTTAATGCTTTCATTACTATTTAGGATGAACAATACCAACTTGATATGGATTCTTGTATTTAAGTCTCCTTTTTAATGCAACAACAATTGTTATTGTTTCATCAATTGATCGTGGAAGCATTTTTTGTATAATATTCATATTTGTTGGGACATTGATAATAGATGCAACTAATCCCATTTGAAATCTTTTGTGTCCCCATTGCCTAATTTACGCAAAAGCGAGTCTTGGTGATATAAGTCTTTACTCAAGTTCTGATATAGATTTCAAAACATCAAGTGTTTTGTTTCGTCTTATTAACTGTGGTGTAGCAAACAATGGTAATTTACCATCGCGTAGCATGTTTTTGCAATGACATTTTTAAAAGCATTTATTTTATTATTTTTTGAAAAACTTTTATAAGTTTGTTGTTCAATTTCATTAAGCTTTTTAATGCAATGCTGAAATTGGATTCGTTGACAAATATAACATTCGTACTAAGGAGTGTCCTCAATTGCTTTGAAATATATTTCTATTGGATTTTATTTTTTGTATTCTTTCTTCCAATAATTTTGTTTATTTGGTTTGTAAGTACGTAGTATTCTTTTCAATTCAGTAAGCAATGTTTTCTTCTCAATAGTAGTTGGCTGGTTTAGTTTACTATAATTTGGTTCTAAAAAAAAATCTCTTTTTCTTTTTCGGTTTTGAATTTGATTTAATTTTATTATGGTATTTTGTTGTTGTTCACTTGGTTTATAATTATGCACTTGTCTCTTCAATTTTGTAAGTGATATTGTTTTCCTTTGACTGATTTTGTGTTGATGTACTTTATTGTTAATTGGTTTTGAAGATATATTCCATTTTTTCTCCCCTAATTGTTTTCTTTCATGTTTTATAGTGGAATATGTAGAAGTTGTATTGTTTTTTTGAAACCGTTCAATTAAGTTAGTTGATACTACTAGCTCATAGTGTGTATGTTGACTACTAGTTTTTAAAGAGATTATGTTATATGTATTGTTTATTCTTATGTTGCTATTAAAAAAAAATTCAATTTGTTTGGTAGTTGACGACCATAAGCAAATTCTTATGTTGAATATAGTTGCTAACCATTGCAAACAGAATGATCCTCTTTCAACTTTTCCTTCCACATATGGCTTTGCCATTTGGATAATATACTCTTTGCAGTTCATAATGCGTGGCATTGTTTGTAACATATTTTCTTCCAGTACATGTTTTATATAGCTGGGAATATTTGTACTACTACCTTTTCTTGAATTACAAAAAGTTTGTGCAATATACAATCTTAATGATTGAGTATTGAATTCTCCATTCATCAAATAAGATATTGCAGTAAATAGGCTTTCACCACAATTCCTTGTCATTATATTTACCTTTTTCACTCCATTTAGTTGCATTTCAGGTGCAATATATTGCCAATTGGTTTCTAATGTTTCACAATAATCAGAAAGGTAATTTGATACTATAGGTCTATAAATTGTTGAAGTTTTTGTGCAAAGTAATGGTTCGTAATGACCAGAATCTGAATTTTCATCTGAAATAAAATAGAATACGGAATTTTTTGAATATTGCTATTGAAATGTAAATACTTTTTCTTGTAGTTGTTGACCATATCACAATTGGTATGTTTAACCATTTTGATATCCATTGTATGCAAAATGTGTCACCCCAAAGTCCTCTATTTTGTTCTGGTATACTATTGGACGCAGATAATCGCATTTTAGATAAATAAGTTTTTACATCATATAGATTGTGCATTTCATGCAACATTTCTGGATGTAATTCATTTTGAACTAATCCACTAGGTAATTCGTTTGAAGTGTAACGAAAATGAAGCAATACTTGAAGAGTATCAAACAAACAATCCCCTACTGTATAAGAAAATGAATTTAGCCGAAACAAGTTGATGTTTTTCAAAGCAATATCAATGTTGGGTACATTTTCTTGTTCATATTTGGAATAAGTATCAACGTCAACAATGTTGACCATTATTTAATGTATAATGAGCAGATATTTTAATCTAAGTTAAAAGATATTTATGATATTTAATTAAGAAATGTATGTAAAAAATACAAAAAAGATAAATAGATATCGGCTGACCTGGAAATTTATTTGCTATTTGTAATAGGGAGTTGAGAAGTCAATCTCGTACTCACTTCTCTGAAAATATATTCATCAATTACCAAATGATTATATTGTAATATGTACAATAGTCTAGTAATAATAAGAATAATTAAAACCCTTGTTTACTATTTTTTGAATCTAGTAATAATAAGAAAAATTAAAACCCTTGTTAAGCTGACCTGCAAGTTTATTTGTTGCTTGTAATAGGCACTTCGCAATTCAATCTTGTAATCACTTCTTTGAAGAAAAAAAAATCAACAATTACCAAATGAATATACTGTAATATGTACAATAGTCTTAGTAATACTAAGAGAAATTAAAATTGTTTTATATATGTTAGAAGGAGCCTTGTATGAATCTGAGACTAAGCTGCAAATGACAAAAAAAGTTTATATTAAGAATTATATAAATGGTATAGTTATGGCATTCAATTCAATAAAAAATAAATGGTATAAATTGTAATAACTAAAAAAGGCAGACCACACACAATCCACAGTCCAACACAGTTGTCCAAGATTCCATATTAAAATAATTTGGAACCTACTCACAAGACCTATTGGCATCGCCCTTGAGACATACACATGTACATCGACGATCTTGACTAGACCCAGGACAAGGAGTAGCTTGACCTCTTCTCTGTTTACAGTTTTATTCTATATATACTTACCTGCATTTCGTAAGATTCAAAAACTTCAACTCTGTTATTGTTGTCGATTAAGAGAATTAAGCAGAACAAATCCAGAGTTTGAGAAACAATGGCAGCTAGAACTATTTGTACTATTAGGTTGGCTCTGTTTGTGATGAGTTTTATGTGCGGTTGGCATTGTTGTATGGGTATGTTCCCAATAAAAACTACTTAAGTCCAACTGTTGATAGACACATTTAATGGCCAAATAATTGGAGAAGAGCATGCTAGTTCTGCAACAGATTCAGATGGGTTATTTAAACAAGATGATGAAGGTACTACATTTTGGATAAATATTTTAAAAAATAGTAGGTATGCAGATACAGGTATTGGATGTTGTGGATGTTTTGTTGATATGTGGTTGTCATTGATGTCAACACTATTAGCATTTGGTGTATTAGAGGTTGTATATGTCGAGGATATTAAAAAAATTGTAAAAAAAAGTGTTCTAGTTTTCCAGTGGAACTGTGCAGATCATGAAGGCGTCTTGTTCTTTACGTTGAATTTCAGTTGTTGTGGATTAAAGGGTTTTCTATTGAGTGTATCTAGATCATTTACCAGAAGTTTCAGAGGTCCGCGTATAGATTGGGTCATGTTGTGGTTTGAAAGTGTTTATGTGGTCTGAAAGTGTTTCTGTGGTCTCTATCAGTGTTCCTGAGTGAAGTTTGTGTAATTTTGGAAATCTCAGTTGCTATGGATGTCTCTCTGTTGTTTCTTGGTGCTCTTGGATGTTTCCAGATCGTGTTGTATCTTGGTGGTACGTCCACATTGATTGGTGTGCTCATTTTCAAAAATTTCTCTTGTGTATGTTTGGTTTTTCTTGTTCTTGGCCGACATGTTGATGGTAGCATGTAGTGGATCTTCGAGGTGAAATTAATTTAAGTTTTTTTGTGTTGGAGATATTAATTTGGGTCTTCACTATGTTGTGGCCAACCTTGGTGGATTTGCATTAAGAATTTATTTGTAAATTTGGCCCAACATTGAAAATATGTTTTATTTTCCTGGCCGATTAAAGTTGTTGATGAAATCTCATGTAGCGGATATATAAGAGCGATTGTTTCATCGGTGTAGTGTGTTGGAAAGGTGCTTTGTGTGTTGAGTATGCTCTTATGTGTTTATGTGTGAATACCATTCAATTGTAGAGGAGAGTGTGAAGAAGATCGAGCGAAGTGTGAAGTAGTTTGTGAAGGAGTTTTTTGTGCTTAATTGGAACTGTAATCAGGCTTGTATAGAAGTTATTTTCTCAGTTCATACCCTCTGGATTTTAATCTTATTCTGTATTGTTGGGCAGTGAGCCCCTTATGTAATTGAGCAGTGTGTCTGAATGCATGTGCATTCCTGTTTATTGATTTCATTATACTTTTAACAGGGTATAATCTTGTGGACTAACATCCACCGTGGTTTTTCCCCTAACATGGTTTCCACGTAAAAAAGCTTGGTGTTCTTTGTCTCTTTGATGTGTTAATTATTTATGGTTAATTTTTTATTCATTAGATATGAAATTGAGTTAAGTAAAGTTTGAAAAGGTTATTATTTTGTGACAAATGATTCACCCACCTCCCCCCCTCTTAGTTGTTTGTCCTTGTTTTTTCAACAACGGGTTTGTTGCATTGGTAAATTAGTGAGTATGAAACACTGAAACCTTTCTAGTTACTAAAATAGAGAAGTTTGCAGGGTATATAGCCTGGTTAGTGAAAATCACCTCTGAGAAATTTTGAAAAATGTCTTCATAAACCAAAACCTTACAAAACCAAAACAGCTGTCTATAATCAAATTGATGCCTTCAAATGTTCCTAGAGAACAAACAAATGAAACATTTACAATCAAAGATTGTGTGAAATACATGTAAACAGTAGAGTTTGCACAAAGAGATCAGCTAAAGAGACACAATAGTAAACATGAACAAAATCAAAGACGTTGGAAGAGTCATGAGAATGATAAGTTGCCCTATAATAAGTAGTTGCTTGTTTTCAGTCTTTCATCCCATCTCCTATTGTTAGTAAAGTGCTTCTTTATTTAAGTTATTCTTGTTGCTGATGTTAATATGTTAGTCTTTTCTTTAACGAGTGGAAAGCATTTATTTCCAATTCATGTTATTGTTTACCTGCATAAACAAAAAATTCTCATGGTGAGATAAATAACTTTCAAGTCTTGTGCTCTAAACTCCAAGATCAAAAGGATAGTTTGAGTTTGCTTTCAAGTATTTTTACCTTCATGAAAATACCCAGATGATAAATTGTATAGTGTACATAAGTAGTGATCTTGTTTATTGTTTTACACTAGGAAGAGAGGGGTAAGCATATTGGAGCAGAATCTCAAAGAAGAAATAAATGAAGGAATACACCTATTTGTGGAAATGAGATATGTTGTCCTTGAAACCTCGAATGATTGGATGGGATGATTCTCAATTTCTTTTGTACTCATCTAAACAGAGTTGCTTTGAATGGTACAAATTTTCCTCTTCCTAAAATAAGTTTTCAAAGCATTGAGTTTACTTTGGAAGTCCAAGTCATTTGCTTTGTACCAGTGTTAGCATGTAATAATAGTATGGGCAGATGTTGTTTTTCATTATGGTTCAGCATGAATTTTGTCTTGTTCAGCTTCTTTACATCATGGCTCCTTACTATGTTAATTGTACCACTAGGAGAGAGATCACTATTTTTTGCACCAAAAGTTGGGTTTGAATCATCATACAGGTTAATGATTCTTTACTTTTGTTCAAATGTTTAATGGTAAAACTAAAAATGCAGAGTCCCTGACTCTTGCAAGCTTGTATAGAGGTAAAAATAGAGATGCATAAATGAGTTTTTTCAGGACATACTTGTCTCCTTGGCCTGTAAACCTTGTAAAAACATGAAACGAAAATAATTTTTGCCTAGAGACTTGTCTCATTCTATACCTTATTTTACAACTTATACCAACAAGAATGAAATAGGCATTGATTTGGTTAACACAGCATCTTAAGCATCTGATTAAATCTGAAATTCTGATTTAAGGTTTGAAGGTTTCTAAATGACAGTCCCACCTGAGGAATAGTATGTTGAATCCTTTTGGTTAGCTACAACAATGGAAGATTCCATCTCGAGCATCATGTTTCAATTAAAAGAGTAAGCACAGTGATTGTGTTAGTTTTATGATCAGATTAAGAACACAAAAAATTAACTCAAATTGAACACAATAACACAGCAGATACCCTGGGAAAACCCTCCACTTGAGGGAGAAAAACCCAGAAACAATATATCACTTATATATTGAATCTCACAAATTGAAAGTCTCCTTTACAAGAGGCCAATATGAAGGCCAAATACAAGCATCAATGGATGATGTAGCACAGCCAATACAAGAAGACAAATCGTTGAAGCAAAAACTCAGACTATATCAATATCGAACTGCCTTGAAGATCTTGCACTTGATGAAGGATGAATGATAAGAATAAAATCGATGATGAACAATGAGAGGACTAACCAATATATATACAATATGAGGAGATGCCACCCTTCAAGACAAGTCGGCCAACATAGAGAAAGATGTCCTTTCATAGAGACGCATGCAGTAAGAGATAATTTGGCCACATAAGAACTTGTGCCTCTTAGAGAAATCGCGTCACTCCACAAGAGATTGACTTCCTTGATAAATCGTGCCTCTTCATAATTTAGCCAATAACAAATGTAATCTGATGTTTAACAAAAGGACATGGCCAATAATAATTAAGCATTATTTAATGAAAAGACGTGTATCTCCATTTGTCTCAAGTCGGCCAAGATATTGAATATCATAAATACAATTCAAATAGCCGTTGGCTATATTTGAATTGCCTCAATTGTGGATTTGGAAGAAGCAGCCCGACACTGCTAATATCATCAACCGAGGGATGGTACTTCCAGTTGCACAAGACATATCACCTCATCTTGATGTCTACCACAATGGCAACAACCATAAGTGGAAAAGAAGAATATCACCTCATCGTGATATTAGATATCACCTCAACATGATATCAACCATAATGGCTACAACTATGTATGGTATGTACAAGTGTTCATCACTTGCGTGATTTCACCTCAACATGACTTTCACCATGGCTCTCCCAGAGGGTGAAAACACGAGTACAAGAAAATCATCACGGAATCTCTCATGTGATGTTATGGAGTCACACACATGACATCCACCATGGCTCTCCCAAAGGGTGGAATCAAGGGATTTCACCTCGAACTTTTCTCACAGAGAACTTGTTACCAAGGGATTTCACCTCGAACCTCTCTCATAGAGAAGAACTCATTACAGAGGATCACTGAAACTGAGACTCTTTCTCAGTTAAGGCTGGATTCTCCACCATACCAAGCCTATCTCGAAAGTACACAAACTTTATTCTGGAGAGAGGCTTGGTGAGAATGTTTGTCGTCTGCTCATCAGTGCTAATATACTTCAATTGTATAGCCTTCCTCAATACCATATATCTGATGTAATGGTATTTGATCTCAACATGCTTGGTTCTGTCATGAAACACAGGATTGACAGAAAGCTTCACACAACTCTGGTTATCACAATGAATGATAGTAGGCTCCATTGATTGTCCAAACAATCCTGCAAGGAGCTTATGAAGCCACATTGCTTCTCGTGCTGCCATACAAGCTGCAATATACTCTGCCTCTGTTGTACTCAATGCTACAGGCGACTGTTTCCTGCTGCACTAGGATATCATGGCAGATCCCAAACTGAAGCAACATCCAAAGATGCTCTTCCAATCAGTGACACACCCTGCCCAATCAGAATCAGTAAATCCATGCAACTTCAGATCCACACATGAAGAATATCTCAACCCATATCCAACTGCGCCACACAAGTATCTCAGGATATGCTTTGCCGCAACAAGATGTATCTGTCTCGGTTCACACATGAACTGGTTAAGTGCACTCACAGCATAGCAGATATCTGGTCTGGTGTTAACTAGATACATCAAGGACCCAATCAGCTGTCTGTACATTGTAGGATCCACCAAGTCTAAACTAGCTGCAACCTCCTTCAACTTATGCAAGTTGGTCTCCATAGGTGGACATGGATTTGTAATCCATCATACCAAACCTCTTAAGTATATCAATGGTGTACTTCCCTTGACTTAGAATCATCTCATCTAGCTTCTGCCAAACTTCTAAGCCAAGGAAGTAATACATGAGCCCAAGGTCCTTCATCTCAAACTCAGAGGCCAACTCTTTCTTACATTTGATGATTAGGTGCTCTTCTCCAGTAAGAATCAAATCATCAACATATAAAACCAAAATCAATCCTTCACCATTAATTACTTTGAAGTAAAGATTAGAGTCAGCATCATTCTTCAAGAAGCCCAAGCTTAACAGGTAATGATCAATCCTTTCATACCATGCACAAGGAGCTTGCTTAAGAACATACAAGGCCTTCTTCAGCCTGCAAACATGAGACTCTTTCCCATGTACCTCGAAACCATCAGGTTGCTCGATATAAACTTCTTCCTCGATCACACCATTTAGAAAGGTTGTCTTCACATCCATCTGATGAATCTTCCATCCTCTAGATGTAGCAACAGGAGCAAATGTTTCTTCTTAATCAACTCCCTCTTTCTGTGAAAACCCACGAGCCACGAATCTTGCTTTGTACTTCTCAATGCTCCCATCAGCTGCATGCTTGATCTTGAAGAGCCATTTTGAAGATACCACATATTTGCCTTCGGGTCTAGGAATAATGTCCCATACATCATTCTTGAGAATTGATTGATACTCCTTTGACATAGTATCTCTCCAAACCTGTTGACTAGACACTTCATCAACACTGGAAGGCTTAGACTCAATAATCTGACTCATCAAGGCAACATAACTGGAGAACTTATGTGGCCTTTTACTTTCTCTGAATGTACCTCTAGGAGCTGTGAACCTTTCAGCTTCTTGCATAGTTTGTCTGGCCCAAAGAGGTCTTTTTCTCCCAATTATAATGTCGGTAGGCCCATCAGTAGGTTCCAAGGGTTCAACAGGATCAATGTCTTCCTTTGGTTCTAAAGTCTCCCTCTGAATCTCAGGAGTATGGTCAACTTCCATATCCTAAGGGGACTCTTCATTGTCAATCTCCACATGAGTTCGGTTGGATCTTCTGAATGCAACATTTTCCTCGAGTGTGACATCCCTATTGATCTCGATCAATTTTTTCCCTGGAATGTATATCCTATAGGCTTTTGATGTCTCACTATAGCCCACGAATATTCCCTTCTTGCCAGAAGGCTCCAACTTTGTTCTCTTTTCCTTTGGAACATGAACATAGACAGGACATCCAAAGATCCTTAAATGACTAACCTCTAGCTTCTTTCCTCTAAAGGCTTCTTCAGGAGTCATATTCTCCAAGACTTTGTGGGGACTTCTATTCTGAACATATACTGCAGTCCTAGAAGCTTCCGCCCATAAGAAGGTTTGCAGATCTTGGTCATGGATCATGGATTTTGCTACTTCCACGATCGTCCTATTCTCTCTCTGCAACACCATTTTGTTAAGGATTATAGGGGACACGAAACTCCCTCTTAATCCCAGCATCAACACAGAAATTTTGAAACCTACCGGAGGTGTTCTCCTCCATTATCAGATCTGAGGACCTTGATTATTTTACCGAAAAGATTGTCTACAAGAGCTTTGAACTCCTTGAACCTTTCTAACACTTCCTCAGACTCTTTTAGTTTTCAAAAAATAAATCCAATTCTTTCTAGAGTGGTCATCAATAAAAAGAACATAATACAAGAAACCACTCGAAGAAGGAACAAACATAAGTCCACATAAATCAGAATGAATAAGGTCTAAAATACACTTAAATCTACTCTCTCTACTATGGAATGAAGCTTTTGTATTCTTACCCATTGCACAACCTTTGCAAGTTCCTTCATGCTCTTGATTGAACTTAGGGAATCTCGTAACCATCTTCTCCATGATAGGTAAGGCTCGGAAGTGCAGGTGAGTCAATCTTCGATGCCAAAGATCACATAAGCTCGAAGAATCATGAACTAATGCCTGAAATGGACGCAAGAATGGCCTATAGAGGCTTTCATGTCTAACACCAATTACTTGAGCATCCTTGAAACTGGAATTCTCCATCCACACAAGTACTTTGCCTTTGGAGAAGGCAACTTGATATCCTTTATCTTCTAGAGTTGAAATGGAGATAAGATTGCGCTTGATTCCTGGAACATAAAGAACGTCGCTTAACTGAAGTGTGATGCTAAAATCCAAATGAAGAGTAGAGGTCCCAATCCCTTTCACGGAGTAGCTAGCATCATCTCCAATAATGACTTGTTCAGAAGAATCTCTCTCCACCAGGCTTGATAAGTGCTCCTTAAAACTAGTGATGTGTCGAGAAGCACCACTATCGATCAGCCAAGTGTTGGTGTTTGTGGGTACATTGCTTGATAATGCTGAATAGAACAAATATTCACATGAATCATTCTGTGGAGGTGCATCATCAACGTCTGCAATGGTGGCTTGTTGCTTAGGTCTAGATGGACAATGCTTAGCAAAGTGGCCAAACTTATCACACCTAAAGCATTGGATCTTGGACAAGTCTCTCTTTTTCTTGGATGCGGGAGCACTATCTTTTCCCTTATCTCGATTCCTCTTGAAGAATCCTTTCTTTCCATCTTTTCCTTTCTTCTTCGAAGCTTGGGAGGCGAGAACATGAATATCTTCATTGTTTGAATTTGACCAACGCCTCTAGCCACCAACCTTGATTCTTCTTGAATGCAATCTACCCTTAGACGATCAAACTTAGGCAGTTTTGATATTGCACTGATTCCTTGAATGTAGGATTGCCACGATAAAGGAAGACCATTGAGAGCAAGCATGGTCAAGTCTTTGTCGTCAACCACATGGCCAATTGTCGAGAGTTGATCTCTCAAATCTGAAATCCTCATGAAGTAGGCCATCACTGATTCTCCTTTTTCCATCTTTACATGGTGTAGTTGGATGCTCCGTCGAGTCTATCCTCAATCTTAAGACCATTCACCATCGTAATTAAGGTAGGGATAGACAAAGAAATATAAAGAGGAGAATAGAGTATCACTGTAAGAACAAATCTGATCACGATCTTCTCAAACCCGCTTTGATACCATGTTAGTCTTATGATCAGATTAAGAACACAAAAAATTAATTCAAATTGAACACAATAACACAACAGATACCCTAGGAAAACCCTCCACTTGAGGGAGAAAAAACCAGCAATAATATATCACTTATATATTGAATCTCACAAATTGAAATTCTCCTTTACAAGAGGCCGATATGAAGGCCAAATACAAGCATCAATGGATGATGTAGCACAACCAATACAAGAAGACAAATCGCTGAAGCAAAAACTTAGACTATATCAATATCGATGAATGATAAGAATAAAATCGATTATGAACAATGAGAGGACCAACCAATATATATACAATATGAGGAGACGCCACCCTTCAAGACAAGTCGACTAGCATAGAGAAAGAAGTCCTTTCATAGTGACCCATCGAATAAGAGATAAGTCGGCCACATAAGAACTCATGCCTCTTAGAGAAATCACGTCACTCCATAAGAGATTGACTTCCTTGATAAATTGTGCCTCTTCATAATTTAGCCAATAACAAATGTAATCTAATGTTTAACAAAAGGACATGGCCAATAATAATTAAGCATTATTTAATGAAAAGACGTGTATCTCCATTTGTCTCAAGTCGGCCAAGATATTGAATATCATAAATACAATTAAAATAGTCGTTGGCTATATTTGAATTGCCTCAATCGTGGATCTGGAAGAAGCAACACGATGTTGCTAATATCATCAACAGACTGGAAGAAGAAAATAATTATTGAGGAAGGAAACAAAGAAATTAAAATCTGATAGAAAATTAGGTGAAGAAATATGGCAGCAATATGGGAGAAGAATAGAACTTGCGAGTCGTAGTAGTAGGTCGGGTGAGAATGTCTCATATCCTTTCATAAGTACATTAAATTTAATTATTTATTGTCAATCTGATTTGAATATCGGAGAAATAAGTTTTGGGGTAGTGGTTTTTAAGTTGTGTTGTTTTGTTTGGGGGAAGGGTTTCAAATACTCAATGACAAATCACATGGAAACTAGATGGATAAAGACCGTGAGTGCGCGCAGGCCCAAAATGCAAACAAGACTCCCAAATCTGGCCATAACAGTACTCTCACACCCAAACAGAGAAGACAAAGGTTAGGTTTTGTTTTATGTGCTTTGGTTAACGAGTATGAAATTTTTGTTTTAATTAGTTCCATCTTGTGTACAACATTGTTAGTGTTAATCTAAGTGTAATTGATTCAATGTGTGAGCTTAAATTAGCTGATTTATATTAGGATAATAGAAGTAAATAATACCAAATTGCATACCATTAAAGTTTGTTTCATCAAATTTCATCACATTAAAGATTGCTTACACAGATTTGTCAAGAACGAGGGGATTTGGTAAGAACCCTATTGTTTGTACTTGTATGAAAGTTTTTAGTATTAGCTGTATAATAACCTATGATTCATCCAAGAGTTATTGAATCATAAATGAGTTTTTTTTATCTTCTTTTTCTTTTTCCCATGAAGTTTCAGGTTACATTCTATAAATTTTTATATTTTCTATCAATGTGTATGACTATAATCCATAAAATAAATCAATAAGCTATTATTCGAATAAAACTCTTGCATGCATAAATTTAGAATATTATCTTCTAATTGAATAATTACTTCTAGAAGTATTCTTGATCAATATTACTTTCTAACTAAATGGTTAGAAAGTTACGTTTTCTTTACTATTTTTTCAATTTTGTGAGAATTTAAAACACAAAATTTGGGTGGAGTTTATTTTTTAATAAAAATCTAGTTAATAATTTTTTTGGGTGGCTTCATTTGTTGATATAAGAACCTCACTAAGGATACAGGTTTTTATTTTTGAGTAAGGTCAAGTCTAAGATTATTTTTCCAATAAATTTGGGCCATCCAACCCAAAAGTTTGGTTCTAGAATATAGGTCTGTGAATTTGTTTAAGTCATAGGACGAATCTTGAATCATGAATCATATGGCTTGTTGTAACATGAGTGCATGAGAAATGAGGATTAGAGCACAAATTGTGGCTAAGGTTAATAAGTTGCACTGACAATGTGAATTTTATTTCTTTGTGGCAGGTTCCAATAAGTGCTTGGCCTTGTTTTTGTTTATTGTCTTGTGTGGCTTTCTTGAGGGAGGATTTCAATCTCTGTAATATCTTAATCGATTTGATTCTTATTAATATTAAACTATGACATTTTTTTAAACTAGGTGATTTCAATAAGAATATGAGCATGATGAATTTCTCAACTTAAAGCATCAGTTCCTTTTGATAATTCTATGAATGTGTATGTGGCAGCTATAGCAGGAAGGCATGAGCATTTTGTAGTTTTCCCTCTAAAATGAAGTATTTAATCACTTTATCAATTGATAATAATCAAATTTGCATACCTCAATCTTGCTTTGGGCTCCACTTAGATAGCCGAAAATATGATTTTGAATGTCAAAATACACAAGTCTCACCATTCTTTGTTAGCAAATCTTACATTTCTCATTGTTATAATAATTAAAATATAATCATTCAAATTCATCAATTTGGATAAGCTAGGAGCAAATTTAAGGCCACTCAAGCATTTAAAATTACATCTTCCCTTGACATTTTCACATTTAATTTTAAGAATGATCCAATTTGTGTCACTTAATGAATTTGAATTTATTTAAATCAATCAAATACAAATAATTCATTTTACATTTTCTTGGGGTAGCAATGCCATAACCACATGTGCATATTAAAATTAAATATTCCTTTGTCATCTATGATTAATAAGAAAGAAAACCACTAACAGGTCAAATATATATGAAATCTTGACTCTAGAGGTATCATAAATTCAAGGAATGTTTTCCATGAAAATATGTTAAGAATTAAAATAAATTTATCCTTTCATCGTTAAGGTAGAGTATTTTTGGCGACACCAATTCATTGTCAATGATATGTGATAAGCATGGAAATGAATTTTCTTTTCAACTTAAATTACAAGAGTAAATCATCATAAATGAAATTAATTACTATCTTAATTTGATACTCCTCCATGATGCCTACAATTATCACTAATAATACTATTTATATAATATACCAACATTATATGCATATTCATTTGAAAAGGGAGAGTACTATGTTTACTAACAAAACCTACAAATATTTATTATCACTATAGAGGATAAGGCCTCAAAATATAACTTATAGTACTAAAATCTCAATGCAACCTAGAGACATTTCCCATGTACTAACACATTGCTTAGGTATCAAAACCACATACAACACACGGTTCTCAACAGATCAATATTTTTGATATAGGAAAAATAGATTTTGAAGGGACCCAGAACCCTTTAACAAAAAAGAGCAAGGCTGCAGAAAAGATAGCAAGCAGCCTGCGAAAAAGACCAGCTCCAAAACAAGACTAATTAAGATTTACATTTAACATTTTTCTTGTGGGAGCGGAGAGTCATGTCGAAAGATGACTAAGAGGATTTATATTTTTTGCCCTTAACTATGATCCAACCATCTTCCACCTGCTCCGCCTTACCGTGCCACGCCAGCAGCCAAAGTATTAGGGGTTATATTTTCATTCCTTTGCACAAATAAAGACTTTTCTGAAGAGCCACCAGATAGGGAAGCTGAAGCGCACTCCCCTGAAATGGTAGTCGATGACTTAATAGGGGTTTCCTTAGCAACCTCGCCATTTGAGACGACCGGAGGGGGTGTCCCAATACCCAGTGATTTAGAAGCAGCCACCTCATGAACATAAGGGGTTTCAGCAAGATGTTTAGTATCAGCAACCCCACCAGAAGAGACATCCGAAGGGGAAACTTCACAAGCTTGTGTTTCAGAGGCAACCACCTCAGAAAAGCTCCTATTTTGATCAGCATTCTTCTCAACTGTATAATGTTGTTGAGAAGCACCTTTCCACCAAGAAGTTGAAGCATTTTTCTCGAAACCACATTGTGCAACAGAGTGACGGGTTTTAAAACATCTTCTACAACGGAAGGGAATCCCTTCATAGTCCAAGGACTGTATCCAAGAACCCTTTGAAGTTTTAATTTAACTCAATAGATCAATATTACTGTTACATATTTCCTTAATTTAACTCAACTAACAGACTATAATGGAATCCACCAATGGTACACAAGTAGTATAATTATTGTATGCAAGGTGAGGTATTACATTCCCCTCCCCTTAGAGTAGACTTCCTCCTGGAAATCACTAAGGTTTGAGAAAATACAATCCTAATATAATAATGCACAATTACTGTTGAATATGTCATGTTTAGTTTGTTATAATCCTAAAAATAGCCAAGGTTTGAATGGAGTAAAATTTTCAAATAGTTTCTCTCTCATTGTTAACATCCATGTATTAGAATGAAAAAGCCATACCGCCGACTATAGTTCAAGTACAACTCAACAAAAAAAGTTTACACTTTCACATAATCTTTCAAATCAATACCATAATCATCTAAGGTAAGGTCACACATATGCATTAAGGTCCACTTCAATATCATATAAGCCAATAATATCATCATCAATGGTTAACATATAAAACTAATTTCAGCTAAGATATCTTTGAATTTGTAGCTTACTTCTCAACTATTTTTTTTTATTATTTTTTTTTAGGAGCACTAGGCATTATCTCACTACACACATCCCTAGCACTTAGTACACAATTAGCCAACATCACATACACTTCTTCGCACATACAATGCAATCAACCACACAAGAGTCACATCACAAGGCTCGCTCAATGGGTTTTATGAGGATGAACCATATCGAGTTCCCATGATTAGTCCATATTACCATCTTATAGCAGATTTTATAACCGAAAATACTAAATAGAAGTGAAGCAAATGTACCATCACTGTGTACCATATCATCATGCAATCCTATAACTAATGAAGCTACATGTCATAATGCCTCAAACATAGAAATATAGGCAGGAATGGATTATGACCGTCCCATACCAGTCCCATTTGCACTCCCATCCTCACAATAAGATTCCCCAGGCCATCTACTCCCCTATACTACCTACCAAGGATCCCTCCTAGATATGGCAATTTACATAGATCACATCACAACATATGAGCCAACAGTTGTAAACCATAAAAGGCCTCAAAATAACAATGCCAAATCAATAATGTAAGTTCATAAACTAAAATTGTGATAAAAAAAAACCTCCTATATGAAAAAGTAAAATTCAACAATTCAAATGAGAAGTGGTACAACATTACAATAAGAAGAAATAATCAAGTCCTTGAGGCAAGGAGGACCAAATGAATCTCAAATGGCTAAGTAGCCCAACATTAAATTTCAACATTGTTGGCATATATAATGAAGACAAGTCATCAACAAATAAAAGAGCAATAAATCACATTTTACAATACTACACATCACATGCACTATGTGATTTCACTAAATCCATCCAAGGGAAGGAGGGGAATAGTAGTCTCAAACCACATAATAACTACATAGTAAGCACAATTTGAATAACAAGCATAGTCCCACACAACCCAGGACTTGCCAAATAGCTAAACCATAAATCTTTTGCCATGAACATTTTGTATGTATGTAACCTGTGATGATTTACAGTGCAAAACTTATCCAGTATTGTTCCCTGTCACAGTGTCACTATTATAGCCATGTTCCAATATCACCAACCAAAACATTACTTTCATGTGCCTCATAAATTTTTTGCAACTAATTGTTAATTCAAGCATGTCCTTGTGATTCTGAGCCCTTTATCCCACAATTATCTTGGCAAAATTTGTTTTGTAGTTTTTCCCTAATGAATTGTAGCTATTACAAGGTTACCATATGCTCACTATCCAACTCTGAATGGCATCAGTCATCCCCAAGTCTAAATTAATTTAATAGTCACATCCTCTAAGTACCAAATGTTGACCAAACCAAGAGTAGAATTAAATCCAACCCAAGGCACTTCATAGATCATCCTCAACCCTTTTTGGTTTACAATAATAGATGGTAGCAAAGGAAACAAAAGAAAAAGAAACAGGTAATGATAGCACATATGAATCACTAACGGATCCATAAAGAGGGGGAGATGGGGGAAGACACTCTCCAAATGACGATGAGGGCCATATAGTAGCTCTCATCGCCCCTAGATAGATAAGGGCCACATAGTAGCTCACTTTACCTCGGGAAGTGAGGGCCACACCATTGCTCACCTCACCCCAAATAAGCTAGGTCATAATTAAGGTCTTCTCCTGCCCACTCAACCCCTAATTACACTAGCGGACTCTTCTCCCGTAGGAGTGGTCAACACTAGGGGATACACCAACATAAAACAACACATAACCATAATCTCCTATCAAGGATACACAACCACTCCAAATTTAAATTTTGGCTTCTAAACACACATAATTTTCATGAAGGGTATACTTAAGTAGATCGTACATGGCATCCACATCTTCCTCATCCCAAGTTGGATACTAGGTGTTTCACATTTGAGGCTTGAACACAAGATTTACTAGCTTTCCACATGACATAATACATAGACATAAATTATTAGTTTTCCCCTCATTTCAGTTTAATAACTTCCATGTTTTTATAGAATCATAAGACTCAACAAGAACTCATAGGATATGGAGCATTCAAATCAAGTTTTAATCCACAAATAATCTTAACTCCAATATTGGTCAAACACAAAAAAAAAATCATATCACAATACTAGTAAAAAGGGTAATTTAATGCAATAATAATGTTCATTTCCCATAAGAGACATATATTGCAAGTTAATTATTTATACTACCTACCACGTTCTTCTTTATTTTATAACCTTATCAAGTTCGTTTCTTTTGCAACTTCCTAATCTTAATAGACACCATCAAGATTGGGAGATGTTTTCAAAACTATTGTTAATATTTCATGGAATGGTAACATTAAAGTGTCCAAGATGCATATAGCAATATAAGCTACACATATTTCGTATCATCCTGCCTACCATAGAGAATTCCAAGTAGCATGCAACATAAATATATTTCCATATCAATAAATTGAAGAGTACAGATTACCAATAATTTATTTATCATAAAGCAATCATAGTTTCATCATTCGCATTGCATTATAGTTTTGTTCCTACCCTCAAGTATCCTATATTTATTTTGTAAGAATGATTAATATAATCTTTGCAAAAAAAGAAAGGAATTAAAAATAAATAAACTTACATAATTATGGCATACATAATATCCTATCCATCTATTTTCATTTCCTATCATAATTATATCTTTCACAATACCTAAATGCAAATATTTAGTCATGAAATTTTTGACTCTAAGGTGTATTGCCACGCATTCACACTCAACTTTCAAAAAAATATGATGATTGACCAACTAGGTATATTAAAACAAAGGATATCAAAATTAAAATGTAATGATTGGTGTTTTTCTACATATCCTACGTTTTACTTAGCACATGCAATTATTAAAGCACCACTACTCACATGTTTACTATTCATCCTAAGTTTAGTAACTTTTCCTATATTTTGGCTTCTTTGTTATCTGAGTACAACAAGATGTGTAACGAGGTAAAAGAACTAGGTTCTATTTCAAATATATGTGTTCCATTTTCCATTTATGGGTTGATCTTGAACTTGAATTAATGTGTGTAAAATGAATTTGCATAATAATACATAAAACCACTATTATTTAGCATTTAAACACAAGGTACAACATAATATCGTTGAGTTATCCCAAGGCAATGTGTTAAGAGGTTGTAATACATGAGTAGTGACAAGTAGATATTATGTATAGTTACCATTGTGTCATGACATACTAATGAAATATGTAGGGTGGTAAATGGGAAAGGAGTCACTCTTCATTGAGATAGTGGCATTACTTCTCTAAATCATGATTAAATCTGAGGTATCATTATCATAGCATGCTCAAGAAGTGGATTATTACCCCGATTCCTACATTAGGGTGGCAACCACCCATTCAATGTTTACTATCACACAAAGAAAATTTCCTTCAAAACCCTTTTATCATCTAACCTTCAAGGACAACACTCCTTTAATGGTAAAACAGAATCGTGCTCATATATTACCTAGGTCAATTAATATATTATAAGATTTATGGATAGTAAAATTAGGGAGCTACTTCCACATCTAATTTTGTTACTCGATATTTGTTTCTTGTGTAAAGTACATACTTTCAATTGAACACTTCCTTACTAGTTCACATATATGTAAGTTCCTACAACAAGTTAACACATATCCTTACAAGAGTGAATACAAGAGTTACTATATGTTTAACATTCAAATCATACTTGGTTCTTATGAACCTTATCTTTTGATCAACATCAACCTCTATCTTAATGTCATGTAAATATCATAGGGTAAGAATGCATATAATATCTTTTTAGATTTTATGTGTTACTTTTCAAGTTAGGACTCTACATCATTGTAACAAAGTGATTTATATTACGCACTATAACTAACATACAAACTACCTTTTCACTAACACAACATACTTCTCACATGTGCATGCATCAAGAGGTACATCCTACATATATAATTAAACAAAGATTGAATAAGGTTGGAGATTTAGTCATTCCCACATGAGTGTCTTGACGTCACTCAAAGAAGGAGACAAGAAGGAATTTTATACTTCACACACACATGTTCACACACATAACCAACACAAGGCCCATCACATATGCATGCACATACATAGAGCTCTCAGTGTTGCAACCTAGACTTTGATACCAAATGTCATGCCCTAAACTCCACACCTAAAATATGAACACAACCATTTTTTATTTTAAAATACATGCACAATTGTCGTGCACCAATAGCCATGTACATACGTGGTCACAATTCCACACACACCAGGAATGATGCCTAAGCAACACCAAAGACTGACACGTTGCCTAAGGCGAGGTGTGAACATAAATACATTCAAAAATGGTAAAGCCCTAGTTAAATGAAGGGTTACACCTAAAATTCATTCCATTTCCTCATAGTAATATTTTTGTATGGGGAGTCAATGCCCTGAGATGTTATTTGATAAGTTTTTAGCTGTAAGATAATAAACTCCATGCATTTCATTTCACCACTAAGGTCTAGATTTGAACTGCCATGATTATAACATCTTCGACTATCTTGATTGACTATTTTCTGAGTCTGGTGTCCAATATTTATAATTTTTCTACTATTGGCTCACTCTTATAGCTTTGATTATTTTCTTTGAATTCTAGTAGTGCATTTTATCATTATTAATCCCACTAGTATTATTACATTACTGCCTACTTAGTCGTTTGAGTATTCCTTTCCTTACCAAAGAAATGATGATGATAAAGCAATGTAATTAGTTATAACAGCATTATTATCGTTTAACGACATCAATATCAATAATTTGCAATGTTAATATTTCATCATAATGTCAATATTACTAAACCTATGACAACATTTTCTTCATTTGATGAACATAACATCAACTTTGGTCTACTCTCCCCTAATATTATTTTTACTATTGTAGACATTGAAAAATGTCCTAAATGATATCATGCACTCGAATCAGGTATACTAACATTATTTCCTCATAAAATCCATCCCCATTTCGCTTAATTAATTAAATTTTCCTAGCTATTAATTAATTGCATCATTTGCATCTATTAACCTAATTAATTTAATCGGGTTAATTCACCCCCTTTCATGCTAATATTTCATCTTATTAAGTTAAATAAATCGAATTATTTAATTTAATCCCTAAGTCCTCTTATTAATTAAATATCATATCATATCTCCCATTTTCATTAAATCACTTTATTTAATGAATATCATCTAATTCCCCTTAATTGCATAAATTAAACATTTGTTTAATTTGCAATTACTAATAAATCTAATTTCCCCACTTCTAAGGGAATATTATAGGGGAATATTCCTCCTTTGCACATTCCTCCAGCAAGGGAGTATTCCTCTTTTGCACATTCCTTCCCCCTTTTTGCACAATTAAACTTTGTTTTAATTTGCTAAATGTCTATTTTTCTCACCCATGAGAATATTCGAAAGAATATTATCTTTCCTCACTCATTTGAAAAAGGGGAAAATTCCTTTTCTAAAAAACTTACTTGACTTCTTGTGCAAGTTAACTTGTGACCTCTTATGCAAGTTAAAAGTGTGTTTGTTTGGACAAAGGTGAACCCTTAATTAAATCTCATCATTGATTCTCATTCATTGATGGAAATCCATGATCCATGCCTCCAACTTCCTCCATCCTTGACCATTGATTAACCTTTTTGATCTCAACCCTTTATTTCTTATTTACTTTCCTATAAATAGGTCACTATTTGGAGACAAATGGATCCATCTTTTAACATCAAACTTATGTTGTTAAAATCACTCACACTCACACCCATATTTATCATTTACTTAGCATCTTTTCAGTTTAATTACTTGCATATTAGCTTAGCTTCCATTAATGGCTTCTATGATAACCTAATGCATCCATTTAATTTATTTGATAATTAGGGTTTGAATTTGTTTATTTTAAAACTCATTTAGATTAAGCTTGCATGGATCCATAGCAGCTAAAATAGCTTGCATCATGTTCATTTAACTCTTAATCATGTTTCATCGCACATTTCTTATCAGTTTCATCATTTTTCTTCCATAAAATTGATTGGAACAAGCTCATTTATCCACGAGATTAGGAAAGGGTCGTCATTCCACATCAACACGACACCACTCCCGAAAAAGAATAAGTTTCAATGGATTAACTTAGGTATTTTAAAATTTTGGATATATTAACACTTAATCTTTTTATTTTTTGTATACTCTATGGTTTCGGGTCCTTGTAAAACCCATTTTTTCCTTTATCAAAAACTTAGGCATTTTAAAAGCTTTCATAGTTTAGCATGTTAGTTTTGATAGATACTTAGTTTAAGTTTATTTTGAATGATCTCTATTAGATTGGCGTTTAGTGGCATGAATATGCTTCGATTCTTCATGGATCAAGTGTAGTCAGCCTATACTAATTTTTCGGTCACATTTTGGCGCTAGACATAGGGCATAACTATCTAATCTAACGCTTTTCTTGTCAAAACTTTGTTTTCTTTGTGTTTTCAAGTACAACAACACTATTGATTATAAATCAACACATTTGATGATGCATCACTGTATCAGCGACACATATGTGATTTCATTATGGTGACGCATAATTAAGATAACAACGGTTAATTAATTTCGACACCACATTTAAATATAGCGAAGCTTATTTAACTTTTTAACGCATAATGAATTTATTTTCAGCGACACTATCAATTTGTCAACGCATTTTACTTCACTATTTTCTGCAAAGCGACGCTATTGATTTTTCATTATGGCGACGCATATCCAATATAATGATGCTATTGATGAATTTCAATAATGCAATTGATTTCAACATCGTGATTTACTGGTAAATAGGACATAACTGGTTTTTTGACATGTTTTTGAATTTTTTTGTTTTATCTGACTTCTAACATGTCTCAGACTTTTGTTTTGGTTTTTAGGATAACTAGGTTTTGCAGGTTTGGACAATACAACTTGGAGAAAGGAAGCATATCATTGTTAAATCTTATAATCGTAACAAGTGTTTTGACATTTTTGGGGCAATTATAACCCATTTATTATGCTTTTTCATTTTTTAGGACCACACTAGCTTTCAATTGGGTTTTAAAATGAACACTCAAATAGGATTAAAATGAACCCTCACTTCATTATGCTACTTTGGATTTAAAATTGAACAATACAACTTAACGTGCTTCATTTGGTGCCTAAAATGAACT
Source organism: Sequoia sempervirens (assembly GCA_007258455.2). Classification (NCBI taxonomy): domain Eukaryota; kingdom Viridiplantae; phylum Streptophyta; class Pinopsida; order Cupressales; family Cupressaceae; genus Sequoia; species Sequoia sempervirens. The sequence goes on along the minus strand of VDFB02000013.1, from coordinate 293,674,339 downwards.
CATCTTTGCTTTGAGGGTTAAAATTAATGAGTGTTTGTTGTGTCTTGTGATTTACATTTTCATCGTTGAATGTGTATTCTCTTCTCTTGCGCCACTCAACGATCTTGGGAATCAAAAGAATTCCTTTGAAATTTTGTATAATGACCCACATATTTCAATTTGGATTAAAATGAACCCCATGCTAGTGTGAGGAAAAGGCGTAGTGAATGCTCTCTCCTTGCTTCATGTGAACTGGGAGATCTAACAACAAATGTACTTCCTTGCTTTTGTTTATCTTTAGAGGGAATGTCTCCCTACTTTGAAAGGAGGGAACAACCCAAGCGGTAACGGGCTAAAGCCAAGCTCTTTCAAACCACTGTATAAAAAAATATGTTTGTGACAAAGGTCATAAACAATAGGTGCGGATGTGTCATACTGACAAGTGACACCCCTAGTGTCAGTGTGAAATGTCAAAATCCTTTCTTAGGAAGGGACTAGGAGGCCTCTTGATTGAGATAATATTGAGCTAATTTTTCTGTGTGTATGGCCACCTTGAACGAAAGCCCTTATTACGAACCAATAGTTTAGAAGCTAAAAAACTTTATGCTTGCTAGTGCAAGAACAGTCATTCTGAAGCCACCCTACATTTTACTATTCATTGTTGAAATAAGAAAATCCTTAGGATCTTCGAATCTTTAGGATTTGAGACTTGGTGATCCTGAGAAGTGTGTGTTGAGTAAGGGGGAGCCAGTATCACCAAATCTCTATATGTTCGCATTGTTTTAGTGTTTGGAGAAATCCAAGTGGGGATTCAGCAAGTAGTATCTTTTGAACCTAATGTGGTAAATGCTTGTGAGTTATTTTAATACTTTGCTTGGCTTCAAAACAATGCAAACATTCACAATCTTCCTCAAAATTTCAAACCCTTTGGTAGATAGGTATGGATACCCTTTGAAATAGCCTTGATATTAATGTTTTTCCTAAGGAATTCTATCCTTAGAGATTTCTAAATATCTTAATTGATATCTCAATCCATACTTCCCAAATTCAACATAAGCAACTATGGCTTCAACCTCATGATTTTCACAAAATGAACCTTGTGAAATTTATGATGTTTTTGACATAGACATTTAGTTTGAACTTAATCAAGACAAGTGTTTGTGGTAAAAGAAACTCACTTAAGCAAGATAAATTGACAAATTGAACCCCACATGAACATTTGGAGACCCATCACCCATGTTGAACAACCTGACCTTACACCCGCTATCATTCAACCGAACTTTGAACTCATTGAAGGAGAACAAACCGATATAATTAGTAGTTTGAGAAGCTTCACTTTTGAAACAAAAGACACACCAACCCAGTGGAGAAACACAACATATATCATAGACGAAGAAGAGAAACAAGCTGATATTGTTGCTGGAAGGCCTATATTCCCACCACCTGCATGGCAATAAATATCCTCTTTTTTCCATAAAACTTGAACTTTTCTAAATGATCTCACGTAAAATCAGAATCTCTAATAGAAGGTCTACATGTTGTCACTTTAAACTTAGGCATCTTAGTCCAAAAGCCATCAAAAGAAACCTTTTATCACTTCACCAAAATACAACCAGGTTGGTATACAACTTCTATAAACGTGCTTCAAGGAACAATCTAGACTTGTATGCATTATTTTTTAGTTAAAACCCTAGTCTTTTTTATGATCTTGAGCCTATCTAAATCATTGGGTTTTTAGGATTTGAAAACTTTAGAGGTCTAGCATTTTTTTCATTACCTTGGTCTTATCAAATAAAGGTTCACTTTAGGTCAACATTGGGCCAAACATTTCAATCACCCCTTCATCAAATTTTATCTTTCACTTCACCAAACTTTGCAAAAAATTTGAATACACCAACACTTTTTGACTTAAAAAATCTATCAAACCAACCCCTAACTTAGATACTTTATATTTGAAACGAATCTTTTTCCATGCACTTATCTAATTTAGTTGTCATCTTTGAACTAGTTTATCTTGAAGGTCACAAGTCTACCCTAAAGATTTTCATGTTCATCAACATCCTTTATCCAAACATCAAAACATCAACTTTTCATCTCCCATTACCATCATTGCTCCAAAAAGAATTAGAGTGTCCCTTTTACCTAGATTTCAACTAGAAAGTTCAAACATTACAAATCTCAACACAACTCTCCTAGAGGTGACCTAAAATTTATGGTAAAAACAAGATCACAACACAAGAGAATCATGGAGAAAACCAAAGTCACATTTACCTCAAGTGATCCTAATCCTCTGGAATTTGATCCAAGAAGTCATGTTACTCCGTCAGAATAACCTTCATCTCCATCAAGGCCATATGAGATAGAAGACATCACGAACAACCCATTTGGACTTACTAGGGTAGAAATCATGGAGCATCAAGCCTTAGAAAACATAGTTCCTAATTCCCCATCTTTTTTTCAACAATCATTGACACAAGGCTTGATTTCATCTACTATTCCAACAACTCCATCACTAGGGCTCAATCAAACACCAACACCTAGTATTGCAGCTAATCTTGCTAAGGACTTTGGCCATACTCTTCGATTTGAAAGTAGCACACTTGTGGGTACCCTTGATACCAATCCCCCATCCCAAACAACCACTTGGACACCAACATTTGGTGCTCCTCCTATTCCCGAGTATCTCCAACATCCATATAAACCACTTACGCTCCATTACTCCAAAACAACCTCAACATATCAAGGAAAACCCTCTTCATCCGTACCTACATGTACCACAAGTATGTCGAACATCCCACAAAAGTAGTGTGCACCAAGTATCACTAGTAGACCTAAAAGGGCAAGGAAGTACCCTCATGCAAAATTAGCCTTTAACACCCCATGGGACATCTTCATCCAATCTTCTTGTTGATACATGAAACATAGCGGTTGTCCAAAACACATATATCCCATGCATCATTAACCCACATCAAAACAATCCCTTGCTCATGAACCCTGTCAGCCAAGGTAATATATTAACCACATCTCAAACACAAGGGAATCTCCAAAACATCGATCAAGGGAACCCTTTTGATATTCCCTTAACATTGCAATATTTAATGGTACCATCCTCATCTTTACCGTTTCTCCCCCAAGTCATGCAAAATCAAATGGGGCCCCAAAATTACATTCCTCTGTCACAATCCAGTATCTTGAAAGGAACGTTAAACCAAGGGAATCCACAACCTCTCATTAACAATGCACAATCTGCATAAAACATGAACACCCAAAACCCATCTCACATGTCCCAACAACTAGGTTATCCTACATTGCAAGCACATGCCCTAGCTTTATATCAAGCCCAATAGGCTATAAGTAAGCAGTCCAACAACAACAACAAGGAGCAACCCTAGCAACACAACAACAACATCAAGCACACAAACAACCTTAGTTACACAACAAAAACAACAATAGCAAGCAACCTTAGTTGCACAATAACAACAACAATAGTAAGCAACCTTACTCACCCAACAACAACATCAATAACATCAAGCAGCCTTAGCACCACAACAAGCATCCCTCGCAGCTCAACAGTATTCCCAGCAACAACAATTGCTCACACAATAATAGCAACAATAGGGTTTATACTATAACCCTCAATAACATAATTTCAACCCAAACACATTACGAACATATACACCTACATCATCACTTTATCCTACACCACCATACACACCATACAACACATCATCATATCAGAATCCCACGTACACTTCATCCACCAACCCACAATATGCAACATATGTTCCTCCACCTATTCCACCAGAAGATATAGCATCACAACTCAAGGCATTAACACAAGAAATGTAGGACATCTGGATGGGAAAAATCAAGAAACCTCATACACAACCTATGCCAGTATCCATTTGATCGAAACATCACAATGGTATCGTTCCCTCCTGGTTTTGAAATCCCCAAATTTGATAAATACAAATGGAGAGGAAGTCTTGTGGACCATGTCAAAGAGTTTAACGTCATGTGTATGGAGGTCACCTATAATTAGTCCTATTTTATGTGCCTCTTCCCTCGAAGTTTAACAAGTCCTGCCATGGATTGGTTTTCTCAATTGCCTCTAGGTATCAAAACTTTCCAAGAAATCGTTGACCAATTCCTAGATCACTTCTCCTTCAATCTTGATATGGACGTTAGCTTAGAAGAATTACATACTCTCAAACAAAATAAAGGAGAATCTTTCACCAATTTCTTGCAACGATGGAGGCAAAGAGTGAGTAAAAGCAAGTGGCCAATTCCCAATGAACAAAAAGTGGGTATCATCATAGAAGATCTCGATCCAGATCTATCCTTTCACTTGAAAATGTAGTGCATCATACCTTGTGATGATGTTGTCTCTAGAGCCCTTAACATCAAGAGAGCTCTAATCTCATAGGTAAATACTCAAGCTTACAAAGATAATCGCCCATCCACTAGTTCAAATGACAAGTCTCATGTCTAGGCTAAGAAGAAAAATATAACAAATGATAGAGTAGTAGATGCTAAGGTGGTCCTAAGTGCTCCTAGGCCAAACAACAATCAACTTGCTAACATTCAACCAACTTTGCAACAAACAACACCAACACAAAACAATCAACTCAACAACAGCAAAACACAACAGAGACAGACACCTAATAAGAACAACTATCCAAAACGCAAGTATACACAATTGTCATAACCCATTGAGTTTGTCATGAATAAATTGGTAGAGTCCAACCTAATAACACTTCTCAATTTTGAAAACTACAAAGAACCACAGGATAAACTGCCCTAGTACAATGAAAAAGATCTTTGTGACTTTCACAAAATCAAAGGACACAAGATGGCGAACTACATGCAAATCAACAACATTATCCAGGATCTTATAGAAAGCAACACCATATTTGTTGAGGAACCAACTAGTAATCAGGATCTTAAGATATACAAGACCCCTATGCTAGATCATAACAAAGGAAACAACACTAGAAAAGTTAAAGATTATACAAACATACAACACACCTATTCTAGTGTGGTCACTTCTTGTGATAACATTATTATCGTCGTCACCATCAAAGGACCTAGTGCAAAATGTGGAGTCACCACATGACGTGGCAAAGTCACCATCCAAGGAATCTCATCTCAATCTAGGGCACACCCTACTTAGCCAACAAGCACTAGCAAGTACAATCTCTTAGATCAACTTAATAAGACCCCTGCATAGATTTCTATTTTAGAACTATTGAGGCTATCCTCGACACATATGGAAATCTTAGTGTAGACACTAAAAAATGTCCTAAGTTTGTGAGCGTCATTTTTCCTGGTCGTCATCCTTCGATAATTGAATAATTTTAATTATTCAATTATGTTCGATCATATCCTTTTATTAATTATTTAATTAATTCATCTTTTCATCTCTATTCCATCCTGATTAATTAAAATTATTTAATTGTGTCGCTAATGTACCCCTTTCTTCAATAATTAAATAAAACATTATTTATTTAATTACTTTTCTTTCATCTATAGTCAAATAATTATTATTATTATTTGACCTTTTATTCTTCTATAATTAAATAATTGTCAAAATTATTTAATTATGTGTCATTCCTCTCTTTTGAATAGATAATTTAAATTAATCATCCATGTTCAATTTCCATATCTCCATTTAATTAAATTGATTAATTTAATTAAATGCTCCACCTTTCATTTTCTTGAAATAAATTATTTGAATAAATTATTTATTTTTCGCTTGTCCCTTTCCTCCATTTTCGAATAAATAATTTAAAATAAATTAGTTATGCACCTTTTCTAGTCAAAGATGCCCTGTCATTAACACGTGTCATAGCTTTTATTGTTTCCATAGCCGTCGATGTCATACCTGTCATAATTCTTCAAAAAATGGCATATTCTTGGTGCATCAATTCTAGACCATTGATCTTGGCATCTTTCTGGAGGCTTGATCTTGGCCATCCATTTCATAACCTCCCTCTCATGCATCCTCATTTGTCGATCTTGGAATACTTCTAGAGGATTAATCTAGACCGTCCATTTGAATGGTTGTCTATAAAAGCAACCTTTCTCTCCCATTTTCAACTTAACAACTAATTGTCTCCAACTTTCTACTTACCATTTTGCAGGTATTTGCACATGTGAAGCAACAAATCTAAGGGCAAAGATTGCAAAAAGGAGAAATAGGAGAGCAAGGGATGTGATTCAAGATTCAAGCATGGGGAGTGTTTTGATTTCATGTTCTTATTTTCTTATGGATTTTGCTTGTTTTTGCAAATTTTAGGTATGGAAGGATGCAACTATTAAACGCAACGACACATTTGCCAAGAAGTGACACATTTGTGAAAAGTGGCGACACACTCATCTAGAAACAATGCATCTGTGGAAGCCATCCATGGGCGAGAAATTTGAATTCAAAAACGCGATGCAAGTCACCATGCATGATGCAACATAACGATGAAACTAACGAAAGAAGTGACACATTTGTCTAACAGGTATAAAGTTCCAGTTTTAACATCTTTTTTATTTTTTGTTTGGTTTGTGAAAGTAGAATAGAGTTTTTGGGTTATTCATTTTCTGTTTGTAGCATGTGGCTTTAAAGTGGAGCCCCCAAGACTACTTCTTTTGAAGCAACAAAAAAAAATTGAGCTTTTAGTTTAGTTTCCTTTAAGTTCTCTAGTTTAGTTTAGTTGTTAGCTTTAGGATTTCTAGTCTAGCTTTAATATTTTGTGCTAACAGGGTTTTTTCAGCTTTCTCGTTGGTCCAAGATCATTTTTTGAAACTACTAATACGTGGTTTTGTAGGTTCAAATGTCCAAGTTTGTATTTTGAAACCACAATCTTGTTTGCTTTAGATTAGATAACACTTCGTTTGGTGCTCTAAAAAGAATGTTTGTCTTTCTCACATAGATTTAATTAGAGGGTAAATGAACCACATGTCTTAGTGTTTGAAGGATGGTAGGTATTATGCTCTCACCTTGTGCAAACTTAGTGATCAAAAATCCAAACCCATCTATTTTTGTGTTTATACCTTAGAGGGGCCTACCTTGCAAGAGGTAACGACTTCAACCGATTTTTCGCTCGGGCCGGTATATAAAAGGATGAGACTAAACTATCAAGTCCTCATGGTATGTAGGCCTTAGCCATGTAGTTTCATTTGAAACAGGGTACCTACCTTTTCTTCTAAAGGTATAAGAGCCCCTAGTAGAGTGATTAAAGCCTTAAGTGTCTTGTTGTATGCTCGTGAGGTGCCATGTCCCCAAGTACTTACTAGAACCCTCTTGTTTTTAGAAGCCTAGCCTTTCATTCGTTGCTTGATATGGTGTAGTGTACAGTAACATGCCAAAAGTTACTCACTATTGACTCCCTTGAGTAGAGATAGCAGTTCCTGGGAAGTGACTACCCAGGAATCCGAAGTCGGTGTGCCTGTAGAAGTGAGTGTCGTGGAGGGGATCCAATGCCACCAAACTTCTAAGCTATCTGCTCTCAAGAATGAGAGGTGTTCATCACTGATCTGGGGTATTTTAGTGGGCCTATACCAAGTATACAAACCCTTTCCTACTAGGAATGTGCTTATTTTCTCAAAAATCAAATGTCCTCACATCAAACCAGACCAAAACAAAGTGCTTGATACTGTCTATTATGTTTTCCAATCATATCTCATCAGAAATAGTCAAAAACTTGGATCAAAACCATTGCAAAATATCAAAACTGTCTAAAACAAGATTTTGGAACCACAACTGTCAGACACAAACCCGCAACTATTACTGTGAACCACAAATTTAAGATGGAAAACAGTAATTGTCTACCTGAACCATACTTGCTAAAAATAGAGCCGCATTTGAAAACCTAAATCGCAATTGTGTGATGCATCTACTAAAAATTGAATCGCAATTGTCTGCTAAACAAAAGTTCCCAAGATTTGTGTCCAAAATCTGATTAAAAAAAATCCACAGTGACCTCTGTCTAATAAACTAGAGACTTGGAAGTTTCACCACCTCATTCTAGCATTTCCATTAGGGATACATTGCATTATATTTTATCTCTCTCCATCCTTTGCATTGCATTAACCAAACTTTGATCCTTAGGTTGCATTTAGGCTTTCAGATTTTGAACATAGGAACACCTTTGAGCCTTTGGAAATTCTTGGTCGCATACTCTATTTGTCATTAACTATTATCCTTCATATTATCAAAACCTTTTCATTATCACCCTTATCATGTTTGAGTCTTAAGATTTTTTCATTGCCTTAGCTCAAACCTTGTCAAAATCATCTCCTTGAATAGTCAATGACACTTAGAATTATTGCCTTGGGTTCACATTAGCCTCGTTGTCATCCTTTTTTCAAGATTCCTTTGCATTTAGATTACATCCTTATCACAAAAAATTCACCTTTACATTAGCATCATATCAATTAGTCAATCCTTCATTGTCCTTTCATTTTTATACCTCAAAAATACCAAAAAAAAAACATAGTTTATCTTGATCTTAACCTTAGTTTCATTATTACCTTAATCTTCAATTAGCACCATTTGGTTACCATATCATCATCCATAATCATTAGCATCCTTTAGTATCTATTAGTTTCATCCTCATCTTGCACTAGCCTCATTTATCCTTATATCCAGAAAATCTAAAAAGCTAGTTTAGTTCATCACCATCTTGCATCGCCTTTCAACTTGCAAAAGTCCCACATGGTTGAAACGAGGTCCATAGCCAAATGAAAGGACATGGATTTCTTAAGCAACCCTTTTCCTGGAGAATGTCACAAATTCAAATCACTCTACACCTCGCAAGAATGTACCACAAAGAGAAGAAAGTGACCCTTAGGAAGACCTAAACCTTGAACAGTTCAACAAGAAATTAAACTCTTGAGAGATTGAAAGGGCTTATCATGATCCTAGACTTTTGAGCATAGTTGACCAACTTGTTAGTGTCAATCCAAACAAATTCTTCTATGCACTAGCCAAAAAGGGTGCCAAGTTACCTCAAGGTTTTCGCGTATCAACCATTATAGAAGAAGAAACTGAAAACCTATTTGGCATGCCTCATCGCAACAAATGACAAACATAACCCTTGGGACAACTACACACATGACTACTACCACCACAACATGCATTCCAAACATCCCAACCCATACCACTACACAAGGTCAAACTTTCAAATTTGGAAGTTCCTCAAACACCATGGGTTAAAACCTTAATGATCCCCTTTTCAAAGCACAAATCAAGGTTCTACATCACAAGGTCCTACACCTTTGACTCAAAATCTAAGCCAAGGACACACAACCTTGACCCAAAATGCAAACCAAGTTTTTATACCCACATCCCAAAATGCAAACCAAGGGTCCTTATTCCAATTCCAAAGTATACCTTTGTCAAATCAACTTCCACCAAATAACCCTAGAAAGGTGTGTATTATCTCACGAAGGGTCCCAAATCAAAATCACAATCAAGGTTCTACTACATCATTCCATAATATCAATCAAGGGTCTATTCCATCACTTCAAAATGCAAATCAAGGATTCCTTTGATCATTCCAACACTCTACTCAATGACCTACACCTTCACTTTAAAACGCCAATCAAGGGACCATTCCTTCATTCCAAAATATCAACCAACGGAACATTCCTTCACATCAAAACATCAATCAAGCGCCTACACCTTCATATCAAAACCTTCACGAAGGATCCACACTTGCAAATCAAGGACTAAATTTTCAAAACTAAAATGTGAATCAAGGGTCCATACCACAATTCCAAAGGACCATACCAAATACAAACCTCGCCCTTGGAACAAATATAAACACCAATTTCATTCTGGATCAAAGCAACACACATCCATTCAACAATCAATGTCCACGTCACAAAACAACAATCCTAATCCAAATACAACCTATGACCTTAATGCCAATGCTATGACATCTCACCAAAACAATGCAACATTGTCCCTTACAAACTATTTGATACGAAATATGCAGACCCTTGAAAAACAAATGACCAACATGCAATTATGAACCGACAAGAAGACATACTTTGTGGAGGAGTTGTTCCCTTTTCCATTTGATCAAAATCTACAACATGCCACCCTTTCCCCCGCATTTCACAATGCCACCTTTTCCTAAATATAAGGGGATAGGGGATCTAGTAGAACACATCCATGAATTCAACACATCATGTATGGTAGTTTCATATGACCCTACCTATTTGATGAGGTTATTCCTGTGAAGTATCACAGGGGTAGCCTTAGATTGGTTTCCACACCTTCCACCAAGAATCAGAACATGGGGTGAACTAGTGGAAAAATTCATCAATCATTTTTCCTTCAACATTAAAAATGATGTCACCCTTGCAACATTAAGCATGACCAAACAAGAGGAAGGGAGATCACTTACCTCATTCTACTAGAGATGGTGAGGCTTGGTTAGCAAATTCCCTTGTCACATTCCTGAAAAACAACTTGTCACCATGTTTATAGAAAACCTTAACGAAGAGTTGATGAATCGAATTCAAATCCAATGTTGCACAACCTTTGAAGAGATTCTTGAGAAAGGTGTCCTTATTAAGAAAGGCCTTATTACAAGAGGACTAATCAAGATAAACAAAGACAATCCGAAACCCAACAATGACAAAAGCAAATATTGGTCCCAAAACAAAAATATCACAAATGACAGAGTTGTTGATTCCAAGCTGATAACCAAAGGACCAATTATTCAAATTAAAGGCCCTTCTTCATCAAATACACCCAGTACACTGAATACCCAAACACAAAGTCAAAACCAAACACTAAACGTTGTCCAAAACAACCAACAAAGAAGAGGTCCTCCCCGTGTCAAGAGAACATACACCCGCTTGGGTGAACCTATCGAATCAATCCTCAAACAACTTTTGTAATCTAATGTCATCACATTTCCAACCACCAAGAATTATGAACCTTCCTTGATCAAATATGATTGGTGGAAAGACGACAAATACTATGAATACCACCGTACAAAAGGGCACAAAACATCTAGATGTTGGACACTCAAGAATATCATTCAAGAACTTATTGAGGATCAAACCATTTCTATCAACAATTCACAAGGCAAAACCAATGTTGATCATACCATATTCAAGACCCCTTTGTAAGACCATGATAAAGGAAAAGCCTCCAGTTCAGGGAACAATAACAATAATGCCAATTATGTTGTTGTCAAACATGATTACAACACTATCATACTTAATGCGACACCCTTTGATTATTGCATTACCACTATCACCATAAACAAGCCAAAATCATATTGTGTTGTTGCCACCTACATAACCAAGATAGCTATCCTAGGTCCATCCATGAATCCAAAACTAAAGGGTCAATATAACCTCCTAGAGAAGCTAGGGAAAACTCCCATGTAGATTTCTATGTTGGAACTCCTTCGCAACTCACCACAACATAGAACAATCCTTGATAGAGCCTTGCAAGAAGGCTTGATGCCCGCAAACCTAGATGTCAATGAATTTCAGGCCATGGTTGGATACCTAGCTATGCCACACCATGTCACTTTCTCTGAACAAGACTTTTTAGCACCAAAATATGATCATAATAGCCCCCTACACCTAGAATTATGTGTTAATACACACAAGATCAGACAAGTCCTAGTAGACGGTGGAGTAGGCCTAAATATTTTCTCACTAAACTTAGTGAGAGCATTCGAATAGTCTGAGAATTGTATTGAACAAACCAAGAAAATCATAATCAAAGATTATGATGATGTTGAATGAGCCTTCGAAGACGTAAGTTCACTCCCAATGAGAGTTGACCCAACAATACAGGACATAGTATTCCATGTTTTGGATCTGGATTTACATTACAATATTCTCCTTGGCCTCCCATGGATTCATGCCACAAGGGATATTCCATCCACTTACCATCAATACCTCAAGTTCCCACATAACAACATTGAAATCACCATTCCAAGTGACCCTAATCCTTTCCAATATTGTTCCAACCTCAAAGGAACCGTTGAGTGTCAAGTGCCTATCAATTGAGAGGCCTCACCTTCCACCTCATCTAACCCTCCATCTCACTACATTAATCCATCTCCACTTGTCAAATCATCCAACTCATTCATTACAGCTTCCACGCCCAAGATCCAGATCCAAGACAAAGGATGCGGAGAATACGATATGAAAGAGTCTCTTTTTCATCAGCAAGTTACCCCAATCACCAAAGTCATATGGAAAACCGCATCCCATGCAACCTAAAGTTGTCATCCACAATCCTCCTACCACCTTCACTAGATGGGGGGAACTTGCTAAAGAATCATTAGATGACCACATTCTTACATGGCTATACAAAGAATAGGAGGACATTGCAACTAAGAAATTTCCAATTGAATAGTATCCAAAAGGGTTCCAAATAATGAAACGACATGGATATGATGGACATAGTGGCCTTGGTCTAAATAAGCATGGAATTTTGGAACCTCTACAATCTCCTAAGTTAATAAGTCATCAAGGGCTAGGGTTTGTTTCGGTAAAAGTGACTATCTGAGATATTGGGTCACCTTCGAGTGTGGTTGCTAGTGCTTCAGATGAGAGTGAGACATATGAAGACCCTTGGGATTATGATGTAGATTCCAATGAATATGAATGGGATTCCCTATCCTCCACCACTTTCATGGACCTTGATAAACTGTTTGGGGAATTTGACCAAATGCTTACCCATGATTCTTCACGAAACCCACCAAATACCCATTTGAAAAATGTCTTTGACTAAGGAAGAATGGCTCCAATACTATTTTTGGCAATCCATTGATCTAACCTCCTGGGAGCCTGATGACTCCAGTTCCATCTTTACCCTATCTTCCTACACAATGACCCTTGGCAATACTGATGGTAGCTTACCTCTTGTCTACCCTCTACTTATAGATTGGAACCAACAAGGACCACCAAGTTTGGACACTTTTGAGAACGACAAAGCCATTGTTGAGTTCATCGTACTTGGTGACAAAATATCGAGTGGGGATCATAAAGTTGGCTTTGCCATAGAACTCAATTATGTCGCATACTTTGGTGAGGTCATCCTATCCCCTAGTCGCAAAAGTGAAAATGAAAAAAGTAAAAATAAAAATAATAGGTCTTCAAGTGAAAACTGAAAGGCACTTGCTTACCACAAAAAAGAAAAAATAGAGGACATATCCAAGGGTGAAATCCTCTCAAAGGCAGCCGAGGATAGAGGACATAATTGTCTCCCAATAGACCAAGAGAGATCGTCGTTTCTTATAGAAGAAACAAAGGAAGTCAACATTGGAACATTAGATAACTTCAAAATTGACTTATCTTTCTGAAAAGAATGCTATAAATTTAGGATTTTCCTTAGTAGTCAACTTCACGTTGTCATATGTTGATATGCCTGGATTGGATCCCGAATATATTCTACATCACTTACCACTGCTAGCAAATGCCAAGGCATTCAAACAGAAGTTAAGAAAAATGTACCCTCATATCGCACTCCCTGTCAAGGTAGAACTCAAGAAGTTCTTGGACATCGGATTCATTCGCCCAATTGATTATGCAGAATGGATATCAAATCTAGTTCTTGTCACAAAACCGAATGGTCAAATCAGAGTTTGCATGGATTTATGAGACCTCAATAAAGCTTTTCCCAAAAATGATTTTCCTCTGCCAAACATTGACATCATAGTAGATTTAACTGTTGGACACAAATTATATCATTAATGGACGGGTTCTCAGGTTACAATCAGATCATAATCGCCTCTGAAGATCAACCAAAGACAACTTTCACATGCGCTTGGGGAACTTTCTATTGGAATGTTATGCCATTTGAACTCTAAAATGTTGGAGCTACCTATTAGAGCGCCATGACCACAATTTTTCATGACTATATGCGTGTCCTCATGGAAGATTATGTTGATGACCTTCTCTCCAAACCTCTAGAACGAAGTGGAAACTTGGCGGTATTAGATAAGATTTTCACCCGACTTAGAAGTTGATCCAATCAAGAAAACTCGTAGGATATATCGTTTCTCATAGAGGAATAGAAGTCAATCCTGCCAAAGTAAAATATATCTTAGACATGCCACCACCAACCAATTTGAGTTAGTTGAGGACATTACAAGGAATATTACAATCAATCTACAGGTTGATTGCTCAGCTAGCAGACAAGACCCATCCATTCCAACATCTATTAAGAAAAGGAATTTCCTTCAATTGGACTGATAAGTGTTAAGAGGCATTTGATCAAATCAAGAACTATCTATTGACTCCACCATTACTTATGCCACCAATTGATGGAAGACATTTGATACTATATGTGACAGCTACTACATCAGCACTAGGAGCACTTTTAGCACAAAATGACAATGATAGAAAGGAAAGGGAAATATACTATATCAGTTGTACTTTACTTGGGTATGAGCTAAACTATAGTCCTATTGAGTGAGCATGTCTAGCAGTGGTATTCGCAGCACAAAAATTGAGACACTACATGCTAAATCACAAGACAAAGTTGATTGCCAAAATTGACCCTTTGAAATATCTTCTCAACAAAGCAACATTGATAGGAATGCTAGCTAAATGGGTTATGATTCTAAGTGAATATGACATTGAGCATGTTGACCACAAAGCAATAAAGGGACAAGTAATCGCTGACCAACTTGCAGATGCACCATTAAAAGTAGACTATCCTTTGATATTCGATTTCCCAAACGAATCAATCCTCGTCATAGACACACAACCAACATGGAAGCTATACTTTTATGGATCTTATAGAAGTCATGGATCAGGAGCTTGTATTTTATTTATCACACCTCAAGGAGACTTCATTCCTAAGTCATTTTGAATAGCATTCTCGTGCACAAACAACATGGCTGAATATGAAGCATTATTGAAAGGACTTCGAATGGCAATAAATTGGAAAATCAAGGACCTTCAAGTCTATGGTGACTCTCAGTTCGTAATTAAACAAGTTAATGATGATTATGACACCAAGCATGAGAAATTGATGCCCTACAAGTGCATGGTAGATAGCTTTAGACTATACTTTGATAATATTTCTTTTGAATAGATATCGACAATCTAGAATAAAGCAGTTGATGCAATCGCTACAATTGGATCTCTCTTGGACATTCCCAACAATGCCTCGCAATATGTGTTCTTGGTGGAACAAATATTGATCCCCACATTTGATGTCCCCGGAACCGAACTTGTGTGTGAACTTGTTGGTCTTGAATCCCCTTGGTACAAAGATATCTACAATTACTTGCATGAACAATTTATCCCTCCAGACTTGTCCCTTAACCAACGCAGAACCTTTATCTGACAAGCGTCCAAATATGCCATCATCGGAGACACTCGTTATCGCCGCAACTTAGATAGTACCCTCCTTCGATGTCTCAACTCAAATGAAGCACATACAACCTTACAAGAGGTACACCAGGGTATATGTGGAGCTCACTCTACTGGTCTAACCTTAGCTAGAAAGCTCATGAGAACAGGGTATTATTGGCCTACGATGGAACGTGATTCTTATCACTTTGTGAAGAAATGTCACTAGCGTCAGATTCATGGAGATCTTATACATGCACCAGCTCAGGAACTTCAGCTGCTTACATCTCCTTAGCCATTTTCTCAGTGGGGACTCGACCTCATAGGAAAAATCCATCCCATCTCTTCTAATGGACATAAGTTTATCCTTGTTGCTACTGATTATTTCACAAAATGGATTGAAGCCATCCCATTGACTTACATCATTGGAAAGAAAATAGCCAAGTTTATCCTAAATTACATCATTTTTCGCTATGGTATCCCACAATCCATCATTATTGATAATGGTCACCCTTTCAAAAACTAGGATGTCTATGAGCTTTGCGACAAATTCCTTATCCAACATCATTTTTCCATTCCATATTACCCCCAAGGCAATGGCCAAGCTAAGGCATCTAATAAGACCATCCTAAAAATCTTAAAGAGGGTTGTCAAAATGGATTGAAGCCATCCCATTGACTTACATCATTGGAAAGAAAATAGCCAAGTTTATCCTAAATTACATCATTTTTCGCTATGGTATCCCACAATCCATCATTATTGATAATGGTCACCCTTTCAAAAACTAGGATGTCTATGAGCTTTGCGACAAATTCCTTATCCAACATCATTTTTCCATTCCATATTACCCCCAAGGCAATGGCCAAGCTAAGGCATCTAATAAGACCATCCTAAAAATCTTAAAGAGGGTTGTTAATGACATTGGTTGTGACTAGCACCTACAACTCAATCCTGCTTTATGGGCCTACCGTACCAGTGTTCGCACTCCTATAGGAGCCACCCCATACTCCCTTATCTTTGGGTTTGAAGCAATACTTCCTATAGAGGTCAAGTTACCCTCCCTATGAGTCTCCATGGAAGGCTTGATTGATCAAGAAGAATATCATGTATCCCATCTACATGAGCTAGAATTACTGGATGAAAAGAGATAATGCTTTGACACATCTGCATGCATACCAAAATTACCTTCGACGCAGCTACAACAAGAAGGTCTAACCCATAAGCTTTGACATTGGTGACTTAGTCCTGAAAGAAAATCCAAAGAATCAAGTAGAATGAGAAAAACCTAGAAAGTTTGAACCTAAATGGTTGGGCCCTTATATCATTACAACATCATATGGTTCAGGTGCTTATCAACTTTCTACTCCTGAAGGAGGACCATTGTCTAAACCTATCAACAACATGCACCTGTGCAAGTATTACACTTGATTCTCAAAGTATCTCCTTAAAAAGTATAAAATACAAAATAATAAAAAAAATTGGAAAAATGGTCACCCCGATGAAAACCTGGCAAACAAGCGTCTTGGTGACAACAAAAAAATCAAAAATAAAAAAATAGTAAAGAGAAATAATTCGTCCAAAAGTGAAAACCACTTTGGTGTCGCTTTGGATAAGTACCATGGTGAAAACTTGACAAACAGACGCCATGTGTAGTCATTCTATGCTCCATCTACTGTCACTCCATCTGGTCTTTCACCCTTTCTACCCATCCATTTGCACATGACACTTATTCATAATAAAGCCTCGTCATCCTTCTCATGGTCTAAGAACCACCAACATTTAGTATCTCGATCATCCCTTTCCTTTGCAGCTATCCTTTGCGCATAATAAATTGGTCCTACACCTGACTGGGGGCAATTCCATGACTCACGTCTTTATGGGAAAATAACACATGGTATCAGCTTCATAAAAAATCAATCAAAACCCAAAAAAATTATAAAATCAATCAAAATCCAAAAAAAATATAAAACATCAAAAATCCAAAAAATTATAAAACATAAAAAAATCCAAAAAAATATCAGAAAACTTTAAAAATCCAAAAAAAAATCAGAAAACTTCAAAAATCCAAAAAAATCATAAAACATCAAAATCCACAAAAAATTAGAAAACATCAAAAATCCCAAAAACAGAGTCTGAGTCTAAGTTTGAGCCAGTTTGTTTTAGTAGGGTTGAACTACATTGTCTCTACACATTTTCTACATAGGCAAGGCTCATCTTAAATGGGCCCCCGAGACATTAGGTCAGTCCTTTTACGTTTGTCCAAATAAAATAATGGCTCTTTCTTTTGTCAAATAAGGCAATGTCAAGTCATTTTGAACTACAAGGTCTCTACACATTACTACATAGTCAAGGCCACTATCGATGAACCCCGGAGGCCCCCTATGTCAAGTCCTTTAGGGTTCGTCGAGTCTAGTCATGTCCTTGGTCTACCAGCAATTATCATTCAAACCAAATCATGAATCAACAAACAGACATAACCAACAAAATCCTTCAATTAGTGAATCATCTTATCATCAACCAATCAATCGGATCATCAATCTCAATAGAATGGGGCATTATGTCATTTGTCTCATTCGATCTTGTCTCTTGTCTTTTATTAGGATGTGTCCTTGTGATTAGACTTTTTTAATTTGGTCATTCACCTTAAGTAGGATATGTCTTTCTTGCAGTTAGGTGCATTGTCAACATTCATCATTGGTCAACTTTATCAAATGTGTCCCTTACCCTAAAACAAGATGTTTCCTTCTTGCAGTTGGGTTTCATCACATCGCTTGGTCATATAAATTAATATTTTTCAAACAATCAATCGATCTGGTCAACCTTATCAATCAATCTTGTCTCAATCAGGATATGTCTTTCCTCAAGTCAAGCACAATTGATCAACTTTGTCATCTTTATCAATCAGCATGGTCAAATCAATCAATCTTTCCTTACTCGGGATGTGTCCTTCCTGAAGCTAGGTGCAGTCAATCAAATCAATTTATCAACTTTATCAACTTATCAATCAATCCTTGTCAACCTATCAATCAAACTTGGTCATCTTAATCAAATCAATCACATCAAACAATCTTACCAGTCCTATTGGTAAACATTGTCTCTCTAGAAAACACTTTATGGGTTTGGACTTGTCTTATTTTCTCGATTGGTTTTGGGTCATGTTACTAGTCTCATCAAGGATGTCATATCAATGTATTTAGAGGGACGATGATGGATCATGGCCTCTTTTCTTTATTTGTTGTATGTGGTTTTTCTTGGAAAAAAGACTGGGACAATAGGGTCCTTAGTATGAGCTAGGGCATTCCTTGTCTTTTTGACTGCTTGTCTCTCCCAAATGGTCACCTTGCACACCTTGGTTTATGTCATACCATGGTGTTTGTGGACCATTTGTGACATTTTTGACGCCCAATGATGATAAATATAAAAATGTAAGCATGAAAGTTGGTTCCCTTATCGTTCTCCATCTAACTTTCCATCTCCATCTCCCTTGTCTTCTCCACGCTAACATTCATCTCTTCCATCTTCTCCGCACTAACATTTCTTCCATTTGCATCTTGACCAAGTCTTGTGACACACAAAAACATCTTGCATCCATAATAATGTTAGATTGCATCATAGAAAGCACCATCATATTAGGTCACACATATTTGCATGAGAAAATACAAAAACACAAACTACATCCATACAACATTCATATCTCATCATCGTGTTAACATCATTTGCATCATGCATTTCATCATAGCATTACATCCCATATCACATAGTATTGCATTCCATATCGCGTTGCATTACAATCCATTTGCATTATATTTCATATAACATCACATTTTACATTATGATTCTTCACGTCAAATGTTGCATTGCATTTTACATTACATATCATAAACACTATATCCTATTACCACATATCACATTAAGCATCACATTTTACATTCACATTACATATTTTCCATCAAACATCATAAAAACATTACATTACATCAATGCATTCCATATCAAATTGCATTAAGTCATTTTCATTGCATTCATCATTCACACATAGCATAATAAAAACATCCATAACCATAAATGCACTACATCATTCTATTTCACTAAACTCATAGCATAATCATATAGATCATCATCATATCACACTGCATTCAGTACACATTAGGTCATCCATATAATAAAAGCATAAACATTCATAACATGGTCATAAGCACATAATCATAAAGCATATCAAAACCATCACATCATCATATAGGATGCATCAACAAACATCATAATCACAACATAAACATCCATCACATAGTATATCATCATAAATGCATAAACACATCATAATGCATATCATCAACTACTGCCAAAATCATAATATATATATATATATCGCTTAAAAAATAATGTGTCATAGAACAATGTCAAGATGTGTCCAATGAAAGTGGAGCTCGCAAGCTCGATAATAAAAATATCAGTGTCTAATACATAAATAACAAGAGGCTCTATCCTGAATTGCCTTGATCGCCTGGGGCATCCTCTTTGCATGGTGCATCTCGAGCCCTGTGCTCTATAGTAGGAGGTCTATCATATGGACCGACCCACCTAGCATCTGATGTCTCACCCTGAGACTGGCTTTGTGTCTACCGACTATGAGTCATGTTGTGCCCTCTGCCTCGTGAGCCACTATCTATCTCAGAAAATGTGGGCTCCCTCCTCTCCAAAGGTACCACTCTCTCATATAGGTCCCTGCAATATTGACTGGCCTTGCTCACCCTAGCATACTCTTGGGCAACTTCGACAACAGACCTGTTGCATGTAGCGTGAACTTGATCATCTGATTTTCAGTCTCCTGCAGGCTGATGATTTCCAGGTCTCTCTCCACCTAGAATGCATCCCTCTCAGCCTTAAGGTCATCCCTCTCTGCAGTCACTGTCCTCAACTGTGCCTCAAGGGCCCTCAATCAAACCTGTAAAGATGTTATCCTCTACTTTGTTGATCCCTCTCCCTTTCCAGTCCCCACCACCTCTGACATCTCCTCATCACCCATGATGATCCTCTCACGGAGGACCCGCTCTACCTCATCCATCTCTGCCTCTTCCTCTCCTACCTGCTCTCCCTATCCTCCATCACCACCTCCCTCAACCTCCATGGCCTCTAGTTGTGCAATCTCCACTATAGGCACCTCTACATGTTGCTCCCTGCCTTGTACCAACACCTTTGTTGCGCCCCTGACCTCTAGACAATCCTCCATCTTTGCCTCCTCTTGGATGGGTGGCAGTTGCCTACCCTTCTATCATCCTCTATCCCTCCTCCCCGACTGCCTATCTCCTCCTCCCCATCCTCCTCCTCCACCATGCCCATCATCCTCCCATCCTCCGCCATCTCCCCATCCTCCATCTCCTCTACCTCTCCCACCTCTGCCTCCCCATTGACCGCTCAACCCTCTAACTCTGCACTCTACTGGAATTGACTATTATGGATCGGTCAAAGGAATCAGTCTATGAATCTGCCACCATTCGTCATACTCTAGCATGGTACCCGCATCAGCCTCCCCTCCTTGCCACTCCCAATATAATGTTTGTATAGCATCGATCTCTTGCTCAGCTATAGTAACTACAATCTATGGGCCCCAAGGATGCACCTCATGGGAGGACCACCCATACTCTGCTCTCCCAACTGGAACTCCCTATCTCTCCCCAAACTATCTTTGCACCCTCTCTAAGAGATACATCTCAATGATGTGGTGACTCTATATTGTCTACCCGATAAGATATCTAGGTTGTCTGCACCAGGGTAAGTGGTCATCCTCATTTATCCATAGTTGGAAAGTCCTGTATGGTCTCCAAATAAAGCTCACTAGTGTGTCAATACCATGCCTCTAATAGCCCACATCCCCCACGCGTTTTTGTGTCAATGCACCTTGATATAGATAAGCATATGGTGTGGTGCCCACCGCCTATCGAACCACTAGTGGCCAAAACACTGCTATGTGCTCCCATGCCCAAACTATCAACAAGGTCACACCACAACTCAAGCTTTGCCCCTCTCTATACACAATATCATGCAACTGAAAAATATAGCATAACCAATAGACATGGCTCCCATGCATAGACTGTCCTGTGTCGAACCATTGATGCCAACATCTCTCCCCAACCAACTGGGAAACCATGACCCCTGCGATCGGGAATCATCACTCTTGCTATCAGCATGCACAAAACACAGTCTAACTGGTCATATGTCTCTGCCAGGATCTCCCACCAGATCTCATATCTCTCGATCCCAAGCTTGGCATCATCCTCATTCTCATAATACTTGTGCAACGCCTATAGTCCTCGAGTTGGGTTGTAATGTACACGCTCGCCATGAATGGGTAACCTTAGGATCCTGTACACATCCTCCAAGGTGACTTTTGCCTGAGCCCCCATCGACAAATGGAAGTTGCTCGTCTATGAGTGCCACCACTTTGCTAATGCCATAAACATGCCTTTGTTTGCCTTGATGATGAGCATATATGTCACATAGAACAAACCCAACTCCAGCAACACATCCCTCTCATCGTTGCC
The DNA here is from genome assembly GCA_007258455.2 of Sequoia sempervirens. Lineage (NCBI taxonomy): Eukaryota > Viridiplantae > Streptophyta > Pinopsida > Cupressales > Cupressaceae > Sequoia > Sequoia sempervirens. Next base: position 293,652,485 of record VDFB02000013.1, on the reverse strand, counting down.
TAACTAGTCCCATAGTCGGAACACATCTGGCATGGACTCCATGTATAAATGAGAGGAAGACACACCTGAAAACATTAAGTAACCAATAACGTCAATCTGAAACCTTCATTTGACCTATCAAACCTAAATTGACCAAGTCAAACTTTCCTAGTTTGGGGCAACTCTTTAATCAAGAAATTACATCACAATTTTTATCTAATGTGTCACATAAATTTATAACCAACCCGCAACTACAAATGCATCACATGCCTAACACATGCATTGCTTGGACCCACGTATGTGTCGCACTTGTCACTTGTGTCTTTCTCGATCGCATACGACTTGAAAATTCAATTGCGTTGTGAAATTTCATGTCACCTTCAAACACCCTTGCCCCTACCCTAATGCACTTGCATCGCACCGAGATGATTGCGGGGAACCGCTTATTGAATGCGTCGAACACGATGATAAATGTGTCACACGTCATGCGATGCAATCATCTGCTAAATTATTTTCTACACTAAATACAAACAAAATGAAAAAAATTCAAACATGGGTTCGTAGTACGTACCGGGGCAGGTGCTCCCTCAGGATGGCAGTGTGTGTAGATTCGATACACGTGGTGGGAAGCCTCTATAACTAGGGACATCTTCATTGCCTACTCACTCTAAGCTCTTAAGATTTCTAAATTTGATATGTGAAAATGACCCTTTTTCAAATTCATATTGCCATTTATAGGTCCAAATTTAGGGTTTTTGACCTGCCTCGCCTTCCGGTCGCATCTTTTGACACCATTGGCCTCAAATTTGACCCTTTTTTTTATCTTGATCCTCTTCACCATCGAAGTCCTAGCCATCCTTTTGTCTTATCAGGACAATTTTTCAAATTTTTGAAATCTTTGAAAATTTGTCAAATTTTCACGAGGGGGCATACCTATACCCTATTTTAACTAGGGCATCCTAGAGCATCTCTTGACTGAATTTCTTTGACACAATGTGATGAACTGCATTATGTCAAAGAGGAGCAAAATGTAGACACTGAAAAATTTCCTAAGTCTGCGAGCGTTATTTTTCCTGGTCATCGTCCTTTGATAATTGAATAATTTTAATTATTCAATTATGTTTGATCATATTCTTCTATTAATTAAATAATTTTAATTATTTAATTAATTCTCCTTTTCATCTATATTCCATCTTGATCAATTAAAATTATTTAATTGCATCGCTAATGTACCCCTTTCTTCAATAATTAAATAAATCATTATTTATTTAATTATTTGTCTTTCATCCATAGTCAAATAATAATTATTATTATTTGACCTTTTATTCTTCTATAATTAAATAATTGTCAAAATTATTTAATTATGTGTCATTCCTCTCTTTTCAATAAATAATTCAAATTAGTCATCCATGTTCAATTTCCATCTCTCCATTTAATTAAATTGATTAATTTAATTAAATGCTCCATCTTTCATTTTCTCCAAATAAATAATTTGAATAAATAATTTATTTTCCACTTGTCCCTTTCTCCATTTTCGAATAAATACTTTAAAATAAATTATTTATGCACCTTTTTTGGTCAAAGATGCCCTATCATTAACCCTTGTCATAGCTTTCATTGTTGGCATAGTTGTTAGGCGTCATAACCGTCGGCGTCATACCTGTCATAATTCTTCTAGGAATGGCATATTCTTGGTGCATGAATTCTAGACCATTGATCTTGACATCTTTCTAGAGGCTTGATCTTGGTCATCCATTTCATAACCTCCCTCTCATATGTCCTCATCTGTTGATCTTGGAATCCTTCTAGAGGATTAATCTAGACCGTCCATTCGAATGGTTGTCTATAAAAGCAACCTTTCTCTCCCATTTTCAACTTAATAGCTAATTGTCTCCAACTTTCTACTTACCATTTTGTAGGTATTTGCACATGTGAAGCAACAAATCTAAGGGAAAAGAATGAAAAAAGGAGAAATAGGAGAGCAAGGGAAGTGATTCAAGATTCAAGCATGGGGAGTGTTTTGATTTAATGTTCTTATTTTCTCATGCTTTCATTGTTTTATATTGTTTAGGTGTGGTTAATGGTCTAGAAGTGTTGGTTGTCACTTATTCTAGGCTAGGAACTCAAAAACCCATCTTACACTTTGAGGAAGCTTTGTCTACGTCATTTGTCCCCGAGGATATAGATACCGAGCAGTTTCAAGCTATGGTAGGGCATATCACTAATCATCTCCTCACCTTCTCGGAACAAGACCTACCATCGCAATCATCTCATAATTGTGCTTTTCGCCTTGAGGTCATTATCCATAAGAATATGGTTAAAAGAGTCTTAGTAGCTAGAGGTGCTAGTTTGAACATTTGCACCCTTTAGTTGATCAAAAATTTGGGCTATTCAAAGGATTTTATTGAAAAGACAAAGAGCACCACCCTCAGGGCATATGAAAACAAGAACAGGTATCACAAGGCATCATTGCACTACCCATCCAAGTGGGCCCTCTCATTATAGAAACTACATGCCAAGTGTTAGACCTTGAATCCATGCCCTAAAAGTTGTAGCTTCAACCTACCATAGAGAAATTACTATCCATGGAGATCCTGAGCCCTTTTACTACTGCAAGAATCTTGAGACCAAGTTCTATAAGATCCCCCAAATACCCAAGAATGATGAAGTGCCTACACCTTCTACGTCATTCATTGAACCATCATCCCTTGCATCTACATTAGAAACAAAAGCACCTATTGTGCAGAACATACCCGACATCAAAGCAGTGATCCAGGATGATGGTTGTGGAACTATAAGCTAACGAAGGATACTTTTGTGTTGGGAGAGCTGCCTCTTTCTCCCAAATCTCATGGGAAACCCACACCTAGCAACAACATCCCTAAAACCATCAAAATGGTAGCTACTACCTTCACCAAATGGGGGGACTTGAACAAAGAAGATATCAATAAGGAGGATATCTCTAAACTTCTCTATAAAGATGAACAACCCATCCTTGTTCTTCCCATGGAAGATGACAACAAAGGCTTATAGCTAATGAAGGGAATGTGGTATAACAAGAATGAAAAACTAGGACAAAATGACAATGGTTTGCTAGAACCTATCGTTCTTGAGAAATGTCCAAAGAATCTTGGCCTAGTTTGTACTACTAGCAAGGTTACCCTTGTTGGCAAAGGTACTTCCACTAAAAGGGATGAGGCTTCCTCTTGGTTACCAACATTGTGTGATACTACCCTAGATGACTTCCCCCTCGATTTTTTTGACCTATTTGAGAATAACTCCCTCTTCATGATATCTTCATTGACCTTCACCCCAAGTAACCAACCAAATGAAATGCACTTAGTATACCCGCAACTCATTGACTTGGACCAACAAGGACCACCAATTCTAGATTTCTTTGAAAATAATGAAGAGATCTTAGAATTCATGGGACTTTGTGGCAACTTACCATGGGCAGATCACAAGGCCGGTTTTGACATAAAGCTCGACACAAGGGCGTACTATGGGGAGACGATTGAATCCTTCAGTCGCATAATTGATGATATGCATAACTTGCAGATCTTTGAGTGAAAACCACATTGTGGCACTCTCTAATCCTAAAATAGTAAAAAGAAAGGATGTATCCAAGGGTGAAAACCTCTCTAAGGCACCCAAAGATGAGGGATTCAATCTCCCCCTTAGTGCAATACATCCAAAAAAGTCAACAGTCTTAGCAGAAAAGGCCACTCCAATCAACGTGGGAACAAAAGAAGCATCCAAGATCACTTTCTATGCCAAATCATTGTTGGATGAAGAACAGAAGAACCTAGTAGCATTCTTGAAAGAGTAAAGAGCTAACTTTATATGGTCATATACGGATATGCCAGGGCTCGATCCAAAAGTAGTTGTGCATCATCTAGCAGTTTATCCTAAAGCCAAACCAGTAAATCAAAAGTTAAGGAAAATGCATCCTCAGATAGCACTCTTGTCCAAACTTAAGTTACAAAAGCTTCTTTATGTTGGGTTCATTTGAACCATAGATTATCTTGAGTGGGTTTCAAACCCGATACCAGTCTCAAAACCCACTAGGGGCATCAAAATCAGCACTGATTTCAGATACTTGAACAAGGCATGCCCGAAGGATGATTTACCTCTTCCTAACATCGACATCATAGTGGATTTAATAGATGGGCATGAAATGCTATCACTCATAGATGGATTTTTAGGATACAATCAAATCATGATCGCCAAGGAGGATCAATGCAAAACTGTATTCACTTGTCCATGGGGAACCTATTGTTGGAGCGTGATTTCATTTGGGCTAAAAAAATGGAGGAGCAGCCTATTAGAGAGCAATGACTCTCATATTTCATGACATGATCCACAAAACAATTGAAGATTATGTGGATGATATTTGGAAAAATCAAAAGAAATGAGCACATACAAGTCTTGGGACCCATCTTTGACAAACTTGAAGAGTACAAGGTATGGCTAAACCTAAAAAAGTGTCTTTGGGGTGACATCATGAAAGCTTCTTGGATATATCATCTCACAAAGAGAGATAGAAATTGATCCAGCAAAAGTGAAAGCCATCCTAGACATGGAACCACCACAAACATTGAATAAAATGAGAGGGTTACAAGGAATATTGTAGTCCATCAGAAGGTTCATAGCACAACTATCAGATAAAGTCCACCCTTTCTCGCATCTTCTCCATAAAGGAATAAGTTACAAGTGGGATGAGAAATTTTATAAATCTTTTTGGTAGATCAAGGACTATATTTTGACACCTCTAGTGCTCATGCCATCAATACCGAACAAACCATTGATCTTATATATCTCAGCAACATCAGCAACACTAGGTGCTCTTCTGGCACAACATGATGAAAACAAAAAAGAAAGAGCTATCTACTACATCAACAACACCTCAGTGGGATATGAAACAAATTATTCATCCATTGAGAAAGCATGCTTAGTAGTGGTTTTTGCTTCACAAAAATTCAAACATTACATGTTGTCACATCAAATCAAACTCATTGCAAAGATCAAACCATTGAAATAGTTGTTATCCAAAGCAACTCTCACTGGGAGAATGGCCAATGGGTAATGATCTTGATTGAGTTGGACATAGAGTATGTGGAGCACAAGACAATCAAAAGACAATTGATCGTAGACCAACTGGAAGAGGCACCTATCTATGCCGAGAACCCATTGATATCTGAATTCCCGAAAGAATCAGTATTCCTTGTTAATGCAACAAATTAGTGGAAAATGTATTTTGATGGATCATTCACCCAACATGGATCAGGAGTGGGTATCTCTTTATCACCCCTCAAAGTGATTGCATTCCAAAGTCATACATGCTATCATTATTGTGCACTAACAATATTGTTGAGTACGAAGCCCTAATCACAGGTCTAAGGATAGTAGTTCAGTGGAAAATCTAGTGTGTGTCATTGTTGGTCCTGGATCCTCGTAGTATCATAACATATTCACCTACCTAAGCAAATGAACTCTCCCATCCAATATCACCTCCAACTTTAAAAAGACCTTTGTTAAGAAGGCATCCTGATTCATCATCCTAGGTGATACCTTATACCATTGAAGTATCAAGGGGACATTACTATGATGTCTTAACCAAGAGGAAGCCTTGGCTGCTTTAACAAAAGTACACAATGGCATATGTGGTTCCCATTCTAGCGATATGACTTTAGCTAAGATACTATTGAGGACAGGGTACTACTGGCTAACCATGGAAAGAGAAGCCCATCGATATGTGCAGAAGTGTGTCCAATGTCAACATCATGGAGATCTAATTCATGATCCAGCTTAGGAGTTGCAACCAATGATCACACCTTGTCCTTTCTCACAATGAGGGCTTGATTTCATAGGAAAGATTACCCTAACTTCATCTAATGGCCACAAGTTTATCATAATGACCACTGAGTACTTTACTAAGTGGTCAAAGCCATTCTTATGACCTACATAATAGGAAAGCAAATTTCCAAGTTTATCCTGAATTACCTCATCTACCATTATAGGTTCTGCAAACCCTTATCTCAAACAATGGAACACCCTTCAAGAATCGGGATGTGAAAGATCTATGCCAAAGATTCAACACCCAACATCAATTCTTTGCCCCATATTACCCTGAGGGAAATGGTCAAGTTGAGGCTACAAGAAAAACCATTTTGAAGATCCTAAAGAAAATGTTCAATGAAGTTGGTCGCGACTAGCATCTACAATTAAATCCCACGCTTTGGGCCTATCAAACCAATATCTGCACGCCTATAGGTGCAACCCCTTTCTCTTTGGTCTACGAATTAGAAGCCATCTTGCCTACTGAGGTCGAGCTTCCATCACTGCAAGTATCACTACAAAACCTAATCACTGATGAAGAGTACAAAGTATCTCGACTAAATGAGCTAGAATTCTTGGATGGGTGTCCTTTTGATGCTCTAATCACTTGAAAGTATATCAAAATTGACTGAAACAGAGTTATAACAAGAAGATCAAAAGTCGATCATTCCAAGTAGGGGATCTTGTCCTAAAGAAAAATCAGAAGAACCTTCAAGATTAGGACAATAAAGGAAAGTTTGAGCCTAACTAGTTAGGTCCCTTTGTCATCACAGTAAGCTATGGATCAAGAGCATATCAATTGTCAACACCTAAAGCCAAACCCTTGCAGAAAACAACCAACAATTTGCATCTTAAAAAGTTTTATGCCTAGTCTTGAAGGGTGAAGTCTAAAAAATATAAAAATAAATTAAAAAAATGATCAAAATCCAAAAAAAATTAGAAAAAGATTGAAAACAGTAAAGAAAAAAATTGTCCTCTAGTGAAAACCACTTTGGTGGCGCTTTAGGCAAGTACTTTGGTGGAAAACCTAGCAAACAGGCGCCTTGTGTAAATAAAGCACCTCCATCTAACTTTGGCTCTTTATCCTACCATTTCATCACCATCCATTCATTCATCATATTCCTCCCATCATCCATCTACATTTGCATCATAGCTTGATATTGTGAAGTATTGTATCCCCTTAATACTACTTGGCATATTCCAAAGGTTAGTTTTTCTTACCTATATCAAGGTATCCTATCATATCATACCGTGGGAAATTCATTATGGATCGAATCAGGTTATTGTATATCTTAAGGTTATCGAAAATCCCAAAAACATTCATAAAATCTCATCAAAATCCAAAAACATCAAAATCTTGTATAGTTCAAAAATCCAAAAATATTTGTAAAATCTTGTACAACTAAAATCCAAAAACAATTGAAAATTGTGAAGTCAAAATCCATAACATCCAAAACACATCAAAATCCCTAAAAAGGTTAAAAAGTCAAAAATCCAAAAGTGGTACCTTGTCGAACTATGGGTCTTTGAGCTTGGACATAGGCAAGGCCATCATCAATGTGCCCCTGAGACACCCTAGGTTAGTCTTTAGGAGTTTGTCATAATAAACTGACATTTCATCAACTATTCATCTCCCATCCTCAATAAGTTGAGTCGGTCGAACTACGTGGTCTCTGCGCGTATAACGTAGGTAGGGCTCATCTTTGATCAACCCTTGAGGCCCTTAGAATAGGTCTTTTATGTTAGGTTCTTGGTCAAAAATTTTAGAAAATACAAAAGCATCCAAATATCGAAAAAACCTTAAACATTTGCAAAATCTCATAAAAGTCTTAAACATTCAAATAACAGAAAATGCAAAAACATTTAAATATCAGAAAATCCCAAAACATTTGAAATTTGAAAATCCCAAAAATATTTGAAAACACTCAAAAAGACGTAAACAACATCAAATATCTCAAAGAGAACCCTAAATAGCCTCAAATAATTGAAAAACCAAAACATTCACATAAACTTTCAAAAAGACTAAAAAAACAGGTTGAAAACATTTTCAAAACACCAAAAACATATAAATATTCTAGAAAATCCAAAACCACCCACCCATTTGTCTTTCACTTGCAATAAACCTTCACCCATAATAAAATCATTCGTCACCTTCAACCTTTGGCAAACAAGTAGAAAACAAGTGTTGCAAGTCATAAAGTACAAACCTAAGTGTCAAAATCTTAGGTCTAGATCATAGATAAATGCGTCAGCGAAGATTATATCAACAACTTATCATAAACCTCATCCTAATAAAACATTTGATCAACATGTCCTAGGATGAGTCCTTCCTATGATGGACATCAGTATCGAAAATCACCTTAGCTAAAATTAAATTGGCAAGAGATATGGATAACACTAATTATTTGTCTTTGATTTGTTATGATGATTTATCTTAATGACCCATCCTGAGGACCTCTCGATGATGTCTATCAAAATAATTTAGAGAGAAAAGGAATGAGGCATTGATCATTATCTTTCGTTTGTTGTTCTTGTGGATATTCTTGTAAAATAATCTTGGCACATACTTGCTTAGTTGTGTGTAGGAAAGTTGTTTGGAGTACATTGTTGACTATTGCATATGCTTTGGTTTGATATATTTTGCACTACTAAACTACATTCCAATGAGGTTTTCATATGTCAAGGTGTGAACAAGGGTTATCCTATCTATTTGCAAAGTCAAATTCCATTACACTAGACACAATGCCATCCTGGTTATCAATACCTTGACGCATCGTGTCTATGTGTTATATCAAACAATAAGGAACGACAAAAAATCCCAATCCCAAGATATGAGCAGATCATCATCATGCATTTATCATTACCATCTCTAATAAAGTCTCGGTGGATCATAGACTTGTTTGACCTTTTTTGAATCAAATCAATGGTCAATCATCTTGTTTCTTCTATCTTCTCTTCGCGCTAACTTGGTATCATGACAATCGACAAAAACAATATCATCAATGCATTCATCTTGCATCCACAAATCATTAGCATACCTACATATCACATATCGTAAACATACATCACATATCATATCATAAACATGAATATCTGCACATACATCCATATGCATACATCATCATCTCATAAATTGCATAGAAAAGTACACAAAAAGAAATACATGCATATCATTTGCATAAACATCTCATATTAGAGCATCCATCTCATAACATATCATAAAAAGGTATTGAAAAAGAAGTACAAACATCCATTTCATTGCATTACATCATAGAAAACCATCATATAATGAGAAGTGTATCCATTCATTGCATCGCAACATACATCCATCATCACATATTGCATAATTATAATGCATAGCATTATAAGATCATCATATCACATCTAAATCATCTTATATATATATATCAAAAAATGGTGATTGTCATGATACAATATCAGAATTAGTGTATCTGTATATCAATCAAGAATACAATATCCAAGAGGCTATCAAAAAGGAGCCCATGAATGTATATTTGTATAACAAATCGATCAATAATCAAAAAAGTGTTTACACAGGCAGGCTAGCCTTGGTGGTTGCTCATCTCGCCCCTAACTAATGGTTGATCCTCAACTCTAGGGGGTGCTCCACTCTGCTGCGAGAAATCAGGTTGTCGCATCCCTTGCAGAACATCATGATGATAGTGCACATACGATAGCATGCAGCCTCTATGACAACCTCTCTATATAATTGAGTAGATACAGTCCTACTCTATGACGCTGCAGTCACTGCCTCTAACTATTGTCTCTGTTCAATCTCTTTAGCTAGCTGCATGTCTAGTTGTTGACGCAACTGAACCTCTTGGTCTCTTTATGTAGTCATGGCTTGCAGCTACTATTGTAGTTGATCTCGCTTTGCTTGTAACTGGTCTCTCTCAACGGTGAGAGCCTAAATTTGTGACTGTTCCTGTGCATTTGGTTGTACAGGTGAAGGAGCCGATGGTTCCCTCGAAACATGTCCAACGTGTTGCCCATCATGTTGCCCGTTATGATGGCCTTGATCCAGCTGCTGCTGGTTCCCATCACCTAGCACTTGATCCTATCCCTGACCTCTGCCACCATCTTGGCCACCATCCTTGCCTTCGTCCCTACCTCATCCCCTACCTCTGCCTCTGCCTCTTCCTCTACTGAGGTATGACCCTACTAGATCTATAAGGCATGTGGGTGGCCTAAACCATGCATTGTAGCCTGGAATAGTCCCCGCATCTAGGAGACCCTAATAATATGCCCAAGCCTACAAGTTGAGTGCTCGAAAATCATTAATCGCCACCACGGGATCAATAAGGACACCCCATTGAGCCTCTCTCTTTGACCTTCCAAATATAGCAATATAATGCTAAGCCAGTACATCCTTTATCTCCCCAAACTACTAGGCAACATGATCTAGAATGTATCACTCAATAATGGTATGCTCTCAGCCCTGCATGTACTGAGTCTGTCGTGCAAAATATAGTTGTTGTTGGTCATCATACAATCATAGATATTGAAGCCATGGCCTCCATCTAAACATTGCCATGTCCTCAATGGCATGACACCACTATGCTAAACCTATGGGGCCTCTATGTTGCAATGTCATCGACACTGCATATCTGAAAGCAACAGGCTCTTCCTCATGGATATCAGCGAGGACAATGATGGGCCTTAGCACTACAACGTGCTCGTATGCTCATATGTGAAGTAAGGTCACTCTTGCTCCAATACTCCTGCCCTCTTGGTAGACAACCTCATGCATATCATGGTACAGGGAGGCAAGAAGAACTAAAACCCAGGCATACATGATGTCTCTCCTGATCATACCCTCTCAGGCTAAACCCCATCAAGGACTGAAACCTCTGCCCCATCGGTTTGGAGCAACAATGCCGCAAATTAGGGCGTTAATGAACAATTTGAAAGTGTCTACTTGACCTCGGTAGAAATCCAAATCAATTTGGGAACTAACAAGAATAACTTGTTGTCTGTGAAGAAGAGAAAGATATGTATCCCTCCCAACATCTAGATCATATATAACGCGCTCACCATGAATAGGAAAACATAGAATACGCCACACATCCTCAAGTGTGACGGTCACCTCCCTAGTGGGAAAGTGGAAAGAAAATGTCTCGCTATGCCATCTCTCAACCAACGTTGTCATCAAGGCAAGATGGGTCCTGATCTTGGGCATGAAGGTGACAAATCCTAGCCCTAGTCTCCCCAACCACTCCACCTTCAAGTCGTCAAGGTCTCTAGCTATAGAAAAAATCTCATTTTTGTGCTCTTAGGACATTAGCGGTGGTGGATCCTCCTGCACGCATCATGCACACAACATCAATTTTTCAAAAAATTGATCAAAATTTAAGACTTTGCACCCAAAACATCAATAGCATCGCTAAAATCAATAGCATCGCTGATTTTGGGGTGCGTCACTATATTAATTTTAGGGGTGTGTCACCAATTTGGTGACGTGCATCCCTACGCTCAATAACGAATTAGTATTTGGGTTTGTCGCTATAACAAAAAATTGGGGTGTGTCGCCATTTGTTACATGCATCGCCCACCGCTTTCCAGCGTCGTTGAACTAAAAAAGCCCATGTGTCGCTATATTACCCCTGCGACCCCATTATCAAATGTGTTGTTGAATCAACAAATTGGGGTGCGGTGCTAAACGTAGCATGCGTCGCTAAAAAATCAATAGCAATGCTTTTGACGCTTCAAAAGCATAACTATACAACGACACCTATTGACCTAACTTTGATGCCCTATTGAATGCACTTAAAAGAAAAAATTAAGAGAAGTTTTGAGTCACATACTCGGGGCCTTGCATCTGCATGCTGCTGGTACTCTCGAACTTGATCAGAAGATGAATAGGGAGCACATAGTGAGCGATTTCGTTGGAGGTCAAAGCTCAAAATGCAAGAAATCTTGAGGGTGTGAATGCATAAATGAATTGAAAGTGACCCTTCCTCACCTATTTAAGCTTAAAAATTAGGGTTTTTTGGCCTAATTTCAGCCAAAAGTTGGGGTTTTTTCACCATTTTCACCAATCTTGCCAAACTGAAGCTTATTTTGCATTGTTTTTTACATTTTTGGCATTTTTTTTTGCATCTCGGAGCCTTTTTAGACCCCTAAGGCAGCATTTTACTTTTTTTGATCAACCTAAAATTTAAAATTTTCGCTCGATTTCTCGAGTAGGTAGGGAACCAACTTATTCATTCCACTGGGGCAACAGTGAGGCATCTAAAAATCATTTTTTTTTATCTACACAATAGTTTTTAATCCGAAAAGCGTCAATCTTTGAACCAAAGTAGCAAGTACCTCACTTCAAAGAGGGGCAAAATGTAGGCACTGGAAAAATTCTTGAATGATATTATGTACTTGAATCAGGTGTATTAACATCATTTCCTCCTAAAACCCATCCTCTCTTCGCTTAATTAATTAAATTTTCCTAGCTATTTAATTAATTACATCATTTGCATCTATTTACCTAATTAATTTAATCTAGTTAATTCACCCCCTTTTATGCTAATATTTCATTTTATTAAATTAAATAAATCGAATTATTTAATTTAATCCCTAAGTCCTCTTATTTAATTTAATAACCTTAATTTATTTAATTAAATATTTGCAAACATGTAAAATTGACTTAACACCTATCACAACCCGAAATGTCTCGAAACAACTCAGAATCAATTTGGAATGTCTCGGAACACCTCAGAATCAACTCAAAACATCTCTGAATCAACTCAGAATGTCTCGAAACAACTCAAAATCAACCAGGAACTTCTCATAATGAACTTGGAATGTCTCAAAACAACTTAGAATCAACCTGAAATGTCTCAGAATATCTCATAATTGGTCACGCCCACAAAAGGATATGAAAATCACAGTAAAACCTTTCCTGGGAATTGGACATTCCATCAGGTGACTAATATCTCTTTATGGACGTTCATTTACTTGTCAAACCAGGGAACGTATACTTTGAATGGCGCAGCACAATATATGCACTAAGAACTAGTTTCGGTCACAACTTAATAGAAATAAATACTTGGAAGAAATTCTATCTACGCTACAAGAAGGTAATGCAAAGTTCTTTTAACTCAACCATGATTTGACTAAAACAGAAACCATAACAGCTACGACTGAAACACAAACTATGAACTGGCCTTATGCTGTAGGAACAGGCACATGGATGGATTCCCGATGCTGCATGAGCAATACAAGACTGAGTTTGTATGGAAACTTCAAAGATGAAAGCTAATTGATGATCAACAGAAAAGAACAGCTAACTAACTAGCTACAGATACTTACTAAGTGGGCCCCCTTAACAAGCATCTACTGATTACACAAGTGCCGAACTCAGAACTTCATCAAACTTTATTCATGAAAACAGAATGGTATACATTGCTTTGTTGATATGGAAACTAACAACAAACTCTGTCTCTTGTCATACAGATTCTGCTTTTCATTATTATCATACTGACTCTTACATGATATCTGCTATCTCTCTATCACTATGCTTCTATCTTACTTCTAACTAACATCTCCCTTCCTCCTCGCGCAGGAGGAGTACCTTATTTAAAATCAAGAGAACAACTAACTAACTAACCCTATCAAAGAAAGACGTGGAAGTAAAGTGTATCTTAGAATCAAGAAACAAACTTCATAAATGAATTTATCCATTCAACCTGATCCAGAGAGAATCTAGCGCTCCACTCTTTCCAGATTAAAAATCCTTCCCAACGGTTTTGGTCAAAGAGTCTTCGCCAGAGCTTCCTCGAAGTCGTGCAGGAAATAGACTTTACTGCAAGGCCTAGATCGGCTGCGCTTGACTCGATCATACTTTCTTCAACAACTTGCGAAACACAAGGTAACAGATGCGAAAGAAAAGGCGCATGGCACATACACAATATATGTTCATTAATCACATATTTAAATCTATTTCATCATTCAAAAACTATATGCGATATATCAGTCATTTAGGGAGTCAACGGGATAATAAATGTAGTCAAGACAACACAATAGGCTACAGGAATATGAAAATATTTTGCTACAAGATATCCCAATAAAGGGTTTCAAAAGAGTTTAAACAACCACGAATAACAAAAGTAAAGGTATTAAAAGTTCATCATAATATCCAAACTATGAGCACATTTTGGGCTCATCATCTGCCCCCTACTTAGCCCAATGCTGGTCCTCTAGCATTAACTTTCCTGGTAGTTTATCTGAAATCAGTGGTTGCGGCATGACTCTGAAATGGAGTTCCAAACCTGTAATAAAATCCTCTGAAAGTCTACCACCTCTCATACCTAAGAGCTTCTAAATCATCATTAAGATTTGTAGCCTGGTAAGGATAAAGGGGCCACATTAGCACATGAGGTCTGAATGTCAATGGCAACCACAGTTCAAATCTCTTTTGAAGTCCCAACTGTATATATCTGCTTGATCGCTTAAGAGCTGCTGTGAAATTTAGGGGACTGTGAGGTTCGGACCTTCTCAGCCCAACAGTTAATCTTTCCCACCTTTTCTCACTTTTGGTGTATGACAGTCTCCAAAATGAATATGGTTGTTCCTGAAATTCATCATATACCTGTTTCCTGAGATCAAATATTTTCATCCTGGCTGTATTATTATGAATGCCATATGTTAGAGTAAACTAGGTTTTCAACATTGCATGGGGGTCTGAACTTTGAGAGCGTAATGGAACAGGCTCATTCCTTTCGACTTCCTCATATGTTTCCCAGTCCCTGCCATAATTTGCTTCATTTGCTACCCATGACATAAATGATCTCAAATGGATATCACCAATATACAGAAGAGGATTCCATTCTGCTTCAAATGGAATTAAAAAGCCATGTAAATAAAATTCACACAGAGAATTTCTTAACCAATTAGGGGATGCCTGGTATGCGTCGTAAAATTCTTTGGCAGTGTGAAGTATAGGATCTTGATTTCTGGAAATTCTCATTAGTTGGAACCATAAGAATTGTTCCTTAAGGCACAGAGCATAAACTCTGGGTGGTGGTCTGCATTCCATAATCTGACCAATTACTTTTAACATTTCATCCATTTTTGCTTTTAACTCAAAAATTTCATGTTTCTGACTTTCAATTTCTTTTTTCAGTTTCTTCCTTTCTACCTCCCATAGACTTTGTTGCATGTCAGTCTGGGCTATGTGCTGGAAAGTCAAGGTTTGCAATGTAACTAGTTCCCAGTTAGCTTTGACATATTCCAGAAACTCAATCAAAAATGTCTTCTTATAAACAACAATGGCTTTACAAGTTGCAGGGGGAAATGTAGCTTCACTAGCCACATCTAATTGTTCAGTCTGTTCCTGCTCTTGCTGCAGGATGAATTCTTGTTGCTGCAGTGGAGAAGACTGTGCCTCCTCTAAAAATTGCATAGCAGCGGTAGCCAAGTCATCAAGACTTGGTAACCCTTTTTCATTATGCCCCATTTCCTTTGTCTCAACTTGTTCCTTTTCAGGAACGAATGAACTCTGTGCTGCATTCTCGGACACATTCTGAGAAACATCAAATTCAGACTCTATGGACTCTTCTGGAATTACAATAACCTCTGGTTGAGGTGAAGCAGGGGAGGTCTTACATTGTTTCCTTGTGGAAACTCTTCTTGGCACTGGTGCGGCTGCAGGAGGTGTTCTGGTAGCCTTCCTCTTTCTGGTTTGCCTAGAGGGTTCTGCCCTACCAGAGGATGATGGTGAACTGATGATAGCAATAGGTGTTGCTATAGGAGAGACGGCTGCAGGGGAAGGTGCTGCAGGAGAAGAACATTGCCTTTTCCGAGAATGAGGGTCAGACTCTGGGGTTTGTTCTGCCCCAGATGACTCTCTTGCCTTTGTTTTTCCCTTCTCTCTCCTAGTGGCAGACCTAGTTTGTACCTGAGCAGAGGATTCCGATGGGGGAGCTGCAGGACCAGGTGCTACAGGAGCAGATGACCCTTGCCCTGCTCTTCTACTGGTAGACATAATTTCTTCTTTCTTCTTCTGAGGCTGTGGGGTAAGTACCCTAGGGGGTTGTGGAATTTGCAAGCTCTTTTGGGCAACAAATTGTTGCCAAGAAAGAGGTGAGACATCTCTCAAAGAGCGTTCAATCAATAATTTGATAAGGCCATGGTGAGCAATAGAATTATCTTTCCCTTGTTGGGTTCCGTGGGCACTTTGTTCCAGAAATTTTAACAGGAAATTCATAATATTTACAACTAACCCATGCCTCATATGACTTAATAATTTGAAATGATAAGAATGCAGGTATGAGAAATGGCCTTCACAGGTTAAATACCTGATTATGTAAGCAGCGTATTTTGAATAAGGAGGAGGAAACGATACCCACTTGCATCCCTGCTTGGAGACTTCCAAAGGTCCATCAGTGGGTATTAAAAATTCAGCCCTTACAGAGGCGGCATCTGAAGAAAAATTTTCTCCAACGGCTGGAAGCCCGGTTACTTCAGCAATTCTGTCTTTAGTTGCAACAACCATTAGACCCCATACAGTAGCCTCCCCTTCAGAAAGGCTTCTCAAAAATTCCCTAGCAGCTTCCTCATCAAAAGCATTTAAACTCAAGAAGTAGTTTAACCATCCACAAAGGCTGAATGCCTGGACTGTTTGAGGATTTTGCAATAATAATTCATGAGCTACAGGCTCATGTCGCACCAGCTGACCACCCATGTTCACAGTTTTCCCTTAGCTGAACTCAACTCCCTTGCTGAAAATTCAAAAAAATTCCTCTTTGTTTCCCTTTCTGTTCTGGTTTTTTCTTCTGTCGTGCCGTCACATTTCTCTCTTTTCCAAAAATAAATTTTTCGAACAAGCAGTTTTGATTGTAATTTACAAGAAAAACATGCAATAAAAATGACATGTGATCATATTTGGAAAGTACCAGAAAAATAATAAAGAAAGGTTATCTGCGCAGTTGTGGCAGCGGCGAAAAGACAGGTTTTAAAAGGTGGATTACCCCGCCCCCTACTTAGAGTATGATATGTGTCCTCACATGTACTAAAGAATAGGCAGAGATCGGGTAATAATGACTAGTACAGGCATAGCAGTAAATGAATAGAATAAAATAAATCAAATATGCGATAACAAAAGATATGGCGTACCTTTGATAATTGCGTGTACGTGTGAAGAAAGATGATGGCATCTTCATGAGTTGACAGTTGGGAACAATATCATAATTAAGGGTGATGCAGATGGATGAGGTGGATGGGTGGAAGATAAAGAAGTGAGATGTGGCGACAAGTGAGAATGGAGAAAAAGGGGTTTCCTTAAAAAGAAAACCTTTATTATGAGCATGCTTTTTAAAATTACGGTGAAGTTGCAGGAGAAAGGCTAAAGCCTTCGGCTGCAAGAAGATTAGTGGCAGGATCCTGAATGAACTGTTGCATGAATTCTTCTTTTGACGCTGGTTTATGGTACAACCGGAGTCGATGGCTATTAACTAGCAATTTGAAATGGACTAGATCAATTGTCGCCAACTGTACAGCTCCGTTGTCGAACACATTCTCAACTTCATAGGGACCAAGCCAGCGTGTTGTGAACTTACCTTAGTTTTCTTGATATCTAGAATCATATAACAGAGCCCAATCACCAGCAGAAAATTGCTTGGTTTTGATGTGTTGATCATGCCATTTATTCCTTTGCTGTTGGACCGCTTCTGTATGCTGCAGGGCAGCTTTTCTCATTTCGTCCAAAACATTTAGCTGCAAGAGACGTTCCTTCTGTGCTTCAAATATTTCCATATTGAGTTCAAGAGCTGTCCTCAAAGTTTTGTGCTCAAATTCTATGGGCAACATGGCTGTTTTCCCATAAAGCAGCTCAAAAGGTGTAAACCCAGTTGTTGTCTTCCATGTAGTTCTGTAGGCCCAGACTACTTCAGGAAGTCTACTGCTCCAATCTTTTCTATGGAGTTGCACTGTCTTTGTTAGGATCGCCTCAATTTCCCTATTTGTAACCTCAGCCTGACCATTGGCTTGAGGGTGATAGGGGCTGGACTTCCTATGTTTGATTTTATAGTCATTCATTAGTGCAGTGATCAAATTGGATGTGAACTGAGCTTCCTGATCAGTTACAAACTCTCTGGGAACTCCAAATCTAGTGAAAATTTGTTCATACAGAAATTCAACAACCTTGTTATCTCGAGCATGAATCATAGCTTTTACCTCAACCCATTTTGTTACATAATCCGTGCAAACTAGAATGTATGACTTGCCATTTGATGGTGGATCAATTGGTCCCACAAAATCCATTCCCCACTTATCAAAAGGGGTGACTATTACCTGTGGATATAGTGGCATTTCATCTGACTTGGTTGGTCTTTCCATACGTTGGCATCTGTCACATTTCCTTGTATAGGCCACAACATCCTTGTGTAACGTTGGCTAGTAGTACCCTATTGTAAGAACCTTCATTGATGTTCTCTTTGTTGCAAAATGTCCCCCACATGGTTCATCATGGCAAGCATGCAAGATATCATAAGTCTCATCTTCTCTTACACATCTTCGCATCACTTGATCAGGTCCAGTATAAAACAGACAATTTGCAATCCATGAAAAGTTAAAACTCTTATCTATTAACAATTTCTTTTCTTTTGGAGAAAAGTGAGCTGGTATTCTGCTTGCTGCTAGATAATTGGCAATGTCTGCATACCATGGAGTATGTGCAGCAATGGAAAACAAGTGTTCATCTGGGAACCCATCATCAATGACCTCGTGTTCAACAGGTGCAGCTATTTGAAGTCTTGATAAAAAGTCAGCCACAACATTAGCTCTTCCTAGTTTATCAATGATTGTAATGTCAAATTCTTGTAACAACAGGAGCCATCTTGCCAATCTACCAGAGATGGCAGGTTTGTTCATCAGATACCTAATTGTTGCATGGTCAATGTGGATGAATATCTGATAACCTGTTACATAATGCCTAAACTTATTCAAAGCATACACTACTGCGAGCAATTCCTTTTCTGTAACAGTATAGTTTAGTTCAGGACCTTGAAGGTTCTTGCTGATAAAATAGATAGCATACTCAATTGAATTTATTTTTTGACTTAAGACTGCCCCTATACCAAAATCAGAGGCATCAGCATGTATGTGAAAAGGCAAATTCCATTTTGGACCTTGAAGAACAGGGGCTTTAGTAAGCAAGTCCTTTAGTTGTAGGAAGGATTTTTTACAGGCCTCTGTCCACTCGAATTGAGAATCCTTAGTTAATAAGGCATAAAGTGGACTGACAATTTTACTGAAATCTTTTATAAACCTTTTGTAATACCCTGCATGGCCAAGAAAGCTTCTAACATCCTTTTGTTTTGCAGGTGTTTGTAAATTCAGAATAACTTCAATTTTAGCAGGGTCAACCTGAATTCCATTCTTGGAAATATGATGGCCTAGAACAATACCTTCTTCCATCATTAGAAAACACTTTTCACTGTTTAGAGACAAAGTTTTCTCTCTGCACCTTTTCAATACTTTTTCTAAATTATCCAGTACTTCTTCAAATGTGACTCCATAGGTAGTGAAATCATCCATATAAATCTCCATACAGTCATGAGATATATCAGCAAAGATACTAATTGCTGCTCTTTGAAATGTTGTTGGTGCATTGCATAGACCAAAAGGCAAGACCGAGTAAGCAAATGTTCCTCATGGACAAGTAAAAGTGGTCTTGTCTTAATCTTTAGGGGCAATTTTTATCTAATTGTACCCACTGTAACCATCCAAAAAGGAAAAATATCTTTTGCCAGACAGTGAGTCTAGTACTTGGTCTACAAACGGTAGTGGAAAGTGATCTTTTTTAGTGGCAGTGTTCAACTCTCTGTAATCTACACACACTCTCCATTTTCCACCTTTCTTAGGGACAATAACTAATGGATAAACCCACTAACTGTCAGAGATTAGGTAAATAAAACCAACATCAAGCAACTTTTGAAGCTCATTTTTAACTATTTCTCTAAGTGTTGGATTTACTCTTCTTTGAGGCTGCCTAACTGGTAAACAATCTTCTTTGATATAGATCCTGTGAGTACAAATTCGAGGATCTATTCCTTGCATGTCCCCATATTCCCATGCAAAAGCTTTATGCTGATCTTGTAGCATTTTTAATAAGACAGTCTGTTGGGATTGTGACAGCTTGCTATTGATATTCAAATAGTGACCTGGAGACAATTCTATCTGCTTAGTGAGATTACTCATAGAATCTACAGGTGATGTTTGTACCTCTTATGGAAGCAAGTTATGAAAAATTACAGGAAGTTTAGGCAGCGAACTCTCAGAATTTAGTTGTTGCTGTAAACATTGTAGATGGCTACTATTTGGATCAGATGAACTACCCATATCAGAGTTAAACTACAGAAGTTGAAAAAGCAAGGCATCCTCATTCTGAAGTTGTGAGAATGGATCATTTTGAAGCATCATTAATTGAACCAACGAATTGGCTTCTTCAGTTTCTTTCCCCACATCTGGCCAAACAGGTTGGGACAAATCTGGTTGAGGTCTAGCAGGCAGATACAAAGCCAATTTTTTTGTGGACTGTCCATCAGAAATAGTCATATCTCCAGAACGACATCCTATAAAAGCATCAGCAGTGGCTAACCATGGTCTACCAAAGATAACTGGATACCCTCCTAAAGTTTCCTTAACTGATAATATTGTGAAATCAGCTGGATACTCCCAAGATTCGAGAGTGACAATTACATCTTCCACCATTCCATCAGGTTTAACTATGGAGCTATCTGCAAGCTGCAGAACTGTAGGTGTAGACCTAATGTTTAGAATGTTCAAGGAGTCCATAGTATGCTTTGTCATGACATTAATAGCAACACCTAAGTCAATCAAAACATTTTTTACAATTTGGCCATTTATATGTATTTGCACTACAGGACTTCCAAGGTCAATATACTTTGGAATGACTACATTTCTCAACATTATATCAGCTAATTTCCCTAAGACATGAATTGTTTGGGGATCCTTTTTCTTCCGTCCAGACTTCTTTAAGCAGGCCTCTTTAATAGCTTTTCCAAAAAAGGGAACATCTTTAATAGCCTGAAATAAAGGGATTTGAATTTGTACATTCTTGAGCTGATCCAAAATGTCAAAAGTGGGTTCTTCCATGGATTTATATGCAGTACTTTGCAACCTCTGAGGAAAAGGTGGTTTGTCTTGACTTTGCAAAATAGGCTCCTTAGAAACCGTATCAGTTATAGGCATATGCTCAGTAGGAACAACAGGTGCAGTAGATTCTTCAAGGGGAGAATCTGGTATTTCAGTAATTAGAGGCAGTTGTGGAGCAGGTAGAGTGGTTCCAGACCTCAAATGGATATCATTAACGTTTAAGGCATAAGCTTGATATTGGTTGGCTTCAACAAGATACATAGGTTGTTGTGGCTGCTGCTGTTGCTTATTATTGAGATTTGGTAACGGCTGGGCAGGCATAGGCATTTGTTTTGGAGGGCCAGTATTTGTGGCAGTTGCTGCAGGAGGTGTCATGAGGGCCTGTGGTTGTGGCTGTGGAAGCTGCAGGAACCCAGGGGACTGGTTTTGCCATTGCTGAGGACCTCTCCATTGAGGATTCTGCTGCCAATTACCTGGGGGTGGGGTCCATTGTCCTTGTGGCTGCTGCCAACCTCCTTGAGGAGATTGCCATTGCGGGGTCTGATAATTAGGCCAACTTGGTTGAGATGTATTCCAAGGTGGTGGTGGTCCATATGTAGGTTGCCATTGGTTATTATAGCCAGAATAAGGATTACCAAAAGTCAAAGGATCTTGAAGCATACCTTGTCTTTGAGCCCATGGTCTCCTTTGTGCAACAAAAAACACTTGATCATCATCACCTTCCACTGGCTTAAAGTCAGTAGGTAATTGCTTAGCTTCCCGATTAGCCACCATCTTGCATCTGTAGTCACGTTTCCTCTGTCTACAGTATGGATAGAACTCGGCCAAAACTTCCTCAGCTTCCTCATGTTTCTTTCGAGCTTGCATAGTGTCCAGTTGTGTAGCCATATTATTAATGATATCCTGCTTGAAATCATACAACAAATTTGTTATCTCCATCTGGGAAACTCCACCGGAAGAAGTCTTCCCCACTGTAGCATGCTGACCTCGACCTTTCTTAACTATTGCTCGAGAGTAGTTAAGACATATTTTCTTTATATCATCCCAAGGCAGTTGAGTTATATCACCTCCTCCCATCAGGTCCAAGGCGTCTATACAGGCATCACTGATTCCCCTTAGAAAGAGTAGTTTCTGAGAGTCTTCATTGAGAGTATGGTTTGAGTTCCTTTTCAGGGAAAACAAGAATCTTGAGATATAATCTTCCAGACTTTCATCCTCCTTCTGCTGAATTCTGAATATGTCATCACCTTTATTAGCACTCTTACAATATTCCTTATATTTCTCAAAGAATTTTGTTTGCATGGTTGCCCAACTATCAACAACACCTCTTCCCAAACTCATGAACCATCTGAGAGCTCCCTCCTTCAAGGTGGAAGGAAACAACTTCAGTTTGTGAGCATCTGAAGTGTAGTCGTAACTACGACAGAGGACATCAAACTCAAACAGAAAAGTTTCTGGGTCCTCCGTAACTAGGCCATAGAACTTGGGAAGCAATGAAGAAAGAATATTTTTAAGATTTTCAGTATCTCATTGGGGAACAATGAGAAACTCAAAAGCAGGAGGTGGATTAGGTGGATTATTTGCCATATTTGCTTGCTGGAATATCAGAGCAAATGGATTTTCCTCAGGTTCTTCGTCAGCTGGGTTAAATGGTAGTTCAACAAATAGGTTTTCAGGGAGGAACCTTCCCAGTGCATCTCTTCTTCTTCTATGCATGCAATAGAATAGATGGTATTTAAAAAGAACTTGAAAATACTTATCAACTGACTAAACTATTGCTAACAATGACTATAGCAAGTTCTTAGATTGACACCATCCCCGACAACGGCGCCAAAAATGGTCGCGCCCACAAAAGGATATGAAAATCACAGTAAAACCTTTCCTGGGAATTGGACATTCCATTAGGTGACTAATATCTCTTTATGGATGTTCATTTCTTGTCAACTTGTCAAACCAGGGAATGTATACTTTGAATGGCGCAACACAATATATGCACTAAGAACTAGTTTCGGTCACAACTTAACAGAAATAAATACTTGGAAGAAATTCTATCTACGCTACAAGAAGGTAATGCAAAGTTCTTTTAACTCAACCATGATTTGACTAAAACAGAAACCATAACAGCTACGACTGAAACACAAACTATGAACTGGCCTTATGCTGCAGGAACAGGCATAGGGATGGATTCTCGATGCTGCAGGAGCAATACAAGACTGAGTTTGTATGGAAACTTCAAAGATGAAAGCTAACTGATGATCAACAGAAAAGAACAGCTAACTAACTAGCTACAGATACTTACTAAGTGGGCCCCCTTAGCAAGCATCTACTGATTACACAAGTGCTGAACTCAGAACTTCATCAAACTTTATTCATGAAAACAAAATGGTATACATTGCTTTGTTGATATGGAAACTAACAACAAACTCTGTCTCTTGTCATACAGATTCTGCTTTTCATTATTATCATACTGACTCTTACATGATATCTGCTATCTCTCTATCACTATGCTTCTATCTTACTTTTAACTAACATCTCCCTTCCTCCTCGCGCAGGAGGAGTACCTTATTTAAAATCAGGAGAACAACTAACTAACTAACCCTATCAAAGAAAGACGTGGAAGTAAAGTGTATCCCAGAATCAAGGAACAAACTTCATAAATGAATTTATCCATTCAACCCGATCCAGAGAGAATCTAGCGCTCCACTCTTTCCAGATTAAAAATCCTTCCCAACGGTTTCGGTCAAAGAGTCTTTGCGAGCTTCCTCGAAGTCGTGCAGGAAATAGACTTTACTGCAAGGCCGAGATCGGTTGCGCTTGACTCGATCATACTTTCTTCAACAACCTGCAAAACACAAGGTAACAGATGCGAAAGAAAAGGCGCATGGCACATACACAATATCCGTTCATTAATCACATATTTAAATCTATTTCATCATTCAAAAACTATATGCGATTTATCAGTCATTTAGGGAGTCAACGGGGTAATAAATGTAGTCAAGACAACACAATAGGCTGCAGGAATATGAAAATATTTTGTTACAGGATATCCCAATAAAGGGTTTCAAATGAGTTTAAACAACCATGAATAACAAAAGTAAAGGTATTAAAAGTTCATCATAATATCCAAACTATGAGCACATTTTGGGCTCATCAATAATCAACTTGATATGTCTCGAAACAACTCAAAATCAACCCAAAACGTCTCAGAACATCTGAGAATCAACTTGGAATGTCTTGAAACAACTCATAATCAACCCAGAATGTCTTGGAACATCTCAAAATCAACTCAGAACATCTCAAAATCATCTCAGAATCATCCCACAATCATCAAATGGCATCAAACGACATCAGAAACCCTAATTTCCTCTATTAATTGAATAATACAACATTATTTAATTAATTCACTTTTTCATCATTCTCGAAAAATTAAATAAAATATTGTTTATTTATTAAAGTATTAAAAACCCTAATTCTACTATTAATTGAATAATACAACATTATTTGATTAATTCATGTTTCATTATTTCAACTAATTAAATAAATTACATTTATTTAATAAAGTCCTAATCTAATCTTATTTTGTCCTAATTAGTTAAACAACACCAATTATTTGATTACGTCACTAAATCACCTTATTCCCCTAATTGATTAAATTATTAAATCATAATAATTTATTTATGACACTTTCCCTCCAAAATTTGAATAATCAAATCAAACTATTCAAATCAATTATCAAAAATCAAATCAAACTAATGCAACTCTACTTGCAAAAGTCAAATTTGATTTGCACATTCAACTCCAAAAAGTAATTAATTAATTAAATAAATTAATTCATATTCCTCACCCACTTTCTGATTGAGAAAATCATGGGTTGCTAATTGAGCAATCTAATTTTCTAACTCAACCATCTAGTTTTGCTAGCTCAACCATCTATTTCCTAGCTAAAATCAATCAATTGCTAACTGATCAATCAAATCTTGGCTAATAAATCTAAACCCCGACTAGCCAATCTACTCTTCAATCACCCTAATTGTGTAATCAACTTTGCACAATCTTCTCATGTCTAAATCCTCTCAACACATTTTGACCGTTTATTTGGATATTCTCCAACGCAATCCTGATCATTGATTCAAAATCTCATTTCCTATATAACAAACCTCTCTCCTCACAAATATGGATTGGAGAATCAACATATTTTTGCAACGAAGTGCTATCACAATCACCATTGATAGAGCTTCAACCTTTTTTGATCAACCAAGCATCATTCATCTAGCTTTTGCACACAAACTTTGGGGGCTTCGCGTTAACAAGAACAATCCAACATCAAGTTAATACACTTCGCTATGAGATGATAATACTTTGTTTATTGCTTTCATTCATTTTGGTAATCATAGGTTTCTTAATGTATGTTCAATTAGCTTATTTTCATTTTGTATGTGTAGGATAGGATTTTAGATTTTTTGTGTTTGATATTAACTTAGATCCTAATTTCAATTGCAATTTGATCTTCATTATTCGTCTAACATCTTCCCCCTCACACAATATCATATCATATCTCCCCTTTTCATTAAGTCACTTTATTTAATAAATATCATGTAATTCCCCTTAATTACATAAATTAAACCTTTGTTTAATTAGCAATTACTAATAAATCTAATTCCCCCCACTTGCAAAGGAACTCCTATGCACATTCCTTCGAACAGAATATTCCTTCCTCCGTTTTGCACAATTAAACTTTGTTTTAATTTGCTAAATGTCTATTTTTCGCACCCATAAGAATATTCCAAAGAATATTCTTTTTCCTCACTCATTTGAAAAAGGGGAATATTTCTTTTCTAACAAACTTACTTGACTTCTTGTGCAAGCTAATTTGGACCTCTTCTGCAAGTTAAAAGTGTGTTTGTTTGGACAAAGGTGAACCCTTGATTAAATCTCAACATTGATTCTCATTCGTTGATGAGAATGCATGATCTATGCCTCCAACTTCCTCCATCCTTGACCTTTGATTAACCTTTTTTTATCTCAACCGTTCATTTCTTATTTGTTTTCCTATAAATAGATCGCTATTTGGAGACAAATGGATCCATCTTTTAACGTCAAACTTATGTTGTTAAAATCGCTCACACTCACACCCATATTTAGCATTTACATAGCATCTTTTTAGTTTAATTACTTGCATATTAGCTTAGCCTCCATTTATGGCTTCTATGATAACCTAATGCATCCATTTAGTTTATTTGATAATTAGGGTTTGAATCTTTTTAGTTTAAAACTCATTTATATTAAGCTTGATACATCCATAACAGTTAAAATAGCTTGCATCATGTTCATTTAACTCTTAATCATGTTTCATCACACATTTCTTATCAGTTTCATCAATTTTCTTCCATAAAACTGATTGGAACAAGCTCATTTATCCACGAGATTGGAAAAGGGTTGTCATTCCACATCAACGCGACACCACTCCCCCAACATGACAAGTTTCAATGGATTAGAGTAGGCATTTTGAAAGCTTTTGAATAGTTTAACATGTTAGTTTTGATAGATGCTTAGTTTAAGTTTATTTTGAATGATCTCTATTGGATTGACGTTTAGTGGCATGAATATGATTCGATTCGTCATGGATCAAGTGTAGTCAACCCATACTAATTCGTCGGTCACAACTATAATATCATCTCAGTGATATTTTTGTATTCATTTGGTCGTTGCTTTTAACCTAAAATTAAGATTCAATAAGAATAATTCATTTAAGACAATATCGTTATTAATAAATTGATAACCATATTAATATTTAAAGTACATCACCATGAGGATGTAATTTGAAATTACTAATACTAATTAATAAATGCTTGTATTAGTGTTATTACTGTCTACAATGTTAACATTTATTAACCTTCTTAAATTTAACTTTAACACTACTGGAATTCCCTTATTATGAATATGAACCATACCAATGGTAAAATAACTCCTTCATGTATATCAACTTCATAATTACTTCTCATCGAGTAGGCACATTTGAATCCTAATTTAGATGATAAGTTTCTTTTATTATCTACTTTTTCGCTCATCTAAACATATGTGCTTAGCTTGGACAATTATTTATTAAAAATGATCTTACGTTACTACCACATAATTTTTTTTTCAACCTAATATGAAGCCTTGTTGGAAATTTTATTTTAATTCAATTATTGAATTTAACATGAAATAATTATAAGATTCCAAAATTCTATTGTTTCTAGCTTGTTTTAAGCAAATTCTATCCTCCACATATTTAACAAAAACAAATGCATTTAGATCAGCTTACTAAGTTCAAACCAACAAAAACAAAATCACTAGATTATTTGAAAATATCATAGTCCAAATGTTAATGTTGATATTAATTATGAAAAAGTAAAATTCAATATCAATATGTTGACCTAAATGTACCCACTATTAGAATCCTAGTCGTAATTTATATTTTAAATAACAACTTAAATGTGCTCATTAATAGGATCTTAGTCATAATTTTGATGTTAATGAACATAGACATACTCTAAAATCCTTGTCAAAACCTTATTTTCACGCTGCAGTTAAGGAGTCTACTCGTTATGTTTAATTTAGAAGTTTAGATGCCCCAAATAAAGAACTAACTTGCAAAATATATGTTTACAGTTACTTGTAGAATAAAATATTATGTAATGAATTTTGCTGAATGAAGTCCAATTCAAAGGAAATAAATTCAGCCAAATAAATGGCGAAAATGATGAACGATTGAGATTCGTTTACTCGTTTGGCATTGATACGCACACAAGATAGCCATCAATACCCTTTACAGGTCGCCCACTGCATAGAGGAAAACCCTAACATGAAGTTATGTCCAGTTTTTGCATTTTAGCGACATACTTCTCTTCCATTTCATTTGCTTGGTTGTTGATTACCTAAAACAACTCATACGGTGGCAAGGGAAAAAGGTTTGCAAAGGCGGAGGGGTGAGGCAGTTGTGTTGAGAAGGCCATTTTAGTGCGAGGGTGAGGCCGTGCCTTGCCCCATAATGGACCTCCATCCCTAAGCGCCTGGAGAGCGCCGACCCAATAGAATAATATGCTTTTATTTATTTAAAATTTGTGTTTGTTATTTGATATTATGTCTCTTTTATTCTTATTTGCTTAGTGAAGGGCTTGCATTTTCCAATTTATAGCTCTATGATCCTTGTTGTTTATATTTGTGTATTCTTTGAATCCGTTTAATACAAGCATGCAGGGAGGTTGTGACCAAGTGGAGGGAGGACTTCCAAAACATTCTCAGCAAAAATCACATTGTTCTTGTGGCCCACCGTGCCTTCTACAGAAAGTACGTTAAAATGAGGGAAGACTTTGAAAAAAACATAAATTAGCATTTTTAAAAGAGCTTCCTAACTAATGGAAGGTTGTTTCATTTGTTCATACATTGCAATTTGCTAAACTTCAGATATGTTGTTGCAGGCAGCAATCCAGATATAAATTGCATATATTTTAATTTTGTCAATTAGGGGCTAGTCAGTTGATTAAAGCAACACCTCCAGAAGCATTCAAAACATCTCCAGATAGCCAACAATGAACCTAGTTCTACAATAGCACAACCTAGTAACAAGGGAACGCCATTTTTCCTTCATAAAAAAAATACATGTCGACCTAGTTTTTTTTTTGAAATGACTAAGTTGTGTTTTTCAGTGGATGCCAACATTTTCCAATCGGCAGATAAAATCATGGAAAATATTTATATTTACATACCCCCAACAACACTAGTTACATAGTTACAAAGGTTTGTTGACATTACTTTCAGTTAACCCTGTGCCTGTGAGTTCCCCCAAGGAATATGGGTGCAATAGTTTCACTTTGTTCTTCTCTATCTTTACTTTATTCCAAACACATTTACAGATTTCACCTCACTCAATACACAACACATGCTTATTTCAGGTGGGAGCTACATGACCATTAGCCTGGAACAACACTCATCAATGAGAGCCTCCAACTGAACACTCATACACTTCTCATTAATCCAAGCCAAGGGAGGAATGTCCCAACTCTTAAATTTGCTAGTTGTTATCCATTCGAGTTACCAGAAAGATGAGAATCCCTATCTTCAAGCAAATCAAACCACGCGAGAACTTAAAAAATTAATCATCATCTAAAGGCAAGCCAATGGTGAGGTACATGCTCTCCACCCAACCTGCATGGCATCTTAGGATGGCTCTAACCAACCCCTAACTAAGAGGATCCACAAAACCCTGGATGAAATGAACATAGGTATAATGTTCACACAATCAAGCTACTTAATCATCTCCACACAATAAAGATAACCCCAGTGTTTGGTTCCAACACAGCAAGAGGAAAGCTCCCAGAAAACAACAATAGGAAGCCATAAAATTTTACTTTCAACACAGCAAGAGGAAACACCTATAAAAAAAAACAAGGAACCCATGCAATTTTACTTTCAACACAACAAGAGGAAACACAAAAAAAAAAACAACAGGAGCCCATAAAATTTTACTAATTGGCTAGGATTTATATGAACAAAATATGCAGATACTGTTGTCAAACAGATTGCACCTGAATGCTTGAATGATTAAATTCAACAATCTGTTGAAACATGGGAACTATCTTCAGGCTATGGGTATTCCTATGGCAAAGATAGACCTCCATATTCTAGGCTGGTTCCTATATGATTCTCCGATTATAGACTTAAAATTTTGATGGGAAAAGGGAAAAAGACTTAATCTAATGCAAAACTAGAAAAAACTGAACTATGGTGATACACTTATAAAATTTAAAGAAACAGACTAATTGTCAACTGATTCATCATGAAGCTTACTTTCACAACTTAGATTGAACAATTTAACTGCATTAATGATTCACAGAAAGGCCTGATAATTCATTCTTCGTGAAGGAAAATATTATTTTCACAACTTAAAGATATGGATATACTTGAGACACAGTTTATGACCTGCAACTAAGATTGTTTCTTCGTGTACATGCATTCATGAATGTTGACAAAAATTTAAAGGTTCTGATATCAAACACATTAAATTTGCATCCAAAACATTCACAAAACAAAACACCTGAATCTAAGAAGGATAATATTTAATTTGCAATGACAAAAGAAGGAACACTTTGCAAATGATACTCTAAGATAACCTGTAAATACTGCTGCATAATCTATTAAATTCTGAAAGCTAAGTGATACATTTAGAGGATTTGGGACAATGAGCAAAACCAACAGAACCTACCTTTCTTGGAGTATATGCAGCCATAGAATGAGATCTCTTACTCCAGTGATGCAGAGAGGGTACTCCCCTCTGCCACCAATCTCAAACACAAACTCTTCTCATAGGAAACTCTACCCCAACTCAACATTCCATAAAACAAAGATTGCAATAAATAAGAAAATCCCTCTTCTATTTAAATAACCACATATTTACATTCAAATGTAAATTCAATGCTTACAATCAACTTTTAATGGATTCTCCCTTTATCTTTGTCCACTTCTAAACTCTCACCTTACTCTTCTTTGTTGTGCGTCAAGCTCTTTTCAATGTCTCTGTATTGTTACATATGAATACATGGTCTATTCTTTCTAGACCACTATCAATACCAATCTGCAACTCATTTTCAATCTGTTCCTCTTTCCTCACACATAGGCTCCCCTTGAGGTCGTCCCTCTCCTTCAAATCAATCTCTGTTCTATGCACTTTCTTTAATAGTTGTGCCTTCACTCACATACAATGATGATGACTCTTAATTGATTTTTAAATTACATAAACTTTCAGATTCTTCATGGGCATTCCCTCATACCTTTGAAATTGCATTCATTTTCCATTATTTAATGGTGAGTTTTATGTAGGTCCCCCTCCAGTCTGTGTGCAACCAATCTCTCTCCCTATATATATCATTCCCCCTTCTTTACCATTCGCGCCCCTTTATTCTCTACCTTGCCCACTTCAAGTTCACACAGGCGCTTTGGATGATTCCTCTTCTCTTCCTACAATTGCCTTTTTTTTTTAATTCCACTCTCGCACCCTTCTTTCACTCCTCATGCGAGCTTTCTATTTGCTGCCTCTTGCTTTTCTCGTTCTCACAAACCGTTCTCCCTCAATTCCTCGCAGGCTTTCTTGTTATTCCTCACTTGGCGCCCTTTGTCTTTTGTTTTCCAATCTACATTTTTTTATGAAAACAAAATACCTTCAATCCATTCAAATCCCCTCCACACACCCAGAAAATGATTACATACAAGGCGCTGTTGGCAATTTGATCTATCTTCAGTCGTGCCTCCCGATGCTTGCTGACTTTGTGCCCCTAAGTTGTATGTATATTAATTTATACAAGGCACCTCTTCTATGTGTATTTGAAACTTCTTTTATCCATTTTATCTTTTTTTCTTATTAGGTCATCAGTGCCTAAATACAAAATACATCATTTGAATTTTAAGAGCATGGTCTATACATGTTGGATTCAATCATGAAACTGAGTTGAATTCTTGTGAATTCGATTATGCAAATTTTTTTCGAAGCAAAGAGATACAAAAATAAAACTTCAAACAAACTAAAATTGTGAAAAACAAACCAACAATATTTTTGGTTGGTGTTGATTGTCTGTTCGCCTGTGTGCTCCTATCCAACCTTATAATGAGACATCTCCTTCCTCCCCCCACCAACCGTGCCCAAAAATCTCCCCCTTTCCTAGCATATATCTTCCCCCAAAAATAAAACCCTGACCTCTTATAAGTTTCACCATCTGTCATAAGGCTGGGGCCTCAAGATTGATTAAATAACACATTTATTTATTTATTTTTATTTTTTGTGTTTTCCTTTCACCCTAGAATGCTGAGTTACAAATTTGAATAAGGGTTACACAATAAAAATCCACTTTAAACACCAAGAAACACTTAAACATCTACACCCAAGGACAAACACAAAAGGGATTTACAAAATCAAATAATTAGCTCACCAAGGAACATAAAATTTAGTTCAACATTAACACAAAAAAGCACATCACTTCACGATGTGAAGTAGGCTGAGTAGGGTCTTGTGGATTCTCTCATCCTCCCATTGACTCTTGCACATACCTGCTTACTCATTTCAACTTTCAATTTAACATGATATAAATAATCAAAATGAAGTATTTAATCACTTTATCAATTGATAATAATCAAATTTGCATATCTTAAACTTGCTTTGGTGGCTC
This sequence comes from Sequoia sempervirens, assembly GCA_007258455.2. Classification (NCBI taxonomy): domain Eukaryota; kingdom Viridiplantae; phylum Streptophyta; class Pinopsida; order Cupressales; family Cupressaceae; genus Sequoia; species Sequoia sempervirens. The sequence continues at coordinate 293,620,341 of VDFB02000013.1, read as the reverse complement.
AACTTAGATAGCCGAAAATATGATTTTGAATGTTAGAATACACAAGTCTCACCATTCTTTGTTAGCAAATATTACATCTCTCATTGTTATAATAATTAAAATATAATCATTCAAATTCATCAATCTGGATAAGCTAGAAGCAAATTTAAGGCCACTCAAGCTTTTAAAATTACACCTTCCCTTGACATTTTCACATTTACTTTTAAGAATGATCCAATTTGTGTCACTTCTTAATGAATTTGAATTTATTTAAATCAATCAAATATAAATACTTCATATTAGAATTCCTTGGGGTAGCAATACCATAACCACATGCACATATTCAAATTAAATATCCTTTTTTCATTTATGATTAATAAGAAAGAAAACAACTAATAGGTCAATTACATATGAAATCCTAACTCTAGAAGTATCATAAATTCAAGGAACGTTTGCCATGAAAATATGTTAAGAATTAAAATAATGTTATCCTTTCATTGTTAAGGTAAGAGTATTTTTTACGACACCAATTCATTGTAAATGATAAGCGATAAGCATGGAAATGAATTTTCTTTTCAACTTAAATTATAGGAGTAAGTCATAATAAATGAAATTAATTACTCTTAATTTAATATTCCTCCATGACAGCTGCAATTATCACTAATAGTACTATTTATATAATATACCAACATTATATGCATATTCATTTGAAAAGGGGCGGTACTATGTTTACTAACACAACCTACAAATATTTATTATCACTATAGAGGATAAGGCCTCAAAATATAACTTATAGTACTAAAATTTCAATGCAACCTAGAGACATTTCCCTCGTACTAACACATTGCTTAGGTATCAAAACCACATACAACACATGGTTCTCAACAGATCAATATTACTGTTACATATTTCCTTAATTTAACTTGACTAACAGACTATAATGGAGTACACAAGTAGTATAACAATTGTATGCAAGGTGAGGTATTACACAAAGTCATAGGGACAACTATAATTTTCTAATATTACATATGTTGTAATGTTAGGCCTTGTAAATGGGGCATCGCACACTAATGAAAGAGTGTCTTATGCCGAAGATCAATCTTGTATCAAGGAAAAATATTTATTATCATATTAGTTGTGTTTTTAAGATATTTTCCTTATATTTTTACTAAGTTGCATTGCCATTGTTATATATCCATACCATAGTTGCCTAGTCAGTAATCAACAATTGTGCAATACAACATATGTATTCAATTACCTTTATGATTTGAACATAATTTATACTAAACATTATGAACATGCTTATGGAATTTAATTTGTATTTTATGAATTGAACAATGTGCCAAAATATATAATATTGCACCATGTAATAAGGCTGCCTATTCATTATTAGTCCTAAGAGGGTTCACATAAGGAGCCACATTGAGTATTAAGACTCATATTTTAATGTACAACCAAAAGAGGCGAATTTACATGTTTTAATGATGAACCCAATTCTTAGGCTAACTAAAGGAAAAAATCATTTAATATAGGGCCTTTAATCCTTATCATATGTGCTTGGGGTGATGTTTTATATTTTCATTTTACATCATCTTTCTATTCTATTTCTTCATATAAGAAGGTGGCCAAATTTTATTTGCAAAAAGAGGGGGAAGTGGTTGGTAGTTATCTAGTGAGCTAGAGATATTGAGATTTAGAAAAAAGGATTTTAAGAGATATCTTAAGATCTATTTTGTATATAAAGGAAAAATATTGAATTCTATTAAATCTCTTGAATCTAAAATGTAATTCTATTTGTAAATCAATAAAATTAGTTCATTGTGTGATTTTTTTTGTTATCTATAGTACAAAATTATTGAGTGTCATTATTTTATGTGGTTAGATGTTTTTTAATTAGACATTTGAATTGTGACCATATCACACATGGGAATATAGAATATTACATGCACATGTTTTGACACTTGGCTAAGTGGTTATGATAGGTGTAAGAGAACATGTAAGAAGTGGGTTACGAAGTAGGCTTGATTGCACATATTGGGCTATTTATTTTTGGATATATAAGAACATCTTGGAAGAGGAGTAACTGTTGGATCTCAGTTGTGATCATATGGTTTGTCCTTGATGACAAAATCCCTTTCAGTTGGTTCTCTTTGGTGATCAGTCTCAGTTTGGATCCTTATGTTTTAGATTTGGCACCTCTGTGATGACTTTGGCATTGGCTTACATTCAGATAGTTTCAGATTGGGTTCTCATGCTTTATCTTGGCTGTTTTGTCTATATGGTTTATTTGTCATTGGCATTCAATGGACAGTTTACTTTCAGAATTTTAATATCTTATGGTACTGATCAGTTTGAGCTTCGTGCAATCTCTGGTGATAGAAAAAGAACATATCGGCGTGAGAATGCTAGGGTCTCCCCGATCCATTCTTTCTGATAAACGTCTGTGTTGCCTATCAGCAAGACGTTTTTGATGTCATAATGATTTGATTTTACATATAGGCAGCTTTCAGCATGACATTCACGTGGTCTTGGCGACAGTGGAAAGGTCTATCAGCATGAGTTTTGTTCACCGCTGAAAGGTCTTACTGAATGAGTCAGGTCTCACCGACTAACTCATAAGGTGGTTCATTGGCGTAAGAAATCCCTATCGGCATGTTGTTTCATTGAGCGTTTTGTGTCTTGGTGACCGACACAAGAAAGATTATTTCGGCAAGACTTGTCTTTTGTTTCGGCGACTGAAAGTGATCTCTATCGACATATGTTATTCCGTCGGTATGTGGTCTCAGCGATATTGGTATGTCACACCGATCGAAGATTAAATGGAAACTCATCGGCAAGAGCTTAAGGCTTCGGTGTGAAGTCATAACGAATGTGCAATGTCACACCGACCGGTGGTGGATGGATGCGTATCGGTAAGAGTTTGTGATATTCAAAGGGAGGTCTTAGCGACTTCATAGTGTCTCACCGACTTGTACAAAGGGTGATCTTATCGACAAAGGTTGTGGCTTCGATGTAATGTCATAGCGAACCCATCAGGTCTTGCCGATGAAGTCTACTGAGTGGCTTTCGGCGAGAGATTTGTGTCGTCTTGACGAATAGGTGTGAATTTGGGGTGTTTCGGTATGACATAAAACAATCTACAAGATGTCTCCCCGATAGTTTGAAGTTATAGCAACATATATAGGGCGGATGGACTCATTGGCAAGAAAAACCATAAGTCACGGCGAAGGCAAATAAGACAAAGGAGTGACTGACGACATAATTGTTTCGGTATGACATAGTGTGCTCTCTGAGAGGTCTCCCCGAGAGCGATATGTCACGGTGACAAGTTTGATCATGTGGGTTTTCGGTAAGACACAGGATTCTCTATGAGATGTCACCCCGACCATGCATTGTCTTAGCGAAGATGGATGAAGGACACATCTCGGCGAGAGTGTGTTTTTGTCACAGCGACTCAAAATGGATAAGGTTTAAGTCTTTCGATGAAACACAATGAAATCTACAAAACATCTCCCTGATTATGTATTGTCTTGGCGACTTGGTAATGACAAAGACCTTCGGCATAGGTATTAAATTGTCTCAGCGACACACAAGTGGATGAAGACTTTCATAAAGACATGGTGTGCTCTACAGGAGGTCTCCCCGATATCATAATGTTATAGCGAAGCACATAAGACAAAAGGTTTCTGTCGGTGTGAGAACATTAATGTCTTGGCGATCTATTGTGAGCTTAAGGCTTTCGGCAAAACAAAGTGAATTCTCTATAGGGTCTGCCCAATAACGAAGGGTCACAGCGAAACAGAAGGACCCAAAGTATGTTCAACGATTGAATTGCCTTTAGCATAATTGGTGGATGTCTCAGCGACTGTTTCACTATGAATAACATAAATTCAAACACAGGGGAACGACTAGCGATTTAATTGCCTTCAGAATTCTTCTGGGTTGTCTCGACGACTGCTTCAGTGGCGATTAACATAAATTCAAATGTCTTTGTGGCTGACATGTGATTTTCTAAGTATAGTTGCATGGCGACATCTTTTGTTGGCATCGAATCTTTGGAAAAATATTCTCTAAGATTTTAGAGGATATGATTTTCTATTAGTGGGTTGTCATGGCTTTGATGAAAATATTTCAGTTACAATTTGAATTCTCCTGATTCAGCACAGAAATTAAAGCTCTCTGGATAGGCGTTACTCTGATTTTTGCCATCATCTATAGATTGTCATGAGTCAGCTTCATATTCTAAAGTTAGCAAGTGAGTTTCAGTTTTTTGTGAAAAACGCATTCTCTGATGATTTTTCTAAATGACAGACATACTTGAAATGTATATAAAAACCAGTGTTGAAAACAGTGAAGGTGTTGCTGGTTGTAATTCTGAGAGTATCATTCCTTGTCTATATGGGAATGTATGAATAAATTGTAGACGAGAAAACAAAGAGATATGTGCTTAACTGAAAAATAGAGAAATCCTCTGATATTTTTATTGTTCTGAGAATAACAATGAGGGGTTGGTGCTCCTTGAGATAGATATCTCTAAACGAGGGGTTGGTGCTCCTTGAAATTGATGTTTCTAAATGAGGGGTTGGTGCTCCTTGAGTTGGTGCTCAAAAATTAGCCTATAAGGCATTGTTAAAAGTGGTTTTTGAAGATTAAGCTAGTAAGGCAGTTTAGGAGTGGTTTTTCTACCCCAGGAGGGTTTTCCACTCAACAAATCTTTTGTCTCTTTGTTCTTCTGTGTGCTCACTGCTTTTCTTTGTTGTTGTTGTTTCAGTTCACTGTTGGGATTATTATTTTTCTCAATTTTGTTTATGAATGATTACATTCAACTCATGAATGCATTAATTAGAGTAATATTGAGATCAAATCTGAGCTATGTTTTTGAATATGTGAAAATGAGTCAAATCTGTTAAGACACTGATTCACCCCCCCTCTCAGTGTCATTTTAACTCCAACAGTTACATACTAAGCTGGAGCACTAGGTTTGAATAGTTGAGTAGTCATATAGGATGTTACACTTGCATAACTTTATGATGTGCAAGAGCATCTTTAAATTTGTCTAAGGTGGAACATCCAAATTGGGCAATTTAAAGGTGGACTATTACACATTAGAAGTTATATTCTATTTTAGGATTATCGACTACTTATGAGTGTTATAATTTATCCAATAGTTTTATTGAAACTATAAGTGGTTTACACAATAGAGAAAATCCATATATGCAAGTATTATGATAGTGGATTAACATTGAATTACTTTTTATTGCAAAATTTTGTGGCTTAGATTTTGGTGATTTGTAAACTAGGGTATCTATGATGAACCCCATTCACCAATAAATAGATTTATAAATACCCACATTATCTACACTCCTTCAAAACCACTTAAAATTCAAATTCAATATCATAACTATTAATCAAAAAACTAGATATTCAATAAATGCAAAACTAAAGACATTGCAAAAAACATATTATAAGACAATGTATTGTTGCATAAAACCCATTAATGAGAAAATCTCTAAGAAGATTAGGATAAACCCTCATGCCACTATCAAATAGCCTTTTCAAAAATGTTACATGCCTTATGGGATAATACAAGATGTTTCTTGGTAACCATCACACTCCCTATGCTTGTAAACTATTAATAGCACTTGAATAATTTTTTAGTAACACTTGTAAAAATAATAGAAAGGACTTCAATCACCTAAGTAAATGGATAAATAATATGCACCCATCATTTTTACCATTAATAATAAGATCAAAACACATGCCCAAACCATTCAAATTGAATGAATTACTTTCCCTCAATTCATGAAGAAGAACACTCACATACATCAACATGGAGGATTATCATTGCTTCACATATAATATCTCCAACATGACCACCTCCATAAATTAAATGAGATATTTCCCCTCTCTCCATTACTTACCCACTCTCCCAACATGTAAAGATCAAGTATAGACCTCCAAAAATATCCTATTGTAGGAAATTGGAAAGCCAATTTTCATAGTGGAAATCAAACTAAACACTCAAAAGTATGCGAAAAATTCTCCATTTTCCAACTCTTACCCTATAGATAACTACATTCACTTGTTTGATTAGTAATACATTTTTTAGGGATGAATGCAATTTTATAAAAAAATGTATTTTTGTTAGGGTGATTGAATGTTCACTAGGACAAATCCATGATGTACTTAATTTTTCTCACCTTTTGGAGGCCCTAACTTTTGTAGACAATAAAAATTAGGTGTGATATGTTTTAGAATTGTATTATTTTTTGAGGGATATTTAAATATGTAAAAAAAAATTACCTTTGATTCCATCTTCATATTATTATTGGCCTTACAACTTGACAACATCTTTGAGATCCCAAATGAGTTGAATCCCAAAATTTCTCTCATCCACCATTGAAGATCTCAAGATGTCTTATTGCATCCCAAAACATCCTTAAACATGCGTATTGGCTAATGCCTAAAAACATACCTAAACACTAACTTGATGACTAACTTATCCATTTGGATCCTTGGTAATATGTTGCATGCTAGAATGACATGCCCATTTATCAATTATAACAATTTTTTAGATTATTGGGGCTAAGCATCAATATGTTGGATTTTTTTTTTACATAGGGGCTATATTATTAATGGGGATTCTCATTGTATTGTAAGCTTTATTTTTGAATTAATATGTATTGAGGTTTTCTTTTGGTGGTGGTTTTTACTTAAATGGGTTTTTCCATGTACATGCTATGTCATATTCTCTTCTACTCTATCTTCTATCTACTTCTCTTGTTCTTGTAAGTTTGATTAAAGTATACTTTGGTTTAGATCAATATATTTTTGTTACTTTAAGTAGCTCCTATTTATAGAATACACACTATAAAACTAATAGTGATATATAAATTTAACGAGATAGGGAAATGTATGAAAGATAATAGAATGATATATTTATTATAGGAATGTGAAGGTGGAGTATGTGAGAGAGAATGTCAAATTCTATACATAAAGAATGAATGTGTTCCCCTATAAATGTGATAAAAAATCACCCCATGTTAAGGGCAAAGAGAAAATGTCAATTGGAATAGACTTTAAATCAAATCAAGATCATAGTGGAAAAAAAAATAGTGTTTAAGAGTATGAGGAGAGCATGGAATGAGATGATGACTCCTTTAATGGAATCAGGCTATGCCTACCCCCATGTCGTTGCTCCTATGATATAAATTATGTAACAAGTATAAAAGGAGGTGAATAGGAAATTAGGCATAAGAGGATAAGATGAATAAAATTTGATAAGAAGTGTAATGGAGTTGAGGAACATCAAGAAAAAGAGGATTAAATGGGATATAATATAAGAGAAAGCAAAGCAATATAGAGGAAATATGTAATAATTGGAACAAGATGTACAAGTTATACAAAATAGAGGGAAACAAAATATGAAGACATAATGTAAATATTAGGAGATAAGGAGTGAAGTCTTATGGTGTGAGACAAATCAATAAGGATAATTATAATTGGTGTTATAAGAATGGAGTAGGCCTAGGATACAATAGGAGAGTAATATTATAAGAAAATGATAAAAGTAGGAAGGTGGTAACATAGTTAAACATATGTGAATAACATGAAGTAAAATAGGGTAAATGATTATATACGGTTGATGAGAATCAAATTAAAGGGATGAGGGGGTAAATAAATGTGAGAAATATATAAATGGAGTTGCCTTGGGAAAGAGATAAATGGAGGTATATTAGGAAAGAGATAATGGGATTAGTATAATTATATGGTGGTGCATATAAGACTATGGTATGCAAATAAGATAAAAAAATATGAGGTAAGTCACATAAACATAGATGGGATATGCATTTAATGTAGGAGGATGGTATGAAAATGTGTAAATAAGGGTAGAACATGATATGTTGTGAATCATTATAATATAGTAGAAAACAAGGGAAAGTCAATGGTTGGGGTTTAGCATATGCACATAGGAAAAGTAAATGACATGTGTTAGGAAATACACATACACATAGCCTATCGATACAACATTGTAGTTAGAGATATAATAAGAGTATCGACAAAATAAGTGCATAATAATTAATTAGATGGAGGAACTCTAAACAATCCAAAAAATAAGTTTCTTCAAAGTTAGATCCATCATAGTTTATAATAAAAGTTAATGTCAAAATATGTAGGTTACCCTTCAAATAGCTTTGGTAGTTGTATTCAACATATTGGCTCTCAATTCTCCAATAGAGGTTGTGTAGTTGCTAGACTTCATCTTAAAGAAAGTTCTCTTAGGGAACTCAAAATTTACAAAGTCACACCCACCTTGAACTAAATTGAAATAGAAGTATATTTATAACATTTACAAGGCTATTTGTGGGAATCAATTTGAAATGATCACCAAATATCTCTAAGTGCCATTTAGATTATGTAATACTACTTAGGTAGGACCATAATGTTGACTAATTGTATGCTTGAGATTTCATCATTTAAACTATTTGGAGGTTCCTTCTAATGAATTTGGGACAACCAATGTACAATCAAAGTATATTGACTATGCTTGCAGGTTTGAACCTTCATGCTAGTGATTTCATGTTCTAAACCCTTGATGGGCAGTGTGTTCATGGGCTTTATGTCTTTGTTGAGCCACTGAACTCCCATATTTGAAATACTCATGTTAATACAACACATTTATATTAGGGATGAGATTCATTGTTTGTGACGTCACCTAATTCAAACTTTTTATCTAGTATTATCAATTAATTTTTTTAAAAATAACTCTTAAATAAAAAAAAAATTCAAACTTTTTATCTAGTATTATCAATTAATTTTTTTAAAAATAACTCTTAAATAAAAAAAAAAAATATTAATAAACAATGTAAACAAAGTAAAATAATTCTTAAATAAAAAAATATTTAATATATTTGATTTATATATACGGAAATAAAAATAAATCTGGAAGTAAAATTTTTGTCCAGTCTACAATATTCAGTAAAAGCTTTAGGATTGTGAACTTTTTTGAGTTGTAAATTTTGTACAAAAAAATATTTTAACCAAATTTCGTAGGAGACACTTAAACTATGATAAATAATATATCTTTTTGGTATTGATAACCGTCTATAACTGAGCAAGCCACATACGAGAACATTTGCTATAATTTTCCCACGACTGCGAGTAAGGAAAGGGTATTCGACGGGGGAAGAACAAAATAGCGACTCCGCAAAATTAGAGGGGCTCGTTTGACAGACCTAAAGCGCTGAGAGTAACTTTGAGGAACACAGAGAAGTCGATAAATCGTTTTCTCTGTTATTGCGCAGGGAAGACTGAAGAGGCAATGGAGGGTCAAGAAGGAAGTCAGGAGCCCAAATTGATATTGGCACACAAAATATTTCTGCTCAGGCATCCCGATGTGCCCGACATCGAGAAAATCAATCTCAAGGACGAGGTTCTCACTCTCGTTCGGGCCGATGGTAAGTTTCGCAATCCTTTTTGCAAAGATTAAAATTTGGCCAAACAATGTTATGTTTTAATTGATTGAACGGGTGTGGGTGTAGATATGGCCTTGCTCTACGAATCATTATGCTCAGAGTTAGGGTGGAAGATGGATCAAACCCTCTTACAAACTATGCGACTTAAAATTCAAGACGACCTGAACAAGCTCGATGAAAAGTACTTTTCGCACCCCTTTTACTTTATCTCCTGATATCCAAATTTAGCTGTTTTTCTTTGGGGTGTGTAAACTTTAAACCTTTTGTCAATTTGTCTTGGTTCAGTTGGCTAAGATGCTTTGTTCACATGGATGTAAACTTTGACCAGCTTATTTAAGAGTGCAATCTTTAAACATTTTGTTGTCTTGCCTTGGCTCAACTGGCGAAGATGCTTGTTTCAATAGAGCCCGCCAGGGTTCGGAAGTTAAATAGATGCATGGTCAGGCTTTGGAGGCCCAAACGTCCTTATGTTCATCTGGTTTGTGTAATTTAATGATATATCATTGTAAAAATTCAAACCTTTTGCCAACTTGCCGTTTCTCAACCGAGGAAGATGCTTTGTTCAAACAGAGCACACAATGTTTCAGAAGTTAAATAGATGTATGCTCAGACTTGGCTGACCCAAACAAAACAATCTTATGTTCTTTTGGCTTCAACTTTCTGTACTCTAATTCCAAAAAGAGTTTAAACGTGTTGTATTGGCGACATTTTTATGACTGATGGTTTTTTGTGGAGATTCTCTTTTTCCTAGTAGAACAAAATCTAGTTAGGCATCCTGTCGATTATGTAGATGTTGTTGTAGGCTTTGAATGAGTTGCTTTATCCGTGAGTTTCATTACCACTTCCTATTATATATGCATTGATGGGCAGGATATGAGAAAAAATGGTATTTATTCTTTTATAGGTACTTGAGTCTTTGATTGTTTCCATATTTGTTTGACTTTCTGGGCATGTAGATTGTTGTGCAGCCCTGGTGTATGATTATAAGCTTGACAGTCTGGCAGCACACACTTCGAAGACTGGAGTTGTATTCCTTTTTCCTCGAGTAGGCCTGATAGTGAAGAGCTTGTGCTTGACTGGGTGGTCTCTTATGCAGCAAAAGCTACCCGGTTGTCTGAGCACAGGCGTGCAGGGTGCCAGCTATCAGGGACCTTAAAAGGACCTTTCCTTTAATCTTAGTGAAGATTTGCTTCATTGTTTGAATCAATGCCATTATGAACACGCGTTTCAAATCTCATCTCTTATAAAACAATGCTTTAATGTGACATCATTTTTGTCTGAGCTGTTTTCCATGCAAATTTACATGTTATTTTGACACAATTTATTAAGTTTCTTTTGGCTTCAATTGTAGTGAATTTTGTCGTAATCACCAAGCAAACCCTGGAATGTAATTTCTATTTATCAGCGAATTCATGTCCCTACTTGAATTTGGCTACTTCCTTGACCTAGGTGGCAGCTTCTCTTCATCTAAATTTCGTGGGTCGATACAGGCAAATTGAGTGCTATTTTCTTTGTCTTTGCAGCTGCCACAACCACCTGCATTGTTGATATTCTCTGCATGGGTTCTCTCCAACCCTTGTCTTTTCTTCTGTTATTCATTTGGAGATTCCTTCATCTCTCTGGTATATATTAGGTAGGTGATGTTTACTCTCTGCGATTTGCTACCTCCTCCCTTGTTTTACTTATATTATTGTCAATTGTTTAGATGTTGTTGTAAACTTTGACTGAGGTGTTTTATTGGTGGGTTTCATCACCACTTTCTATTATATATGTATGCCATGTACCTTTATTGATCCAGCAGCTATTGTCATTTAAGAACATTGTCCACTAAAGGAACTTCTTCACGTTTTGGCTGCTTAGCATTGAGACAAGACCAATAATAAAATATTTTAATTCATAAAAAATTGAAAATATGGAGCTGGGATCTTACATGTATCCAGACTCAGGGTCCTGTCAAATGTCTTTTCTTTGGCTTATTGTTTAAGCAGTCTAATAACCTGTTTGAGCATTTTGAAGGTTTTCAACTGAAGTTTGACTCTAGTTTTTCTATGTTGATAATATCTAACAGCATTCAAGCTTTATGCTTCAAATATATGAAGTTTGTTCCTCTTTCCCTTGTAAAAGATTGTTTATTTGTAGATTTGGGGTATAGGGGAGGGGAGGAAAGCTAACAGGTTTTCAACTGAAGTTTGACTCTAGTTTTTCTATGTTGATAATATCTAACAGCATTGAAGCTTTATGCTTCAAATATATGAAGTTTGTTCCTCTTTCCCTTGTAAAAGATTGTTTATTTGTAGATTTGGGGTATAGGGGAGGGGAGGAAAGCTAACATTCAACAAAAGAAAGGAGGGTCATGCTAAAATCTACTTCTTTTATTAAATCATGTAGCCATAGATGACAAATATAAGTCATCCTTCAGAACTCTGAATTAAATATACATCAAACCTGTATGGCTGGCCAAATATTCCCAGGAACACGTGTAATCTGGACCCCCTAAGTATTTGGGGGACAACACTCTAAATTATTGGAACTTAGATGTTTTCTAACTAGAAGCAAATGAAAAGAATAATTACCACATGGATAAAATTTAGAAGTTGAACTGTTAATAAGTAAAGACAGAATAATCTGTCCAAATGTTCGAAATCCATACGTAACATCACTAGTCTAATTGTTGGAATAATAGGCCGGAGCCCCGATAGGGGCGGAGGTGTCCTGTACCATGAACCCAACTAGTCATTATAAATAATATCTCTTGTTTGTCCTTTCCTTCAATAAAGAAAGAATGGGGTTGGTTGTGATTCTATCCAAATTTTGATTAGCATGAGTTGGAGCCCCGAAAGGGGCGGAGGTGTCCTGTACCTCTCTGCAACTAGTCATTAGAAATCAAATATCTTGTTTGTCCTTTCTGTCAATAAAGAAAGAATGGTTGGTGGGGTTGGCCAATAAAGAAAGAAAGAATCTCCTCCTTTTGGGGTTGGTTATTACCTTTGGATAGTGATCAGATTACCTATTTGTAAACTATTTGTATTATAGTATTTTTGTAGATGAGAATACTATATTTTGTCACAACTTGCTGTGCGTGTTATGTACCCAGGGGTATTATGTTATAATGTATACAGGTGGATGGAGATGCTGATATGTGGCACACATCCCTCAATTTAGCTATATTGGGTCATGAATTATATTAGATTATTAGGAGGCCTACATAGGTTTAGTGGTTTACCTCTCCATTATGTTATTAGGAGGTATATATAAAGGTGAATATCATTGTAAGGATACGTGAAGAGTATGATATGTTTTTGAGATCTTTTGGTGATATAGTGTGTAGTGGCTTCTTCTATAAGGAGTATTGTATGCTGTTACCCTACCACAAGGGTTTATTCAATTTATGTATATATTGGATATTAGGGCATCTTGGCCCACAATCATCTCTTGTGGTATTTGTGATCTATCTTTTATATTGTATTATTTCCATTATTATATGTGTGGATCTTACCAAGTGGTATTAGAGCTACTATTTGGGCAAGGGTGAGGACAAAACCCTAAATTTTGAAGATTTTTCTGTATCTTCCAAATGGGCAAGGGTTTTTCAGCAATTATTTTACGGAAGTTGGAGGATTCAATAAGGAAGCTACATTCCAAAATTCAGCTTTTGAACATCAATATTGAGTAAGTTATTGCAATTTTAGTTTTGTTCATAATTTTGCTCTACAAGTCATAAATCATGAAATTTTCTGATTTGTTTACATTACTTGAAAGCTCATCAAATTTCATTTGGGGTCAATTATTTGTATGTTTGGTTTTTAGGCCGGCAACATTATGACATTATATGATCAAAGTTGGGTCAGCGATGTGGTAGAAAGGTGATCCATTGAAAGAACTTTTATTTATTTATTTTTAAAATTCTAGTTTTAATGGGATGTCCTAATTTTGATGGAAGAGGAGATATATTAGAATGATGGAATCAATATTAAAAAGGTTTTGGTGACATGACAAATCAGAAAGCATATTTTTTGATACTCTTGAAAAGTGAATCTAAATGTTGGTATGCGCCATTGCATAATGACATTTTTTCATTGGATGAACTAGAACAAGCTTTCTTAGATAGATGGGCACCAAAATAAATAAGAAAAGAAGAAAAATAAGAGAAGATAAAGGATACAAGCACATGCACTTTAGTGCTAAGGAAGATTCAATCCTTCATTTGCATAGATGTATTCAAAAGGCAAAGGTTTTTGTTTCTGTAAACCCTAGCAGCAAGTTTCTGTAAACCCTAGCAGTAAGTATAATTTCATGACATCTATATGGAATTATCCAAGATTACGGTTACAAGCAAAATAAATCAAGGAATACTGAATAGAGGGTAAGGATATTCAAATATTTGAAGACTTGAAGCACTCAATGGATAAATATGTTTTGCATTCAATTTTTTATGCTTTGGATATAAATATATTGGATATTTCTCTTTGATATCCTTGGTTAGAATCTTTGGGAACAATTAACATTAATGAGCAAAAGAATTTCATGAAGCTTTTTTATAGAAAGAAAAAAAGTTACATTGTAGGATATTACACATAATGGAGACCAAAGCAAAGTCATGGTAGAGCAAGTTCAAGAATCAATTGAAGATTGCACTGAAGAATAAGATGATAAACAGGAGAAGCAAAATGTGAAAAAGAGAGGAAAAGGTTATTTCTCATCATGAGCCAACATAACAAGTAGCTAAAAAGGGTGAAGAATCAAGAAGTTTCTAGAGATAGCAAAGAGTGCAATATACAAAAATCTACATCATTGTGGTTGACAAAAATCAAGGAGGAAACTATCTTGGATTAATGATGCTACATGAAACAAGCCAATCACTATGGCTCTATATAGAATTGAAGGAGCAATTACAACAAGTAGCAGCATCATAGAAGTAATAGCTTATCATAGTAGAAGAGGAGGACACACTATGATGAAGAACAGAGTTAGATGGGTGCAACAAAGTGTGGATCGAGAATGGGATCTAGGTACCATCAAACTAAAACTGTTGCAAAGATCACCTATGGATGGTTGGGTGATAGGATAGGGCATCATATTTGTAATGACTTGCAGTAGTCTTAATATTTGTCTTCTTCTCATGTTTCGAGGACAAAACATGTCAAGGAGGGATGGCATGTTATGTACCCAGGGATATGATATTCTAATGTATAAGGTGGATGGCATTGCCAAAATGTGGCACACATCCATCAAGTTAGTTATATTGGGTCATAAATCATATTAGGTAATTAGGAGCATAATTACAAACTTAGACTCTATGTAGACTTGGCAATTTGATTTTAGATGCAGACTCAAACTTGGTGCCTAGACTTAGCAAAATGAAAAAAAACACAAAATATAAAGATTTTTAAGGATTTAAAACTTGTATCATGTACAATTCAATATATAAATTTTAAAGACACAATAAACTAATCAAATAAAAGCTACTTTGATTATGTACACAAGTATACATTGATCATATGAGTATAAAAGCGAATTTTAGTTGAAGGAAACAACATTTTTAGATATATAAATATTGTCAAATGTTTAAGGTGTACACAACTCATGGATTATGATATCCATGGCATCAAAAACAAATATCACAATATGGAGTCATGAACCATGGTAGAAAGAAGCTTGTATTCCTTAGCCCAACGTTATTAACTCTATGTCAAGTGTGCTTGTATCTTAGGCAAGTCTGCAAATGTTGCTACAGCCTACAACCTTAGGAGCATTGCTTAGGATAGGGTTTGGCTTAGCAAATTAGAAGTATGAATGTAATTTAACTGGAAAAAAGTTACCAAAAAAGTCTTTTCCATCCAATATTGCCCAAAAAGATCTTCATTTTTTGGTTCTTTAAAATTAGAGTAGGGATTTGGGAGTAGCATCCCTCGTGGGGTCAAGGGGCAGCACCCCTAGCATGCTCCTTGTTGCGATACATTGTGGCATTGAGGGGCAGAACCCTTGCCACCTAGCCCAAATTAAAGCCTTTGAGACCACACAAATTGTCATGGTGCATGCCATTTTTCATAATTTTGTCACTTATAACCATCCCCTCTAAACCCTTAAAGAATGCCCGACTTTCATGCTTTTATGTTTTAAACATTTTCAAATTTTTATGCTTTTTTTTTCTTGGTTTTCATGGACCTAGCCAAGTGCACCCGCCGTGACTCGTCAAGTTTGATTGGACTTGTCGGGTGTCTAGGTCTTGAGTCCTTGGGCATTGTTTTGACTTGCTTGCCGAGTCTAGGAAAGTCCTAGTGAGTTATCCCTCAATTATGTTAAAAAGATGAATATTATTGTAAGGATATGGGAAGAGTATGATATATGTTTGGGACCTCTTCTAGATATAGTGTGGAGTGACTTTTTCCATAAGGATTATTGTACGGTGTTACCCTACCTCAAGGGTTTATTCTATTTTGTATATAATGTTAGGGCATCTTTGCCTCCAAACATCTGTTGTGGTATATGGATGTATCTTCTACATTGTATTATTCTTATTATTATATTTGTGGATCGCAATCCTTGTACATGAGACATTTCCCCTTGACCTCGTAATGGGAATCACTTAGTTTATAGGACATTCTGTTCCGTAGGAAGTTGACAAGGATGCTTAGGTGGCAAGTGGTGTTGCTAACTGTTGATGCGTGTTTTATGACTCACCAAGCACTCTAGAATAAAGAATCCAAAGATACTCTATCCTCTCTTGAAAAACTGCCTCGTATGCTAAGATTGCCAAAAAGATCATACAACAATTCCAATGTTTCGTAAGATGGGTGTGGGTAAGCTCTGTGGATAAGCTCTGTGGATAATGTGATTTTGCCAGTAACACAAAGGGATTTACTCTAGCAAGCCACTTAGAAAGCAAGGACTTAAATGCAGTGATATAATTTTTTGGATTTTCGGACTTTAGATAAAAAGTGAAAAGGGGGAGTAAGGGTTGAGGAATCCTATACTATTCCTACGAACTCAAGAGACAGTAAGGATTGAGTGAAACCAAAGAACAATACTTTGTTTCGCCGCGTTATACGACAACTACACAAAGCAAGTGCAATCTTCTGGGAATTTGTGCTTAAAATTTTCTTACTACGAACAACACCATCAATAGAACAACATCATTCAAAGTAATACAATGAAACATCCACATTAAAAGCTCAGTCTAACTTTACGCATTGAATAGAAATCATCCATCCAAAGAAAGTATGAGCAAAGTTTCACTAATCTTTATGATCAGTCTATCATTCCCTTAACATACATTCAAAAGAAATTTTAACTTAAATCTATTCAATGAGGAAGAGAAGTATGTAACCATGCAACCATTTGACAATGAAAGAATTCAAAGCATCTCATGCATCATGAACTTTATTATCAAAAATAGTCTTTTGCAACAATTTCATAAACTCTCTCTTATTAACTATGCTCTATCTCTATTTGTATCTCTTCTTCTTCTTCTTATTATATTCCTCCTATTCTTATCATGAAAATGAGAGAATGAGAGAGGGTTTATATAGAGTTCTCGGAGTACAATGAACAACCAAGATTAATCTAGAATCAATGGCAGAGATTGAAAAATAAACAACCCTAATTAGGGTTTCCTAAAACACAATCAGTAATCAATGAGATAACAGGCAGTGAACTGGAGTGAAGAGCTATTCTTGAGGAGGTGCATCCTTATCCTCTTTGGTTGCAGTATACTGGATGAATTTAGAAACTATCATGTCAACCTCCTCGATCGTGACAGGTGGCAGTGCATTGACCTTGAATTCTAGCAGATCTAAATCATCTAAGCATTCAGCAAAAGTGTCTTCCCATTCCGATTCCTGTCGCTGGAAATTGCGAAAGATGAATAGGAAGTCGGCTGCCTTAGTCAAATTTTGCTCGAGGACAGGCCTAGTAGTGAAGAAGGTTTCCTGAATTTTGTGCTTTAGGTTCTCAAACTACAAGTTGTTTGGTCGTACAATGTCCTTCTCCAGCGCATCTGCAGCTACAGCTAGAATCTTCTCCCGAACTTTTTTTGTCCTTTCCTCAATTCGGATGGTATCTGCCTTTATCTTTTCTATGATCTCACTTCGTATGATCAATGTCATGTACCAACTACCGAAATCATAAGCTGCACCTGGTGCGATTACTTTTCCGTTGACCAGCTCTTGCTTCAACACTCCTTTAAGCACTTTGAGACATGTAATGATTCTGTCTTGGACATCCTGAGCATTATCCCATGCTTCTGCCAACGTTGCAATTCTCGAGAGCAAAGAAGAAGTTTGCC
This sequence comes from Sequoia sempervirens, assembly GCA_007258455.2. Lineage (NCBI taxonomy): Eukaryota > Viridiplantae > Streptophyta > Pinopsida > Cupressales > Cupressaceae > Sequoia > Sequoia sempervirens. The sequence goes on along the minus strand of VDFB02000013.1, from coordinate 293,602,602 downwards.
CATACACCAATGCTAGTCTTTTTGCAAATACGGCCACCTCTTGTTTGTTGCTGATTAGCCATTCTTTAGTCTCTTGGCTATATTCTTCTCTTCGAAAGTCTCCTGAGAAGTATTCATCAGTGGAGGAGCTGCTGAGGTAGTCTGATCGAGAGGCTTTGTTAGATGCTGAATATACTCCTTGAGTCGTTCAACCTCTCGTTTATACTCTTTTTTCTTTACTATCTCCTTCTCTAGCCTCGCTTTGATAGTGGCAACAGAGTTATCCGATTCTTCCATCTCCTGTCCTTTTGTGGTAGGGCCTAAATCGACAGTGGTAATTGCATATTCCTGAGGAGTAATCTCTTCCCTCGACTTGTTAACTGTCGGTACAACAACATGGACTGTACGATGCCCAACTTCATCTCTCTGAATGGTGGAGAAGGTCTTGGCAGGCTTTTTTGCACTGACTGCTTCTAATCTGGCTAGGAAATCGGCCATGTCATCTTCTTCTTCTGGAACTTTTTTAGGTTCCTTCATCTTCAATCTCTCTTTCAGCCAATCAAGAATAGTTGGCTGTTCGGTATCTTGTTCTTCTTGAATGTCCTGCATGACCGGGATTTCTTGGATTCCTCTCAAGGCTGAAATCATTCCTTCCTCAAACTCATTGTCCAAAATGTCGACCTCATTGTCCGATTCCACAATCTCGGTGTCTGTGGGTGATGGAGGCTCATCATCTTCGGGCTAAACAGGGATAGGAGAGGGAATCCTTATATCTCCAAGAGATTCATCAATGTCTAAGATTTCATTCATATTCGCGGAGATAGCAGAATGAAGAGGCTCCAGTCTCTGTTGCTTCCTGGCAAGTCCTTCATTTGCAATTTCTTTTCCCTTCGCTTCCTTCCTTTTCTTAGGATTTGAGCTCTCAATTGGCTCATCTCCTTGGGATGCTCCAACGTTGGAAGAGTAAGATTCTGATTCGCCCATCAGAGTGTATGTCAAAGGCATACCCTTCCGCCGCAATTCTTTGATCTGTTGGTCTGCCCACCATTGTGAATACTTGATGATAGGCCTCATGAAGGTGTCCAAGTCAGTGATTTCTGGTTTTGACCAGCGCACAGGGGGAAGAGGTTGACTTTCATCAAAACCTGGCTGTGTGAATTCGCCATCATCCTCAAGTTGGTCCGACACACGGAAGAGTTCTGTCGTTCTAATCAAGCTGACAGGCAGTCTGGACCACAATCTTTTCCTAACATCAAATTCATCCACTGCATTGGCCCAGTAATCTTCCAGGTCCACTTGGTGTTTATATTTCTTTCTGTTCACGATCTCGATGTGGTGGTGAGGATCAAAATTGGCTCTAGATCGGTACGATGTGAATGGAAACCACTGCATTTCAATTCTAGCACCTTCAGCTGCCTGTGTAGACGAACAATATTCTTCCATGTTCCCGATAAAGAATGGGAAAGTGACGGCTGCTTTCTGCTTGGGCCTTTGGATGTTTTGAAAAGTCTCCAATTGCCTAAGAACCTCCAGTAGGATCATCCTGTGGATGGGGTAGACATGAAGCTTGAACGGATTCCCAGTGAATCCCTGGATTCGGATATAAGTAAATTTAGGAAACTGGATGTACCAGGATCCATATTTACTAATAAGGCTCTTTGCTTCATGCGTCAGCCTCTGATGGGTTCCCCCTTGTAGTATCCTTGTGATGAACATCAAGAACGCGTCATGCGCTCTTTTGAAATGGGACTTGGCAAACAGTTGCAATTGAGGATAACATTCATACACTTTGAATTGATTTTCGCCATTCCCGACAACACCTTTGCATATCAATCTAGGATATTCATAGGCTCTGGCCAATAGATAAATGATGTAGGAACTCATATGAAATGACTTAGTCCTTTCAAGGTTGATTAATTGCTCACTCTGGAAGTAATTTCCTCGATAAAGAAGTACATCCATGTTTCAAAATAGGCACCTTGAGGATTGCCCATTATTCTGTTCAGGAGTAAAACAATGTCACCGTAGTCTTCTTTAAAGTCTGTCCGGCGTAGTTTCTTAGGCATTTCCTTAACTGAAGCTCTTGGCTTTTCCAACCACGTTCTATTGATATGAGTTGCACACTGTTCTGTCCGATCCTCAAAGATTCTTTTGGCTTCCTCCTTTGTCTTATACGAAGTTTGAACATGGTCAGGTATGCCAAATGCCTCTTGGATAGCTAGTTCTCCAAGGTGCGCCAAAATTCTTCCATCAGGAGCTGTAATTTGTCTTTCCTGCGGATTGTAATGTCTTGCACATTTGACCATCAATTCGACACACTGGATTGCTGGAGGAAATCCGACAGCTTGGACAATTCCATTGCGCATCATTTGGCGGGCAATTGCTGTGGGCATAAGTCCGTTTAATCCATACATCCTTTTCTTGAATTCTTCAAAGTCCACATGTCCGAGGTCTATATCTACAATGTTCTTCCATTTGGAAGTGATCTTTGACTCTTGTTGGACTCCCTTGCTTGCGAACTTCATTGGTGCTTTCTTTGACGATCCTCCGGGAGTGGTCATCAACTTGCGAGAAAGAGAATACAATAAACATTCAATTATTTTTCTTTAAAATTTTCTTACAAAAATTATAACTTTCAGCTTGTTGAAAGTTAAATTCAATGAAAAAGCAAGTTGAGTAATAACACTTAGTGAATTTTTTGAAGATAAATTGAAGACAAAGGTAAAAATAATTCATCAAACTTCGAGATTACACTCTGTGGTTGGCAATTTAATTGTAAACTTCAAAAATCTGGTCTTTATTGCTGAAAAAGCAAGCAATCCTCTGAAAATTTCGATCTTCAGCCTAGAATTCTACCTCTTTCTTCGTTCTTTCACCTCGAAAAAATTAATTACTCAACTCTCAAAAATTCTATCTTTCAAAAAAAATCTCTCTCTCTCTCTCTCAATTTCTAACTCTTGAAAAAATTCTAACTCTCGCAAAAAAATTTACTAACTCTCGAAATGGAGAGAGAGCTAAACCACGTCTCAAATCGAAATTGTGAGTTGATAATGACTTGAGAATGCCTTATAAAGTTAAAAAATTCGATCCATTTAGCAATTCTCTCAAGTTCATTGAATGTAGACTCTTGTTTATCGAGGAAAGTTTCTAAAATTTTAGCTCTTCATCTTTATCTTCATCGAAATTTTGAAGTTTATCCATAGAGCTCGATTTTTCTCCAAGTGTTTTAAAAAAAAAAATAATTAAAGGTTTATCATGTGATTTTTTATTTTCTCAACCTTTAATTCTTTTATTTTTTAAATTTACCCATACTTTATTTTAATTTGGCAATTTTCTCATGGGTTTTTTCTTCTCTTTCTTCACCATGGCGAATTTTCTTATGTCTTGGCCATTTTACCACTTCCCTCTAGATGTTCCATGCCTTAGACAAATTTCTTTGATGTCTCTTTAGGGCAGACTTTGAATAAATTTTTTCCTATCTCTTCTACAAGTCGGACTTCACCATTTTCTTTCCAATCTTCAACTTGGACTTGGCAAATTTCTTGACATCTTCTCTTCCTCTTTTCAAGGGCGGACTTGGTGAACTTTTTCCATCTTCTTTTCAAGGTCTAGGCGGACTTTCATAAGGTTTCTCCACCTTTCATCTTATACGTAGTCAAAATTCTAACCTTTTCTCCCTTACTCAGCTTGGGCGGACTTTCAATCTATCTTTCCACTTGTCCACACTTTGGAGAATCTCTTATCAACTTGGGCGGACTTTGAAGAAATTTTTCCATATGCTGGGTGGACTTTGGAGAATCCTTTCCATTCATTCTTATTGGCATGGACGGACTTTCAAGCCTTCTTTCCAAGTGTTCAAGAGTGATGGGCGGACTTTGGAGAAGTCTTGCCATACTCAAGGGCGGACTTTCAAGAAACATTTCCATGCCACTCAGCAGCTGGGCGGACTTTGGAGAAGTCTTTCCATGTGCAGGTCGGACTTTCTCAAGGTCTTGCCATTCATCCTTCCAAGAGCTGGGCACACTTCTCAGACTTACACTCTCAGCCCATAATCTTATGATTTTTCATGGCTTTTTGCATGCTTTTTATCAGATTTTTGATTGCTTTTCATGCTTTTTATCTGATTTTTTGATTGCTTTTCATGCTTTTTTATCTGTTTTCCAGATTTTGATCTAAAAGACCTGCTTTTTGATTGATTTTCTGATTTTTCAATGGCTTTTTGCATGCTTTTTACTTGATTTTTTAGATTTTTTGGGTGATTTTTGCATGCTTTTTAGTCTAAAGATGGAAACTTGACTCCTTAATTGGTGGGACCTTGGCACTTGCCAAAAATAGAAAGTTTCTAAAAATAGAAAAAGTGAAAAAGCAACTTTCTAAAAATAGTAAATTCCCAAATGGTCCAAAAGTGCCAAAAAGCAAAAAAGCAAGATCCCTAAAAAGTAGGAAGTGTCAAAATTGGGCGAAAGCACAGGCGATCCTCGTCTGCAGGGTCCTCTGAACACTTCTACGACGTTTACACGCAGTTTAAGGCTTGAAATCTCAACTTGGCTTGAGTGATGACTCCAGACTCTGACTTGAAACCCACAAAGCGAAAGAGCTTATGAAATTGCAACTCAAAACTAAACCCTAAAAACAAACCGGCGAGGGTCCCCATTTGCAATGGGGCGATGTGTGAAATAGGTCACAACACTAACTAGGAGGTTCTGTCCAATGTTGATGTTGATTACAGGAGTCATGCTGTTGATATTGCTAACTAGTAAGCAATATTTTTAGCTGAGTGTAAACTTGACGTTTAATGAATGCACATACTTCTAAATGAGGATTTAACATGCATGTATCTAGTTGGTGTAATCAAGCAGCAACTAGGAGGAATTATGAAAAGGTATAACCATACAACATGTTGACTTTTTTTGATTTAACAGCTCTCCTTAGTAAGCAATATTCTTTAGCTGAGTGTAAAATTGATGTTTTATGAATGCACATACTTCTTAATGAGGGTGTAACATGCTTGTATCTGGTTGGTGTAATCAAGCAGCAGCTGGGGGGAATTATGAAAAGGTATAAACATACAATATGTTGACTTATTTTGATTTGACAGCCCTCCTTAGCAAGTGATATTCTTTAGCTGAGTGTAAAATTGATGTTTTATAAATGCTCATACTTCTTAATGAGGATGTAACATGCTTGTATGTAGTTGGTGTAATTAAGCAGCAACTGGGATGATTTATGAAAAGGTATAAACATTGAACAACATGTTGACTTGTTTTGATTTGAAATTCTCTGTGGTTCATAAATATGTGGATTCCAACATTGTCCAAATTGATGAACTTTTCTACCACAATAACTTCAAATGATAGGATGAGATGCATACCTGCTTCGTGTGGTGGAAGGTTGCATGGGTTGATGTTGAACAGGTTGTTTCACTGTGGTACAGGTTGCTCTTGCATGAGACATTAGTCATATTTATTTGCAGTCCAGGGGATTTTTCATTAATTGGGTATTTTTCACAAAAAATTCAAAAAAATAGATTTGCAAATTGGCAAATTGCTATAAAAATGTCTGCAAAGATTTTGTATAAAAATAACATATATTTATTAAAATTGCCAAAATGTTAATATACATGTGGTGCAGCAATAGTAAATCCCATTCTTTTCCTTGAGAGTTAGCCTATAATACATATTTTTTGAATGAGAATGATTCATTAACCACGTTCTATAAATATGTGCCGCATACTTGAAAAATAATTCCATTCCTAAAAGATTTCACTGAGTTAAACCATATGTCCCAGACCAATATTCTTGTGTTCATTTCTACCCCAAGAACATTTTTCATGTCCTGGCTTTGTTTTCCTAATACTTGGCCATCATAGTCCATTCTCTGAAAGAGCTTGAAAACATTTCCTATGGTGTGCTGATCAAAATTGCCAAATGAATTTGATGAGTGGTTGGATTTCTGGTAATCAAGAGATCTTACCTTTTTAGCTTTTGTTGTCGCTGGAGTTGATTCAAGAATGACCAAGTCCTTCTGAATTTCATATGAGACTTCCTTTTTGTTTGCCAAATCTTGTTGAAGCTTCTTCATAGCTTCATTGCATCTTCCCTCTACTTAATGTAATTCTTCAAGGACAAGATTATCATGATGAGCATACTTCATTTGTAATTCTACTTGTCTATCCATAATGGTGGTGAGGGTAGTTTCCTTTGTATGTGCCTCATTTTGCAACCATTGGTTTTCATCGCATAGGGGTAAGTTCTCTTTGAGGAGCAACTAATGCTTGTCTTAGGGTGTTGAAATTGAATCCTCTTCATGGATTTTCTGCTCTTGACACTTTGCCTTCCTGCTTCCCTTTTCTATGTCAATAGAGAATGGCATGGCATATAACACTGATTTGCTACAATTGATCCTGATCCTAAGAGTATCAAGACAACACTCTTAATTGTTGGAACTTAAGACGCACTATAATGGAGGGAAATCATAATTGCACTTGCAGGATAATTAAATTGGAGAACTGAACTATAAATAAATGAATATATTTTTTTAGATAAGCAAACAGGGATTCTATAGGAACCCCTCCCAAGAAAGTAACCCAATACAAAGGCAAATCACACCAACAGCTGAAACAAACCACTAAACTGGCAACAAAGAAACCAACAACAATGCAAAATCATGATGACAACAGGCCAACCATCAACCCATCATGATAAGTTGGTAATGCCAATGCTTGCCACACTTTCAACCATAAGGAAAAGATTCAAGTTAGAACTTCCAACTAACTGGAAGTTGATTTGAAAATCAACTCCCAGATTGGCTAGCTTGTCAGCAAGGTGATTTCCTTCCTGACAAGTATGAACTAATTCAAAATTAATGCTATTTTCTACAATCTGGAGTTTGTCCAAAGGAGAATCAAGCTTCCAATGGTTCACAAATTCCTTCTTGAAAGCATCCACAATAACCTGCGAGTCTCCTTGCAGGATGATGTTATCAAGCTTTCTTTGGCAATAGATAGCCTGTAATAAGGTTAAGAGACTTTGTGAAATTAGAAGTAGACTGATGCACACTGCAAATGCACAGAGGACTCTGCCCTCATGGTTATGGGTCACATGACCACATCCAGCTGAGCTCGGGTTCCCTCAAGATTCATCATCAAAAATAAGCTTGAAAGGACCTACTGCAGGAAGAGACCATCTAGAAATACTTATCATAATTCATCTAGTGCTGATTTTGTTATCCAATAAAAAAACAGTTAAGAGGTCAGGCTGCGACAAAGGATGGGAGGGTACCATAGCGATGCAGCTTGCATGAGGATTCTTGCTGTTGACCATTTCACTAATAGCAATCTCCAACCGGCCCACAAATCTCACCAAAATCCACTTTCCCCCCTGAAATGTTCTTCTATTTTGCTTCTTCATAAAGTTGAAGAGATTCCGAATACAGGGGACAGACCCAGAGTTTACCAAATCTACTAATGAACCAATTTCAGACCTTGCAAGTGAAAGGACAATACAGGAAGAAGTGAGAAGCATTCTCTTCTGAAGCATTACAGGATGCTCATTGAGTGGCCACAATAATCCATACTTCGGAGCCTATTAAATGTCAATGCACAGCCTCTCACAGCCAACCAAAGGAAAGCCATACCTTTGGGAAGGGAGTTACAGTTCCAGATTCCAATTGGAGGGAATCCAGGCTGCTCTTTGTGCTCAAATAGTGACTTGTAGCCTGCACTAGCTGACTGGGAGCCATTTGCTGATCCAGACCAAACAGGATTGTCTGCTTTTGGAAGAAGAGGGCAGGGATTTGAGTTGACAATATTCCATAGAATCTCTGCCCCCACATCATCAATATCTGAACTGGCTCAGATCCTTCCAGCATGGTAGACTGCCATAGTCTGACAGAGAGGAGCCTCAAGCAGATAGAAGCTAATCTTTCAAAGCCTCTAACTGGGTTCTGCTGCCAAGGGGACCAGACCAGTTCAACACTCAAAAACCAGAATTGAATCATCTTGCCATCACCCACTGCCCATTTCAAATTAACGGTGCTAATATGGCCAGAGCAAAGATGGAATTCCAAACCTTGGAACCAAGAGGGGGTTTAGCCACAGAAAAGATGCAAAGAGGATCCATGCTATCAAGTTATTTGCTTCTCAAAGCTCGATCCATAAACTCCTAGTACCCTTGAAGCACCTCCAAACCAACTTATTACCTAACGCAAAATTGGATGCCTCCAATCAATTTAAAGCCTCCAACTTCCTGTGAGCTCTCTGAGACAAACTTATGAGTTGAGGTATTGCTCTTCCACAAGAAAGACCAAAGGAGAGCAATCATTTCCTTCACTATACCAGTTGAAACATGTAGAATAGAGAAGAGATATGCAGGTGCAGCTTGAAGGACAGATTGGATTAAAAGAGTATGTGACCAGCAAATGTCAAAGATTTACTTTTCAAAGAGTTCAGGTGGTCCTGCAGTTTTCTCAATAATGGTTCCCAAAGGGACTTCATCATCCTTCCAGCAAGGAGGGGGACACTGAGATAGGTGCTAGGCAAAGTTCCAAGCTGGAACCCAAACACTCTTAAAATCCTCTGTTGTGTGCACAGAAGAACATTAAAAAGGAAGAATTTCATTTTCTCTATACTAATCTCCTGTCTAGAGGCTCTTTAAACCTACTCAAGCTAGCCTTTAAGTTTCTAGCTTCCCAAAGGGATGCCTCACCAAACAGCAAACTGTCATCAACAAATTGCATATGGGTCAGGAGGTCTAGACTAGTTATTAGACTCCCGCCTTTAACAACCTGTTGATCCCTAGCATAGATCAGAGATCAATCCAAAGCTTGAGCCAAGATAATAAAGATATAAGGTGAGATTGGGTTCACTTGACACAGATCCCTGGTCCCTCTAAAGAAGCTACACGGTGAACCATGAATCAGAATAGAGAAGCTCTGGGTGGAAATTCAGTCTTCAATCCAGTGGATCCAATCTGGAGAGAGACCCGACTTAAGGATAATTTGCATCAGAAATCCTGAACTCCGTGATAGGTTTTGCTAATATTTAATTTCAGCATCATACCTACATTCTTGTTGGAGGTTAGAGAGAATAGTAAGAGTATTTTGTATATATAAACCATTTGTATTATGTCAAATTTGTATGTGAGATGTGTACATTACATCATGACTTTCTGTGCTTGAGCTCTGGGAAATCACAGGTTCCCTGTATTCTGGCCTCTGTATATGCCTCAAGGGCTATGAGTGGACTCTATGAATGTGTGAGCGCATTGCATATGCAATGCTATGCTGCATTATTGCATATTGATGTAGGTACTTGGCGAGGATTACCAACTGTAGACTATGATATTTTGAAATTTGACTGCAGATGAATCCTTCTCTGATCTGCTCTGTCATACTATGCCATGATTGATGTATAGGTGCATAAGAGCTAATGGAAGAGTAAGGAAAGATACTGCAGGGGATGAAATTACTCAGACTGTATCTGTTATCTTTATGTGTGTTACTTGCATGCTTGACACTTATATGTCAGTCTATATTCCTCCAATGCCCAAATATTTGTGGTCATTTGTGATTCCTGGGGCCTTCACCCTTGAGCTGACCACAGTGGTATGTAGTGAAGGGGTTTCCGACTAGGAGATTCTGATTCAATGTTGACATCAACCATAGAGCTCTTTTTGCAATCTAGATCAACATGGTTGATAAGCATTGAATCTTGTTCAAATGTTGAAGTTGAACCACACAGTCAGGAATGATGTAGTTCGGTTTCAAATGTATCTTGTAGACAACAACGCTAAAGAAAGTTGCTAGTACCAATATATAACTTTGAGCATCCAACACAATTTGTTAGTATAGCCTTTAGATTCTCTTGCATTTTCTTATGCAGATTGTCTATTTAAATGGTACAAACATGATTACCAAGTCAAAAAATGACAAAGGGCCAGAACTACAGAAGGTCAAGTAAAAAAGATACAACCTGATTATCTAGTCAAGAAGTTAAACAAGGAGCCAGGACTACATATTGTCAAGAAACTGGATTGCAAATTGCAATGGAAATTATGTTGATGTTGAGGACTGAGGTTTTACTGGATATTAAAGCCATTCATATGAAAAGGTTGTTTCTGAGTTGACAAATATGCTATTGTGTCAAATCAAAATTCCTGTGGAATCATGTGAGTGTTGAATAATATAATTTTCTCAAGTTAAGGATGACTTTGTCTAATTCAATGTTAACAAAGAGGAATGATTTGCTTCATAACAAAGAATGCATGGGGAAATTGTTGACATTTATGATTTTGTGACTTAATAGGATCTGGCTAAAGAGAATGACTTGAGATTGCATAATGGAAGTAGAATGGTGAGTACAAGTTATAATATTGGTTCTTGATATTTCAAAGCATTGGAAATCCCCATGTTTTGCAACTGCAGCTTTTAGTAATATATTTGTCAAAATTTTCTTGGGTCACCTTCCTTGCATTGCCAAGTAGGGAGAAGTAGTTTAGGCCTTTCTCCAAACTTTAGACCTTGAATCCTCTGACAGAAATTTTAGTGGAGCATTTTAGGATTTGAACTCCAAGTTATTCAGAAGCTATACAGTGAGTGTTGAAGTCTGGTAAATGTTATGCTAGGCATGCTAAGGAGGTTTCCAACATCCTTCAAAAACCATTTTCTCCATTAACCCTCATCTTTGGCCCAAAAACCCTTCACTTTGGTTCCCCATGCTTAGCAAGCCCTAGCATATAGCTCCTTCAGCTCCAAATATTTGGCAATTAGGTGATCTTTGAATCAAATGCCCTCCCAAAATTTAGCCTTAGCTGACTTTTCAAAGGAGAGCACTCTGAATGAAAGAAAATATAAAGGTCACAATATTCCAAATTGCCAACTCCTTTGCGAAAGTTTTAACTGGTTAAAGTTTGCTCATGTTCCTTATTATCGAGGTACTTCTTGCATATCATAGCACTGCAAGCACCCTGCTCCATTGTAAATCCTCCAAACCAATTTAGCAATAGGGGAAAGATTTTCCATTTTGCAGTTTCTCAGACCATTTGTTTCCTGATTTGTTTGAAGGAAAAATTGCTACTGGGATTACCAACAAAAACTAATGTTTCTTTGTTGTACCTTAACAAAAAATTCAATTATTTCATTTAATTTCATAAAGATCTTCTTTGGGCCTGGTAGCAGGTAAAACTAGTTTGCTAAAATTGATTGAAGAACAGTTTTTAGAAGAGTCTATTATCTTGCCAAGGATAATTTCCTTTTCCACCTGCTATGCATGCTTTTAGATCATCTGTTAGTCATAGCCATAGATTGATTTTTTTTCCTTGTGAACAGAGGTATTCTAAAGAGAGTAACTAGGATTTTACAGTGTAATATTTTTTAGAACTATGTATGCTCATTGCTTTTTGTATTAATGAAAAAAGTCTTGTATTTCTTTCTGTTAATCTACTGCCTTGAGCCTGCTTCTTACTTGCATAAGATCTGTTTGATACACTTGCACTCTTGTATGGTTGGATCTGCTGTCAATGTTATATCATCTATGGATTGAAGATGTTTGATTACCTCTCCATTTGCAAATTCCTTGGAATCTTAAAAATTTTGCGACCACCTCTCAATGTATAATTAGGGTGAGTGGATCTCCCTGCTTCAGACCTTACAAAGAATTTAAAAAGATTGTGGGAGATTTATTATCGAGGATAGAGAACTTTAATGTTGAGAAGCATTCCTGTTCGTTGACGCAAGAACCCAAATTATTCAAAAGTCTTCTTTAGAAAAATCTAACACACTCTATCATAAGCTTTAGAAACGCCCAACTTAGTGATAATCATTTTTAAGTTTCAACCTTTAGCAGTCAGATTATGAATAATTTTGTGTGCAACTATGATTCTATTAAAATTTATCACCCTTTCACAAAACTTCCTTGCTCGAGAGATTATCAGTGTCAAAGCAGGTTTCAATCTGTTTGCAGAACTTTAGATATGGTCTTGTAAATAGTTTTGGAAAGCAAGATTTGCCTGAACTTATCTATTTGCAGAACTTCAGAAATGATCTTGTAAATGTTGTTGAAAAGCAAGATTGCCCTAAAATTATTTGAGCAGGCATCTGGCTCTTTATGATAGGAGCTATGAAGGTTGTGTTTAAACTTTAAAGCCTTTAAAAGCACATGGGATTACCCTTATTCCTCCATTGTATTTTGTGACATTTTTGCCAATCAGAGCTCAAAATTCTTGCTAGAAGTTTCTGGAAACCTATTCAGCCTTGCTGGTTTATCTCCCTGCATTTTGTATACAACTTTCTTTACCTCGTCTTCTGAGATGCTGCCTAAGAAGGAAACATGAGCATTCTTCCTATTCTCATCAGATTATGTCTAACAAATTTTGTACAGTCTGACAACCTCTCTACCAATGTCCTCATGGGTCCAACACTATTTCCTAGGAAGCTTCCAACTGAAGGATCTTGTTGCTCTATCTTCTCGTTATTGTGGATTGGTGGACAAACCTGTCTTCTCATCTCCTTGTAACAAGCAAATTCTTCTTCTATGCCTCCAAAAGTTTTTTGTTTTGTTTTGGTAAATGCATCTGCCATTTTAATGGCTTCCTCCTCCTCTGCTTTTTGACTATCATCTAATACATGGCATTGAATGGCAACTGACATTAACTTATAATGTTCCCTAGATGCTCTTTTTTGAGAGCAAAAATTTATTTGAACTCCTCTTTGTTTTATTTCTTCTGCGGATTCTTAAAAATATCAACTTGTTAATTGGGTTATGCACTTTTGCTCCATGATTTTCCTTCACCATTGCCACCGCTTGGCTATCAAGTCCTCAAACTTTCGGTGGTCAAAGCACAACATTTCAAATCTTAATGGGTAATTCCTTGGGTGAAGTTCATGGATTGAGAGGCCTATAGGCCAATGCTCGAATCTGCCTTCTTGCATAAACTTTGACTTAAGCATTGATTAAGCCATCCTTCTGTTCCTAGGAAACAGTCCAATTGTTCGGAAAAATAGTTCTTTCCTCTGTGTTTGTTGTGTGCTGTGAAATACCTATGGTTTGACCTGATTTTGCACATTTGCATTTTAGACACAAAATTCTGCAAATCCTTAAGAGTAAGACCACGATTGCAAAGAGGAAAGCTTCCTTGCTTATTAGAAGCTTCTTGTAGAATATTGAAATCCCCTCTAATTATCTGTTTGTCAATTGGATGGATGATTGTTGGCCATGAAATCCCCTCTAATTCTTTGGCTGCTAGAATGGGTTTGTAGAAGTTGTTTAAGATAAAGTTGAGTTTGGAGTTACCGCCCTGTATGTTGTAGGCAATCCAAGACCTTGCATAGTATTATCCTAGAAACCTGAAAGCCAATGAGTTCTCTGCTTGTCCATTAATTTCTACTCTAAACACTTTGGTTTTGTTCCATAAAGTCCTGCTATAACTTTCAAGTAAGTTATTTGTTAGTTTTGTCTTCTTCAACATTAGAATGCTTGGTTTTTCTTGTTTAATGTATGTATCCACCTAATATTCTACGATATTATCTTTATTGATTGGGACATTGTGTTTGCCATTTTCAAACACTCTGGACAATGTGTGTTGAGATCAATTAGCCACTTTTGCTATTGTCTCCTTTTGGGTTTTGATTCTTGTCTACACCTGAAAATGATCTTATTAACATTTTGTTTTATCAAGATTTTTAGGTAAATTAACCTCCCAATTTTGGGATCAGGGTAGGCCAATGTAAGTGCTTGTTGGGAGGTGTGTTGTAGATCATTGATATTGCATTAGTCAACTTTTTTAGTGCCTACCTTTTCTCCATATGTTTTCCTCTAGTTTCGTTAATATAGCTCTCATTCTGGCTTCTGAACACTAAGAAATCACTTTAGGTCATCTTAAATTTCTTTAAAATCCTTTTTGAAGCTAAATGCTGTATGGCTGACATAACTCTTGGACAGTGATGTGCAAAATCCCTTGTCCAGCTGACATCATTGTCCAGGGTTTAAAATATATGTTACCAATTTGTTATGGTATATGGCCAGGTCCAGACCTGGTTAATACTCTCTGGATCCAGAACTGGTACATGAGGGGATTTGCTGAGGAGATGGTTAATCCACATTGTCACGGACTAACCCAAAACAAATATGGCAGAACCCAGCAGAACCGACAATGTACCTGCCTAGAAAAATGTCATTTTTATTTTTTATTTTTTTAATCATTTTGATATTATTAATCTGCAGCTAAGCAGACTACAAAAATTTCTTAATCATCCATTTAAGGTTGCTTAATCAAATGGGTAAGGACAGGCTGTCACCTAAACACCTGTATTTGCTGAAGACAACGTTGGAGATCTGCAGTGGAGGTGACGTAGAAGATCTACAATTGTGTCTGGAGGATCCGCAGCGGCGGCATTGGCATCATATGTTATTTTCTTTTTTAGCTTTATTATTTTTGTATTTTAAATTAGTTCTTAAATTAAAATAGTTAAACTTCCCAAAGTTGAAGGAATATACTCATTCATGCTTTTGCACATATGAAGTGTTTACATAGTTTGTATCATTTGATATTTTTACAGTAAGCATTATATGCAATTGTAGGCGGTGACAGTATACTAAAAAGAAACTTGAAATGATAGTCACAAAATTAATATTTAGAATTTAATTAAGTTTAAAGTTAAATTTAACTTTAAATTGAATTATTATATTAATATTTAATATACTTTTTTTAAATTGAAGTTTAATATAAAATTTCTAAGTTTTCGTATTTCAAAATTTATTCAAAATATAGTATTTTTAAGTTTATTTAAATTTTATTTTATAATATTACTCAAATTTTTAGTATTTTTAAATTTGAAATAATCTATTTAAATTTAATGTTAATTTTTATGGTGGTTTTTATTATGTTATGTGGTATTCTAAACTTAATTCCTCTTCTTAGGCTGTAAATATGTATATATTTCTAATTTTTATATATTTTTTTATGGACAAACCCAACCCTGGATTATTTTTTTCTGTACCTGTGTGCCAAACCCCATACCTGAACCCAAACTTTATCTGATAACTTAGTATAAAATCTGTTTTATTCATCATTCTCCATGGCCAGCAATTTAGGCTGTTTTGGAAATAAGTTTTGTAGGGTTTGAACCCCTAATTATAGGCCTCTAGATCTCTTTCTCGGAATAGAGATTAACAATCTGTTTTATCTCTAGTTGCATTTATCCTTGATTGTATTGTTTCCTTTGGGGATTCTTAGAGGACTAGGGGAAAGAGTGCTTCAACAAGGAAGAATGTTGCATGCAAGGTCCATTGAAGATTCAATGAGAGGAGATTCTCTACTAATGTATGCCAAGTCTCTAGTCTCCGTAGCTATGGTTGGCAATGGTTTCTTTTATACTCCTTTAACCTGCAATCACCACTCCACAAATGCCTAAGGCAAGAGGGAGGTTAATGTGTCTCCAAGTTGACTTAGGTAAGTATTCTTCATCAATGTTTTTCATTTATGTAATTTTGATTTCTCATCATTTCATTTCTTGTTGCATGCTATTATTTTCAGTATTGCCATAGCACTATATTTGTAACTCTTGGCCTAATTGCTCTTTATGTTATTGTCCTACATACAGCCCTTAGCTTATTCATCCTTTAATTGATTGTACTACTCGTAGCCCTTGTCTTGACTGTCCTTTACTTTGTTATGCAAACATTATCCATCTTGATATCCTATAAGAGTTGTCTTTATAATATGCCCACTAAGAGAGGTCTTCTACCTTTTATCTATTTAGATATTTTATTACTAGAGACCTTATCTCAATGCATACATAAATGTTGAGCTTGATGTGAATCTTACTCTCCCTCTGGTTGGGTCATTTTTTACTCTCTTTTAAGTCAAAATCAGAACCACTATGAGAAATGTTGAATGAAGTGAATGCCACATGTTCAAAACTGCATATGCCAAGAAAACTAGAGTGCCTTCATTACCCTTAAATGTGACACTAGATCCTGTAGCAAAGCCAATTCCAACAAACAGTATATGCCCAATCCCAATAGAATCACCAAGATTACTGACATAAAGCATGATAGTGACACCAAATTAGATTCTCCTGCTGAAGATGAGCCTGATTTGAATACTTCCCTTAAAATACCCCTTCCCAACTGCACATTAGTCTTGTTGATGACTGTATCTGTGATTATTCCTCTAGTCTCCCAACTCCATCATTCTTTCGTACCTCTAGTACCCCATTAGGCACCATTCCTGCCCATTCCCCATCTTCACCTCTTCTTCCATATTCCTGTACCACTTGATGCTACCCAAGTCCTCATGCAACTCATGGATTGATTCATCCAACTTTAAGTCACCAGTAATACCCAAATGCTTCAACTTCAACATCAAATTATCCGACTCTAGACTGCCTCTTGCACAAGTATGCCACTGAACAAACCTAAGACCTTTCACATGCTATATCATTCAATGCCATTGTAGTCTCCTATACCACTCTAACATGCATCTCTCTTCCACATGCCTTGTGCACATAGGGGGGTGAGGTATATCACAAGGTTTGGTATATAATGAGGCTTCATATATTGAGAGGATTGATCCTCCATACTGCTACTCTTCCACATACCTTTTGGCACAATAGGGAGGTGTGGTATATTTGACAATTTGGAATCAAAGATATAGGTATATCAAAAAGTGGGAGGATAAGGTTGGAGCAATAAGGGTTTCTTCTAGGAGTAATAAGGAAAAAGTTAAAACCTTCAAGCGTGTGGGTTTCTTCCAGGAGTAATAAGGAAAAAGTTAAAACCTTCAAGCATGTGGAAGCCTAAATCATTTTTTTTGGTTCAGATTTGATTGTCATGCCATGTGAGAGAGACTTTGCATTGACATATGGCACATCAGTCAAGGGTGCAAACAAAGTGAAATGCATTTTTTACAGCCTTGCATTGAATGTAGGCATATACCATTTCAAATGGCATTTGTCATAGATTTATATGGGGCATTCATATAAGCATCATTAATAAATCCAACATAAGGGGATCAATAAATCCATATAAGTATCATTCATATTTAACTCAAAATACCTTAACATCATTAATAATTATTCCAAGGCATATTCCTCTAGTCAACCATATTAGGAATTCATTGGAAATGCTTGCAAACCACAATCTCAAGGGTGGTCTTCCTTGTATTGCGAGAGCATGGAAGGATTTTAGATCCATTCCATCCCTCAATCCACCTTGGAGGTTGGCCGTCCTCCTCGACCAAGCCCAAGAGCACGGAATTGGATTTCTGGTTCATTTGGCTTCTCGGCCCACGAGTATGGTAGAACCTCTAGTCCATCCATCTCGGGGTGTTGTGCTTGATAAAACACATGAAGACTGTCCTCTTCAACCAAGCCCAAGAGCACGAAATGGATTTTTGGTCTATTGAGCCTCTAGTCCATCCATCTTGGCGTGGCGTGCTTGATATAAAGGATTTCTAGTCCTTCAGCTCTCGTGAACTCGAAAGGCTGGCTGTCCTTCTTATTTGCAAGACATTTCTATAAATTCAAAATAGATTGCTAAAGGAATTTGCTATATTCACTACTAATAAAATATCATTATGGAAATGCAATAGATTTACTTACAAGTGGCTGTAATAACTTGATTTTTACCAATTTCCTTATTTTCTTGATGCCTCTCCCGAATCACTTGTTCTCCCTTTTATATCTTCCATGGTGGGGAGAGTCACATCCTTTCATTAATATTGTTATCTTTACAAGGGACACATCCTTTCACAACCAAGTGCGCTGCCCCTTAAACTTTTTTAGTTGTTATATGTTTTTTCTTGTGGAATCGCTGCATTAACAGCCTTCCTCTATTAATCCCCATCGACCCCTTCGTAGAATCACCACTTTTAATATCTCTTTGGTCAGGGATAGAGGCAGTGATTTAGCGTTTAACAATGCTGTGACTTTTCTATCATGGCGGAGGCATGACAAAAAGGGGCATATTTTATAATTTTTTAATAAATATAAAGGAGAAGTTTTGTTTTAAAAATGTGGACTCGAAGGATGAAATATTGACAGAATTGTTTTAGAAAATCATTGAAAGTCAACTTGAAACCCTGCTTTACATTGTAAACCTCTAACAGTGGCAAAATCCTGCTCAAAAACAGCTCTAGTTTGACAAAAAAATTGTGGCCAAATGAGGAAAAAATATAATGAATATTTTCACTTTGAAAAAATCCACCAACTTAGTAAAAAATCATTGGAATAAAAAAATTGGCCCCAATTTGACTAATCATGATTTAGATGATTAATTTGCGAGTTTAGTGATAAAGCAGAAAAAAAATGTGGAAAACTTTGAGCGGGTGATCTATTAAAAAATTTGCTAAAAATTGTAGGAAAAAATTGGGGCTGGGTCTAAGCGGTGATTTGTCATGATTACTCATTTTTTGCCAATCAATGCAACTATTGTAGAACTTACTCTTGTCACATTCCATCGTAGGTTTTGAACAATTGATCAATGCCTTCCTTTGAGAACTCCAAGTTAATGCCTTACTCAAGGATAGCCTAGTGCTAGCGATTAGGGATTACTTCAATTCTTGTGGGTGAATGAGACTTGCATAAGCACTATTAGATCAAAAGGAAAAGACCTTGACCCAAATGTCTTGGGGTAAGCATTATTTCACTTGTTATAATGTAATAGTTGTACACCATACAATATCTTCTCTGTTGTTGTCCGTAGAAATACAAGCTATAACTATTCTTAGATATAATCAGTCATCTCTCATGTATTGCTAGCACTTTGTGTCAGCTCCTTCGTTCAAGTACTTGGATTTAGGCCTCATTCATGTCAGTTAGGATCTCACTCTGCTTTTCTTTTGATCCCTCTAAGGGTGCACTCTAAATTGGCTTGTAACTCACTTTTAAAGGTTAATCACTCTGAATATGCCTCATAACTGCAGAAAGGATTTTCATTGGATAGACAAATAGTTACAAAAAGGTTTACACCTGATAGAAGCTTCTGGAATGATGGAACACTATAATGACATTACTATCAATGGTGGGTGCTAGGGCACTAATGCCATTCACTGATACTAGCATGAGCGTCATTGAGTACTGCTCCTAGAGTGAATGGTGCTACTCTAGAGATGCCCCTATCATGAATGGTGATACTCTATGCAGCATGAATGCCATCACTAGTGAGCGAATCAGTCCATAGCCTCTTTTTCTTTCCTTATTTGTTATTCCTTTTTTTTTTTGAAAATCTTCTCTCTTTTAGAGTGCTGGGCCATAGGGGACAATTTACTGTCCTTGGGATGGTTGGGTGATGTCTAGGCATCCTCTAACCATCTTGGGGATGACTAACCTTCTTGGAAATGTTACTGGTTTTGAATATGGATCTATCTCATCAAGGTCAATGGCTCCATGTGTGTCCCTTCCCTCCACCTTCTTGGTATGTAGACAAAGGTTTTCTTGCACAAAAATAAGGTCATTTATGTGCTTTTGAGTCAACTTTATGTGCTTCTTGGTGTTAATGGCCTCAATTGTGCTTACACCCACAAGTGCTACAAGGTTGGGACAAAATACGGATGACAAGTTTTTGAAGATTATGTTTTTTGCACCATAATCTTCCCATCTCTCCTCTGTGTGTGTGTGTGTGTGTGTGTGTGTGTGTATACAGAGAGAGAGAGAGAGAGAGAGAGAGTGTTGCAAGTTTGTGTAAGGTTATTTTCTTCACCTCTATGCATTCAAAGCAAAACAACTTTGCAGCCAAGTACAATATCTATCTATCTATTTATCTTTATATATATATGAGAGAGAGAGTTGCAAGTTTGTGTAAGGTTGTTTTCTTCACCTCTATGCATTCAAAGCAAAACAACTTTGCAGCCAAGTAAAATATCTATATGTAGTTTCACAGAGGTGAATAAAACAACCTCCCTTACACAGCCTTGTAAACTTGCAACTTGTCCAAAATTGAGTCTCTAAGGTCTTCATCAAGGACCATCCTCTTTATGAATGTGTTGAGGCCATCTATGACCTCATCAACCCTAAAGATAACATAGAAGATAAACTTTAGCTTCAAGCGGTAGGCAGCAGCATGAATGTTCTGCCTCTAATCCAATAATGTGCCAAATGGGTTCATATGTATTTTTGTTTGACCCATAAAAATATTGTATTGCCTCTTTGGCCTTGTTAGTGGCTTCATATAGAAAACCTATGGGGATCTTCTCCCCACCTACGAATTGTAGAACCTTCACCAAAGGTTTTGACACCTATAAAAAACAATATATGGAATAAAATTCTGATATTGAATGGCAAAACAAGAGTGAACTCAAATCATAAAAAATTTCTATGGAATATTAAGTTGATAATTTTAAAGTTAACTTGAGGATCTCATCCTTGTGTTTGGCAAAAAAAATCATACAAAAGGGACCTTACTACTCTCTCCCCTTCGGCCTTCAAATAAGGAGAGCCCCCCACCTTGCGCTCACAAACATTTGCTTAAGAGATGGTAGTTAGGCTACAATACTTAACAAACTGATGAAATTGATGGAAAACTGTGTGACATCTGACCACACAAGCTCCTTATCATTGGTGTACTCTCTCATCAGATTAAGCACTCAAAGCTGGTTGTAAATGTATTTTGTTGTGTTGTTTGCATCCTCCACCATGGTTCTGACCCAGCCAAAGCTAGCCAGACAACCATAGCCACAACAAGGCCATCACCAAAAACAAGTAACAGGGGCCAGTATCTAAATTGACCCGAAACAAACCACACCACAAACTGAACCCAAACAATCAACATGGCATCGACCAACCACCAGAACCACCTCGTCCCCTGAACCAGGCCCACACACAGAGCAGCCTCACGCCGCACATCCTGAACCAGGACATCGAGCAACACAACAAACTGGCCCAAATCTTCATCTCTGGCCTCAACTAAACACCGGAGCAACCAAGCACTCTGACCCAGCACCACATAAAGACTGGGAATACAAGAGACAATAGTCCCACAAAGCGTAACCACCATAGCGTACTGAGAGTAAAGAAAGCAACTCACCCTCATAGAAAACCCATGCTCACAGAAAACAGGGGGCTAGAGGACAGAGTACTCCCACAACATACAATGAGCAATGAAGCCTCACAAAGTGCCCACAACCAAAAATCACAGCCCATGAACAAGTAGAGAAAAACCACATCCTGAACCGGGTATTCCCCATCACCAGCGCCAGAAGAGATCAAGTTTGGCGCCTCACACCATCTCTCACATGGACTCGACCAATGCAGAGTCACCAACCATGCACAGTACGCAAGGCAGCCCAAGCCACAGACAGAGGAAGGCCGCCAAAAGTAGCTAGACACTGCAAGCCACCAACAGACAGTGGGTAGAAATGGCCCCAACATAGAAGACCAAACAACAAAAATGTCCAGAGCAGTAAGATCCTCCATAGGGGTCTGCCAAACACACAAACCCACCGCACCCAACCGTCTACTCGAAGCCACCAAGAAACAGTAACCATCGTCATCATCTTCTGCAGATCCATCGCCCTCATCCTCACCAGAAGAATTCAAAATTCCTCGTCCGCTCCCTTTCCCGCTCGCCATTGATCAATGTTTAATCACACAACCCAATGCAAAAAAACTTAATGTTAACATGTAAGAAATATTACAATACTAAATTAAGGCATCACTTAGTTCATTTTACTAATTCTCAAATTAAATGAGGAATAGGGATACTTTTGATATCTTTAAGGAGTAGATCAATGCAATGAATAACACAAGGGCTCCAAAAACTAGTAGGGTGCCTCGCCTCTAGTAGCCTACCAGCTACTACATATGCCGTTGGATTGTCCGTCACAACTCGGACAACATTCTGCACACCTACCTCCATGACCACCTCCATGATAACATGTTGCATAGTGTCTTGGCCTTTTTTTATTTCATTAGAGGTGTTGCTTGATTTCAAGAACACCAACAAATCACTTGAAGCCATGAGAAAGTTAATTAGGGTGCAGTTTCTGCCATCCAGCCATGTGTTAGACAAAATAGAGCAGCCCTTTCTTGGCCAACTCTCTTTTGTTCCTCCACCAAGAACTCAGTTTTCCTAACAGAAACATCTAACAATGGCCAACTCAAAACATAACAGTGTGATGACTTGAACCCATTCCTTGCTATTGTCAATGTAGTGACAACTGACCCACAATAAGAATTACTTGCAACTCGGAAGGATATGTTGTTCATGTATAAAAAATTGGCAATTGCCAATCTTGTCTCATCATGTTTCTCTTAGTTACATGCAGTACCTTTGAGGAAAGTTTGGGCACCGGGAGGTGTTATGTGGAACAAAGAAATCATGAACATTTGAGTGAGATGGCTGACTAGAACTACCTATTGTAGAAGAGCTCCATATTCTTGGGCCAATGCAAGAGCTCACTACTTTGGTTTGAGGAGAACCCATCACAGCCCCATTGCTGCAGTGATCCTTTTGTTTTCTAGTTTTCTCTCCTCGTATGAATAAATGAGACATCTCTTCCAGGGATTTAGGCAAGATAATGTTTTAAGGTGGTTAATGCCTTCTATCATCTTCACCCATAATAATTACACATAAGTAGTCATGTTTGCTCTCTTGGGCTTACATGCTTCTAAGAAAATTTCATAGGCTTGCCACCAACTCTGTTGCTTCCTAATGCCATATCTCAAACAAAAAAATTGAAAACCAAACCCCAGCATAAACAGAAAATACAAAAAAATAAAAAATAATCAAATGCAAGCCCCTAGAAAAGAATTTAAAAAACAGAATAATAAAGCCCTAGAATGAGAGGGAAAAACAAAGCAAAAATCTGAAAATAAAAAAACACGAGGGACATTGTTATATACATTTTAAATGCTGCCAAAAAACTTGTCAAACCAGCCCAAGATCACAGAAAGTCAATTGAAATTACTGCATTGAATGTTGTCAACGTGTCAAAGGAGTGAGAATTGGAAGAAGAAATTGTGAAAAATGATGGGGTTTGATGCTTTTCTGGCGGCTGACTGTCCTTATGTGACTGTGGGTGAGTTTTTCCCATGGACTTGTGAGTTTTGGCAAGTTATTTGCAGAGCACTTTTGCCTTGCTAGATCGACCTTTCTTCATTGCCTTGTTGAATTTTCTGGGACAGTTCATTCCCATTTTTTTCAAGTCCAATATACAGGAAATATGTTATTTACCCTTGCTTAATGTGCTGTTGTTTTTTTGTTTTCTTTCAAATGGGTTAAATTCATGAGATTGAACAACTTTAGCTGTCTCTGGTTATTGATGATCCTTTTAAGCTATCAGCCTTGTGCTATTAGCAAAATTTAAGGAAGGACAACTATATATGATCAAGCACTAGCAGTTCCAAAGTGGATTTCCAATTATGCTATTCAATCTTTCCATAGTTCTGTGACGAAGTTGCTTTCCTGGACTCAAATCAAATTTCTACCAATTATAAAATTTTGCTCTACTACTTAATGTGATTGAAACTAGAATTGAGGTTCTATCCAATATTTTTATCATACAACCTACTTACTCCAGCAAAATGAAGCTTCTCAATATCTAAGCTCCTAATCAAAAGAAAATAAAAGTGAAAACACTTTTCAACTAGAACTAGCTTCAAATGAATCAATTGAATGGATTGTTCGAAGACACAAAAATTCAGCAGTTGATTTCCTCATGGTTATAAT
The DNA here is from genome assembly GCA_007258455.2 of Sequoia sempervirens. Taxonomy (NCBI): domain Eukaryota; kingdom Viridiplantae; phylum Streptophyta; class Pinopsida; order Cupressales; family Cupressaceae; genus Sequoia; species Sequoia sempervirens. The sequence continues at coordinate 293,578,961 of VDFB02000013.1, read as the reverse complement.
CATGCACCCTTTAGATGTGAACTAAATCCATAACTTAGCTGAAAAATAATAGGCTAAATGCCTTGGATTATAAAGAAACAAACCCTTTTTGAAACAACCATTTTCAATAAAATTACAAAGGGTACCACAAAGTTGACAAGATATTTGCCTTAAACTCTTTGTCTAGTCTTTATCATAACTGCAGCCATAATCTTAGTATATGAAATATTGATGTTATACATTTTGTTTTTTCAATTATATTCTAAATGTTGCTCTTCTTACGTTACAATTTAAATTTTTCTATGTTTTCATGACTTGTGTTTGTTAGAAATAGTATATATGTTCTAATTTGCAACTCTTTGTCTAGTCTTTATCATAACTGCAGCCATAATCTTAGTATATGAAATATTGATGTTATACATTTTGTTTTTTCAATTATATTCTAAATGTTGCTCTTCTTACGTTACAATTTAAATTTTTCTATGTTTTCATGACTTGTGTTTGTTAGAAATAGTATATATGTTCTAATTTGCAACTTTCACGAATACCATTTTGCACAAGAGAAACATATGTTTTTCAAACAATTTATTCTCATGTAATTTTTCCTTGGGTTTGGAAGTTGTTTTCAAATGATGCAAGTCCTTGAAAGCAATTGATTGTGAAGAAGATATGATCGCATCAATTTCTTTCTCTATTTGCGAAGTCAGATTGTTTAAAGTTTTATCATATTTTTGCAGGGTTACTGATGCAGAGGAAAATCTAGGTGAAAGTGAAGTACGAGAGGCACACCTTGCGAAATCTTTGTATTACATACGCATTGGTGACAAGGTGTGCAATTTCCCTGACCTCCTTGTCTTGCCTATGTTTGCTGTTCTAGTAGGGCATATCTGAACTATAATGGATTCCTCTTTGCAGGAAAAGGCTCTGGAACAAATGAAAGTCACTGAAGGCAAGACTGTTGCTGTTGGCCAGAAGATGGACTTGGTTTTCCACACTCTTCAGCTTGGTTTCTTCTTCATGGACTTTGATCTAATTTCTAAAGGAATTGACAAAGCAAAGAAGTATGTTATCTTTTTTAATGGTTGTTTCCTTATGTTATCTTTTTTAATGGTTGTTTCCTTTCCAATATTTTCATAAACCTTCTAGGTCAGCCTTGCATTAGTTAACTTTGGTAGTCTAAATGCAGCTTGTTCGAGGAGGGAGGTGATTGGGAAAGGAAGAACCGATTGAAGGTGTATGAGGGCCTTTACTGTATGTCTACACGGAATTTCAAGAAAGCAGCAGAACTATTTTTGGATTCTATTTCAACATTCACAACTTATGAGCTTTTCCCATACGATGTCTTCATATTCTACACTGTGCTGACCAGTATCATCTCATTGGACAGAGTCTCACTCAAGCAAAAGGTATTTATTTCACTCAGGTATGTTTGTACTGTAATTGTGTCACAATGATATATTTACAAATGCCATTGGGGTGCATTACAGGTTGTGGATGCACCTGAGATTTTGACTGTGATTAGCAAGATACCACATCTTTCTGATTTTCTTAACTCTCTATATGGCTGTCAATACAAGTCATTTTTTATTGCTTTTGGTGAGTATTTATCTTCCATCTTATTCTCTCTTGAGCTTAAGGTCAAGAAAAGCACTTCATTTTTTTTATTAATTAGATGAAATACCCAACAGAAGTGTAATCCGTCATTTCACAACTACATAATTACTTTGTAATTATCATATACATCTAATCAAATTTAGTGGATTCTCTCAGCTGGTTTGACAGATCAAATAAAACTGGATCGCTACTTGCATCCACATTTTCGGTACTACATGAGAGAGGTCCGCACTGTTGTGTATTCACAGTTTCTAGAGTCCTACAAAAGTGTAACTATGGAGGCCATGGCAAAAGCTTTTGGTGTCAGTGTTGATTTTATTGACACGTAAGCATTCCGAGTTATGCACAAGCTCGTTGTTTTTAAACTTCATTTGATGTTGAATTGATGCTACTTGGCAATTTGTTGACATTCATAGTTGAAACAATGCTCAAATGCTGTTGTCAAGTTAAACAATGTTTCCATGTTTTGCAGGGAACTCTCTCGTTTCATAGCTGCAGGTAAGCTTCATTGCAAAATCGATAAAGTAGTTGGTGTTTTAGAAACCAACAGACCAGATGCCAAGAATGCTCTTTACCAGGCAACAATCAAGCAAGGAGACTTCCTTTTGAATCGCATTCAAAAGCTCTCTAGAGTAATTGACCTTTAAGCTCTGGAATAAGTTTGCTTTCGGTAGCTGCTCAAGGGTAATTTTGAAGCCTGACTAGGACTTGATGAACGTTGATCATGTTACCTAAATGATTAAATGACAACTTATCTTTTGTCAATTTAGATTTGTGTCTAGTCATTCATGGTTTGCAATCAGATTGGCTGGTTTTACTAAAATGCTAGTTCAGAAAAAAGTTAAAAACATTGTACTTTCCGAGCAAAATTCCTGCTTGGATATGAACAAATCCAACTTGGTCGTGCCTCCCAGTTTTCTGTTGCCATCTACATTATTCAATCCTTCGGCTGGCAACAAATTGATTTATTTTGGTTTTGTTTGGTATGATAAGTTTAATATTGACAATTTAATTAGAGAGTTGTTTTTAAGTCCTTAACCATGTGCGAGTTTCTATGTTTTGTTCTTAAATTACATTTGATTATGTTTTAACTCGTTAACCATGTCTGAGTGTCTTTGTCAATTTTCTTAAATCTTTGATTATATTTTTTCTTCAGAAAAAGTCATTTGATTGATGTTATTTTCTAGCAGTCACAGTGGTTTATATTTTGATCATGGTCCTTCAAAGAAACTTTATTCTCAGGGTGGTCTTGTTTGGGGAAATATATGTGACAAGGCCCGAGCTGTAGTAGACTGAAGTTGGTTTGTCTAACTCTAGCAGAATAAAGTGTATTTGATAATTGAACTTTCTGTCGTATGTTGGATATATGAGAGAAAACACGACATTAAAACAAAGTTTATTATGTATTGTTCAATTGTCTATGCAATAAGAATATTTGGTGCATTAAAGCTAACCTAACTACAAAAACAAATTATTACCTACCAATTGAGATGGGCTGTAGCCAGAAAGAGGTCTGAGTTCGAGCTCCAGTGGAATTTAATGTGGTGTGGATGAAGGCAGGTGTTTAACCTCCTCTCGGGATATGATGGGTCACTGTAGTTATTGGTGGAAACTTAACTTGGTCTGATTGCCCTACTTCATACTAACATATATCTCTCATTGATTTTAATTATTGTCTGTGTTAACATATATGATATGGATGAGTTTGGTCAGATCCTGTTTTGCACGAAAGGTCTTTATTGATTTTAAAATAAACAGATTGTTGGCTAATACTAGTAATCGTGAGATTTATCATTAGGACAGAGACTTTAGAAAGTGTACACTCGGCGGGTTGTAAAAGTTGAGAATTAAAAACATTAATTCAAAATGTAGTCTATTGCCTCTCAACTATGTTTAAAGTCGGGGACGAAGGGAGGTGTTTGACTTCCTCCCAGGATTTGATGGCTCACTGAAGTTCCCTGGGGAAACTTACCTTGGTTTGATTGCCCTCCTTCGTACTAACATGTATCTTATTGATTTTAATTATTGTCCATGTTAACATTATGATATGGAGGAGTTTGATCAAATCCTGTTTTGCATGAAAGGTCATTATTGATTTTAAAATGAACAGATCGCGGGGTAATACTACTTACAAGTACTTGTGAGATTTGTCATTTGACAGAAACTTTTGAAGCATGCACTGTGGGTTATAAAAATTTAGAATTAAAACCATTAATTCAAATTGTAGTCAAAACAATGATTATTGCATCTCAACTACATTCTAGTTGTCACTGGTGTTGTTATGCTAAATAAAATATTTGAAAATATGAGCCAAAGGCTTCTTTCCATTCGGTGACATTGTCATCACACTAAGTAAAATCTTGAAACTTAGGTAAAGGTTTCTTTAGAAGGATCATTGTATTTAGCCCCAACTTTGTTTTCCAATTATGAGCAAGAATCCATCCTTGAAGAATGAAACTTTAGTTTCTGTGATATTCCTTAATTTTAAGTTCTTAAATAAAGATTGACCCCTGCCCAAACTATGAAACACGCTCTATGAGATTATACTTACCCATCTTGGTAGATCGTAATTCTTAATTTTAAAAATAAACATGGAGCTTTGCTAAAACTATGAGACATTCCCTATGAGATTATACTTCACCTATTGTCTGCATTTTGTTGGATCATAATTCTTAATTTAAAAAATAAACGTGGATCTTTGCTCGAACTATGAGAGTTGGTCTATGATATTATACTTCTCTAGTGTTGGTTGCAATTTATTAGATTATGAATTTTGAATTACATAATTTTAGAAGGTAACATCGATTCCTGCCCAAACAAAGAGATATGCTTTATGATAGTATACTCTAGTGTTGATTGTAACTTTTAGATTCTTCGTTGTCTAAAATTGCTTGCATTTTTTATTGATACTAAATAACTATATGCATGTTAATTGTTTTTAACTTTAACTTTACCAATCAATCAATCCAATCAATCCAATTAATTGTTTAGATTCTTCCTTCTGATTTAACTTTACCAATCAATCCAAGTTTTGTACCTAAGTATAAATTTCAGTATGTTTTCTATCATTCTGAACCCAAAATTAATCTTAATTGTTTTTCTTCTTCTCATTTACATAATTACTTAGTAAATAGGGAAATAATCATAATTAATATATACAAATTCAGGGTCACTGCTTAGATTTGACAAGTAGCAAGAATTGAGAAGTTGAGAAGTCCATTTTAACATGTGAATTACAATTAGCTGAAGTAAGGTGTGTGCATGGTGTAAGGTGGTAAAGGTGCAAACAATTTTGCAACTTAGTTGCAGACAAAAAGAAGCCGTAAAATCAACTGGAACATTGAAATGTAACTTGACAATTGCATATATAAATGCTTAGTACGAGTTGAAGAGGTTAGATGCTTATCATAGATAGATTTATTTACTATTTTGTGATGGGATAGTTTTATGTGGAGTCGGCTAACTACTAGACAAAAAGCACCTATGTACATACAAAAACGCATGAAAACATACATAACAACATACATGGTAACATACATAACATGACAAGACGTGGTAGTGCGGGCCCGCCAAATGGGGGATAAAGGTAACGAAATCGACAAACATGACCAAATGTCCGGTAAATGGTAGGTAGGAGTTAACGGCGTTGTCAGGTCGGTATTTCCGCCTCATGTCGATCGATTAACGCGGGAGTCTTAGCTTCACCATGAAGTTTCGCTTTCATTTGCTTTTTTTTGGCACGGGAAAATTGGAGAGTGACATGTGCCTTTTTGTTTTGGAAAAAGAAGGGTGAATACACGCTTTGTTTCCAGTTTGCACATTGAAAGCTGAGGGTTTGAGTGCATGTGGAGGAGTTGGAGGAGAAAACCGACCAAATCCAGGTGCTTTTTGGCAGTCTGCACGTTTTAAGCTGAAGTTTGGAGTGCACGTGGAGTTGGAGAAGAAAACCGACCAAATCGAGGTGAGGGGTGCTAACCAATTCGGTTGTAGAGGTTTTTACAACACCTTGTAATTTGTAATGTGCGAAACATAATGTGTGGGATTTGAGTTATTTGAATCTTCTTGTTTAAATGTATGAATGTCTTCAAAATCACACATTCCTTTGTTGTGTTTAAATTTTGCATGATTGAAAAAAAAGTGCACAAATTAATTGTAATTTGGAATACACAATGTTGGGTTTCAGTTATTTGAATCTCCTTGTTTAAATGTAAAGGATTGTTTCATGGTGGGTTGCTTGCTTCTTAACACTTACGATTTTGCAACATGGAATGTTACAAAATAGTATGAATGTCTTCAAAACCACACATTCCATTGTTGTGTTTAAATTTCGCATGATTGAAAAAAGAGTGCACAAAATAATTGTAATTAGGAAAACACAATGTTGGGTTTTAATTATTTGAATCTCCTTATTTAAATGTAAAGGGTTGGCTCATGGTGGGTTGCTTGCTTCTTAACACCTACAGTTTTGCAACATGGAATGTTGCAAAACAATATGCATGTCTTCAAAATAACACATTTCATTGTTGTGTTTAACTTTCGCATGATTGAAAAAATGAAGTGTAAAAAATAATTGTAATTGGGTAAACACAGTGTTGGGTTTCAGTTATTTGAATCTCCTTGTTTAAATGTGAAGGGTTGTCTCATGGTGGATTGCTTGCTTCTTAAAACCTACGGTTTTGCAACATGAACTGTTACAAAACAGTATGAATGTCTTCAAAATCACACATTCCATTGTGTTTAAATTTTACTTTATTGAAAAAAAATGCACAAAATAATTGTAATTTGAAAAACACAATGTTGGGTTTTAGTTATTTGAATCTCCTTGTTTAAATGTAAAGGGTTGTCTCATGGTGGGTTGCTTGCTTCTTAACACCTATGGTTTTGCAACATGGAATGTTACAAAAAAGTTTGAATGTTTTCAAAATCACACATTCCATTATTGTGTTTAAATTTCGCATGATTGAAAAAAGAATGCACAAAATAATTGTAATTGGGAAAACATAGTGTTGAGTTTCAATTTGAATCTCCTTGTTTAAATGTAAAGGGTTGGCTCATGCTTGCTTCTTAACACCTATGATTTTGCAACATGGAATGTTCCAAAACAGTATGCATGTTTTCAAAATAACACATTTCATTGTTGTGTTTAACTTAAGGGTGATTGAAAAAATAAAGTGCAAAAAATAATTGTAATTTGTGTTGGGTTTCAGTTATTTGAATCAAATGTGAAGGGTTGTCTCATGGTAAAACCTACGGTTTTGCAACATGGAATGTCACAAAATCTTCAAAATTTTAAATTTCGCTTGATTGAAAAAAAAAGTGCACAAAATAATTGTAATTTGGAAAACACAATGTTGGGTTTTAGTTATTTGAATCTCCTCGTTTAAATGTAAAGGGTTGTCTCATGGTGGGTTGCTTGCTTCTTAACATCTACAGTTTTGCAACATGGAATGTTACAAAACAGTATGAATGTTTTCAAAATCACACATTCCATTGTTGTGTTTATTTTTTCAACTTCTCGTCTTTTATATTGCACTTGTGTGTCAACACCATTAATTAAACTCCTTTTATTTCGATGATAAAATTTTCAATGTTCTAATTTATTTTCCAAGTGGTTAATTGTAGTGTTTATGTTGTTTTACTTCAATTTTAGCAGTTCCAACTATTGCTTTTGCATCTGCAAGTTGACCAATCGCTTATTTTTGCTCATCCCCATTGTTGTTACTTGTTATCACCCCCTTGGCATTCGCTTTCATTAGCTTCTACCTTCTATTTATATCTTTTATTTGTAGCTTTGGAGCAACTGCTTCCTCATCATCCCTTAGGACAACATCATCCATTTTTTGGATAGAGTTTTGAATGTCTTCAATGCTTTTTTGTAGCTTCGCAACTGCTCTTTGCTTAGCTTTGAGGGTGTCTTTCTGCTTAGAGAATGCAAATGTTTTCTATTTGATAAGTTATTTACAAAACTTGTCTACCTTTTCACATATGGCTTTCATGTCTCCAACCAACTGACTCTCTTTTTGCTCTAAGATCTGTTTTTGCCTTTTCATTATCATCTATTTTGACTTGTATTTGTTCCATGGAATTCTTAAGTTGAAGAATCTTTGACTTCATTTGTTCAACCCCACTTATAACATCTCTCACTTTCTTTTCTTGCATAAATTCATATGGAATACAAAATTTATTGACTTTATCCACTTTTGCTTTGGTGTTTTTCCCATTACAGATACTGCACGATGCTCCTTTGTCAAGTTGTCAAGTGCAAGAACAATCTTGCCAGTTGATAGATTATCTATCTTATTCACTTTGGTTTGCTTCTTTTCAAGTGTTTTTAGAGCAGATTTCTTTTTGATTACATACTTTCTACTACTTGCTGCTTGACTTCTGCACTGTCATATGCCCATTGTGGATACTACAATGCACCTTCCTGAAATTCTCAATAGCACTGAGTCTCTTTAATCAATATAGTATCTGTTTCAATCACTATGGTCTGCTTCTTTTCAAGTATTTCTACAACAGATTCCTTTGTCATTTCATACATTCTAGTACCTGTTAGATCCAATTTTGCATTGTCATTTTCCCATTGCACATACTTTAAATGCTCCTTCCCCAACTTCTCAAGAGCATGAAGAATCTCTCCAGTCAATTCATTATATATCTCATACAGTTTGGTTTGCTTCTTTTCAAGTGTTTTTAGGGATGTTTCCTTATTCATTTCATACATTCTAGTACCCACTGCCTCTTGAAGTATTAAGAAGATCTTAGGTTCCTCAACCCATAGTTTTTTCCAACATTGAATTATCAATAGACAAAATGAGTGTAATGTAAACCTTACACTACCAATGTAAGAAAAGGTACCTTGTAAATTTACCAAAACTATTACTTAAGAGTATGAATTGCGTTTGGATTTTGTCATATCATTAAAATATAGGCAGATGGGAAAACACAGTGGATTGCGAGTTAGTTTTGTTAAGCTTGTACAAAGCTAAAGGGTGGAGAATTTGTAGAGGAGTTGCAGTTGGGGGATACATAAAAATAACCATATTTAGCTGAGGGGTGACCAACCAATTGCATTCTTATACATAGAGGGTTTTTCAATACTATGTGGATCGCAGGTTTCTTAACACACTGTGTTTTCCAACCTCGGATTATACAGACAATATGATTGCAATGAAAACCTTTTCTTGTTTACACAATACAAATGCAATGAAAAGAACATCTTCAAAATATATAACAAGTCTTAGGTAGACTAAAAATTGCGTTTCAACTTTCTCAAATTAATAAACTATAGGCATGTTGGAAAAAATTGTGGGTTGTAATTTCTATATTTTTGCTTGTTGTAAGCTGAAGGGTGGAATTGTTTACTTTTTTGTTTAATGTTCTTTTGCTAGTCATGTTTAGTTTTATGTTCACAGATGTTTGACTTCATTAGTTGAAATCTAGTTATAGGATCATCTTTCATTTTCTCTGCTTAGACAAATTCATATGCAATACAAAATATCTTGACTTTATCCACTTCTACATTGCGATTTTCCCATTGCACCTACTGCACATGCTCCTTCATCAAATTCTCAAGAGTGGCAAGAATCTCTTCAGTTAAGACAATATCTATCTCATTAAGTTTGATCTCCTTGTCTTCAAGTGTTTGTAGAGTAGATTCCTTTTCAATTTCATAAATTATAGAACTTGCTGCGCCCAGATTTGCATTGTTTCTTCGCCTTTGCACATATTGCAGATGCTTCTTTGTCAATTAATCAAGAGCATAAAGAATCTCTTAAGTCAACATAGTATCTATCTCATTCACTATGGTTTTCAATACAAGTGAGCTTCACAATTTATTGCTATCGCGGTTTATAGTTAAAATTGTTTTTCGAATTCTTCATATGTTTCACAAATAAATGCACAAAAAAATATGTTTTAGCCTACGTTCATTGAGTCATTTTTTTATCAGTAGATGCAAAGAACGTGTTTTTTTCTTTTCACGTTGTTGGCAGCCATAGAAGTAATTACATGTTATTATTCACGTTACGCTTATATGCTACATATAAAGTTGCAGGTTGGACTTCTCATCCTGTTGTTCAACCTGCACTTTTTTAGTTCATGAATTGTCATATACGCTTTTTCTAGTCATGTTAAGTCACCCCAAATGGAAGGCTCAATATCACAACATGCCTGCTTAGGTAAAATAGGTTTGTACACCCCATATACTATGACATCTTAGTCTTTTTTCATGTGAGGTTGTGATTTTACCTGTGGTCTTTATGTCTTCTTAGAGGTTCAAGTAGACACTATGTTTTCCAACATGCATTGGTTGACATCATGGTTGATAGGAAAATTTACACATGTATGCCTTTCTTGATTCACTCCATTACCGATTCATGATTTTTTCAACAGATGCAAAAAACTTTTTATTCTTTTGGCATTGCTGGTAGCAATGGATGCACATGTATTTACATAGAAGGTTGTCATAAAAGGTTTTGGTTGCCCTCTAACCTTTCCTCTCTATTAACACATACACATGCACCACAACCAACGTATCTTCCCTAATACATCTGTTCTTGCAACTGTATAAGCAATTACATAGTGTTATGCACATTACTCATACACCACATACAAAGTTGCAGGTTGAACCACTCATCGTGTGGTTCAACCTTCAGTTGCTTATTTCATGAATTTCCAAATGTGCCTTTGTTGCACATGTTAAGTCACCCTAAACGGAAAGTTGAATATCACAATATGCCTCCTTAGGTAAAAGAGGTTTGTACACCCCATATACTTTGAAATATTAGTTATATTTACATGCGGGGTTGTGAATTTACTTGCGGTCTTTATGTCCGCTTGGAGGTTCATCTACACGCCGTGTTTTCCAACCTGCATTCGCTTACATCATGGTTGATAGGACATTTTACACCTCTCTGGCTTTCCTCATTCTCTCCATTACTGATTCATATTTTTTTAACAGATGCAACAAACATGTTATCATTTTGGCATTGTTGGTAGTAATGGATGCACTATTTTTTTTACATACAAAGTTGTCATCAAAGGTTTTGGTTGCCTTCTAACCCTTCATCTCCTTTAACACATACACACGCAACACAACCAATGTATCATCCCAAAACAATACATCTGTTGTTGCAATTGTAGAAGTAATTACATACTGTTATGCACATTACACTCCTACGCCACATACAAAGTTGTTGGTTGAACCACTCATCATGTTGTTCAACCCTCGCTTGTTTATTTGATGAATTGCTAGATGTGCTTTTGCTCCTCATGTTAAGTCATGCTAAATGGAAGGATGAATATCACAACATGCCTCCTCAGGTAAAAGAGGTTTGTACACCCCATATATCATGAAATCTTTGTTATATTTATATGTAGGGTTGCAAATTTACTTGCAGTCTTTATGTCTACTTGGAGGTTCATCTACATGTTGTGTTTTCCAACCTACATTGACTTACATCATGGTTGATAGAACATTTTACACCTTTCTAGATTTCCTCATTCTCTCCATTACTAATTCATTTTTTTTCAATAGATGCAACAAACATGTTATCATTTTGGCATTGCTAGCAGCAATTGATGCACTTGTTTTTTACATACAAGGTTGTTATCAAAGGTTTTGTTGCATTCTAACCCTTCCTCTCCTTTAACACATACACATGCAACACAACCAATGTATCTTCCCAAAATAATACATTTGTTGTTGCAATTGTAGAAGTAATTACATACTGTTATGCACGTTACACTACTATGCCACATAAAAATTTGTTGGTTGAACCACTCAATGTGTGGTTCAACCTTCACTTGTTTATTTCATGAATTGCTAGATGTTTTTTTGCTCCTCATGTTAAGTCACACGAAATGGAAGGCTAAATATCACAACATGCCTCCTCAGGTAAAAGAGGTTTGTACACCCGATATACTCTGAAATATTTGTTATATTTACATGCGAGGTTGCGGAATTACTTGTGGTCTTTATTTCAGCATAGAGGTTCATCTACATGTTGTGTTTTCCAACCTGCATTCGCTTACATCATGGTTGATAGAAAATTTTACACCTTTATACCTTTCCTCATTCTCTCCATTACCAATTCATCTTTTTTTCAACAGATGCAACAAACATGTTATCATTTTGGCGTTGCTGGCAGCAATGGATGCACTTTTTCTTTTTACAAACGAGGTTGTCATCAAAGGTCTTGGTTTCCCTCTACCCTTCCTCTCCTTTAACACATACACACACAATACAACCAACGTATCTTCCCATGATAATACATCTGTTGTTGTTTATTTCATGAATTGATAGATGTGCTTTTTTTCCTCATGTTAAGTCACATAAAATAGAAGGCTGAATATCACAACATTCCTCCTCAGGTAAAAGAGGTTTGTATACACCATATACTTTGAAATCTTTGTTATATTTACATGCGGGGTTGCGAATTTACTTGCAGTCTTTATGTTTGCTTGGAGGTTCATCTACACACTGTGTTTTCCAACCTACATTGGCTTACATCATGGTTGATAGGACATTTTACACCTTTCTAGCTTTCCTCATTCTCCCCATTATTGATTCATTTTTTTTTCAACAAATGCAATAGACATGTTATCATTTTGGCATTGCTGACGACAATGGATGCACTTTTTTTTGCATACAAGGTTGTCATCAAAGGTTTTGGTTGCCCTCTAACACTTCCTCTCCTTTAACACATACACACGCACCACAACCAATGTATCTTCCCAAGATAATACATCTCTTACAATTGTATAAGTAATTACATACTGTTATGCAAGTTACACTCCTATGCCACATACAAAGTTCTAGGTTGAACCACTAATCGTGTGGTTTAACCTTCACTTGTTTATTTCATTAATTGCTAGATGTGCTTTTGCTCTTCATGTTAAGTCACACCAAACAGAAGGTTGACTATCACAACATTCCTCCTCAGGTAAAAGAGGTTTGTACACCCCATATACACTGAAATCTTTGTTATATTTACATGCGGGGTTGCAAATTTACTTGCAGTCTTTGTGTTAGTGTGGAGGTTCATCTACACACTGTGTTTTCCAACCTACATTCGCTTACATCATGGTTGATAGAAAATTTTACACCTTTATACCTTTCCTCATTCTCTCCATTACTAATTCATCTTTTTTTCAACAGATGCAACAAACATGTTATCATTTTGGCGTTGTTGGTAGCAATTGATGCACTTTTTTTTTTACATACAAGGTTGTCATCAAAGGTTTTGGTTGCCCTCTAACCCTTCCTCTCCTTTAACACATACACACACAACACAACGAACGTATCTTCCCATGATAATACATCTATTGTTGGTATTGTATATGTAATTACATACTGTTATGCACATTGCACTCCTACACCACATATGAAGTTCTAGGTTGCACCACTGATCGTGTGGTTCAACCTTCATTTGTTTATGTCATTAATTTCACCAAACATAAGGATGAATATCACAACATTCCTCCTCAGGTAAAAGAGGTTTGTACACCCCATATACTCTAAAATCTTTGTTATATTTACATTCGGGGTTGTAAATTTACTTGCAGTCTTTATGTCTGAGTGGAGGTTCACCTACACGCTATGTTTTCCAACCTGCATTGGCTTACATCATGGTTGATAGGACATTTTACACCTTTCTGACTTTCCTCATTCTCTCCATTACTAATTCATCTTTTTTTCAATAGATGCAACAAACATGTTATCATTTTGGCATTGCTAGCAGCAATGGATGCACCTTTTCTTTTTTGCATACAAGGTTGTCATCAATGGTTTTGGTTGTCATTTTCTATTGTTGTTGTCTATGTCCACTTGTACGTTGAGATGGACAATCCGATTTCCATCCTACGTTTGTGTTATATTTTTTGCGTAGCTTGATTCAATCTATCACCTTTAATTTTCCTCAGTTGGAGTCGACAACCTCCTATTGGTTTCACGTGGGTGACAATAATGCAATCACATTTTATTTACATTCAATGAATGATTTCTTTTTTTTTTCTTGACATAATCCACACTAATTTTAAATATTCGTCCAATTTTGTCCTTTCCTAGAATGGGGAGAGGTTTGAAACGGAAGCAAGACGAATTGCACGTGCAAGATGTACAAAATGGAGGCTCTCCTTTTTCCTCTTCCGATTTGCAATGGACTCCTATTTCCATCAAGAAGGATGGGGTCCCTGACCTTGTTGCAACAATTCCTCATATGAGACTTGATGATTTCATTCGCGGTGAAATGTCAGTTGAAGGTTTTGAAACTAAATTTCTGGACAAGAAAACAAGACAACCTACCACCATGCTTCCCCTCGACGACAAAAAATATGGCAAAACAATTTGGTATCAAAGGTTTGTATCTTTCAACATTCATTTGTATGGTCCAATGATATTTCTCTCTCTTGCCTCAAGATGATGAGATGATGCCTTTTTCATAGTTACTGGTGTCAATACGGTCCTACAAACCTCATAGACCAACCTCCACTGGAGAAGAAACAACATAAGATGTTTATACAAATGTGAGGTTGTCAATACCACTTCATGGTAAAGGTTATGAATGGAAAACCCGAAATTGCCTATATTATCTACAAAGAAATGTTCCATGTCGATAGAAAAGGTGAATTTTTCCATGGCATTCACGACACAAGTGTAGATAGGCTTTCTATGTTTGCCACTAATCTATCTGTAGAGTGAAAAATCTCTATTGAAATCCTTTTGCTCATGGACATTAGTGTCAATACAATAATGGATAGACACATCAACGATCCTGTCTTATGTGACATGATGTCAAAGAGAGAGATTCCTTACAAGAAAGGATGTAATGAATGCTTGGAGAAAGGTGTGTTCTACTCACACACAAAAACACAAAGTCGATTAAAAAAGTATCATGATGTGGAATGGATAGGACTTTGACAACTTCTTCTACTTTCAATGGCCCAATGGGAACAATACACCTTTCATTATCGGGGTTCAGACTCCATGGATGCTGGATAGGATGGCTAGCCACTCACACAATTCAGTCATCTCGATGGATTCCACGTTTTCCATTAACAAATATGGGGTGAGGCCTTACAAACATTGACAAATAGTTCTTTGTATTTTCAATGATCTTGCTGGCTATAAAATTGACAATGCTCATGCTAAGATGTTATGTCTACAGTTTCCATTGTATAATTTGCTCATTTTCGATGAGCAATAGAGTGGTGTGCCAGTTGTGTGGGTAGTCTCCGCACGAAACAAGATTGAGGACATCTCTGTGTGGCTACGCGTATTGCATGACCATGGAAGAAGAGCCAAACACAACTAGAGAATCAATGCATTTTTTACCGATGATGCGATTGCAGAAATCCAAGCCATACAGTATGTGCATCTCTATGTTCATTTGTGTACCTTTCTCATTTTCTATTTATTATCAATGCCACTTTCTCATGTAGATGAGTGGTAAACAATATCATTTGTATTGTCTATTAGGGTTGTCTTTCAATGTTGTGTGCTTCTATGCCTTTAACATGTTAAAAGGGATTGGTTGAAAAATGTATATAAGTACACAACCAAGGATAGGGCAATGGACATCTTCCACAGAATTGGCACGATCATGATTGAAATCAGTGACATCAAAGATAGCGTCACTTAGCTATTGAACTCTTTCTTTGAGGAGTTCAATGATCAACCCTGATTTTTAGAGTACTTCAACAAGACTTGGTGCAAAGGAGAAGGTCGAACTGGTGAGTTTACAATTTCTGTCACCTCATAGGATTCACACCGTTCACATTCTTTGACATTACCTCTAATATGTTGTGGTTTACTTGACTATTGGATTTTTTTTCGTATCCATGTGGGAAAAAAATTGCAAACTATTCCCACATGCCAACCAGGATACAAATGTAGCCATTGAGTCATACCATTGCACACTTAAAACTCGGTACTTGTGTGATTTTTCTAAAAAATGCACTAGGAGAATGGACTATTCTTATTACACTCTTGTGTATAAAATGGAAGCATTCTATAGGAAAAAGGAAAGGTTGCAGCATTATGGTTTTTTTACGAACTATAAGTTTTTAAATATGCGATCTAGTTTGAAGCGGGCCAAGGAAATTCCAAATGATCACTGTATTCCCAATTAAACG
Organism: Sequoia sempervirens; assembly: GCA_007258455.2. Classification (NCBI taxonomy): domain Eukaryota; kingdom Viridiplantae; phylum Streptophyta; class Pinopsida; order Cupressales; family Cupressaceae; genus Sequoia; species Sequoia sempervirens. The sequence continues at coordinate 293,563,232 of VDFB02000013.1, read as the reverse complement.
AATTCTAGATGATACTGGGTGAAAAGTCAAAGTAGGTCTGACCACTACCTTGTTCGGAAATTTGGGAGCACCTTTTTGTTTGTGAGTGCCTTTGGAGTTTGTAGGGGAACACTTGCAAACATGTTCTAAAGGTTGTTGAATTGATTAAAAAATCATCTGTTGTTGAAGGGGTGGTCCACGGTAAGTGAATTTCAATTCGAATTGCATTACTTTATGGGATTCAATTGTGTTTTGCATTTTCTATTGTCTAATACAAATTTCTTCCATGTGGTCATTTAGATGGGGGAGGTCAACCAATTGATAGAGGGATAGATTTGAATGAGACATTGTCACAGGGGGGTGTTGAAGAAAACAATCCTAATATTCTCACCCCTACACAAGCTCCTTCTATCACTAATGAATATGTTGAACATGTGCTTAAAATATCTATTTGGAATGACACAAACAAAATCTTGAACAAAGTGATGTGTACACCGCCACAGTGTCTACAATAGGTGCAATCATACACAATGCGTGGAGAGGTTTCTACAAGACCTACAACAATCAAATGCATTGACGTTTGAATTCACTCTTGATCTTGATGAAGCTTCAACTAGAACCGTTTAAATGCATCCATGGTTTAGTGCAAGCAGGGATTGTCATCAACGTGAACCCGTGTTATGAAGCTTGTTGCAGAACAGTCAGATCACCGAACTCCTCTGTATGACTCCTTTCCCTTCTTCATGGACAATAGCTTGAATGTGAATGTCAATATGCAATGTGAGACTTTAGGCACAACTGCTATGTATATGGTAGAGGATACAACATCTAATACAGGTGACTGTGAGAAAACCCATTTCAATTTATATATTGTAATAGGAAATGGTCTTGCAGATTTCTTTTTCCAGTATGTGCTTCTACCACGTCATAAACGTTCTAATTTCTTTTTTGGACTTTTTTGTTCACTTCAGCATTCCAATCTAGGGAAAGGAGTCCTCGCCGACGATTGTCTTTCGTGAGTGTAAACCCAATGGAAGGTATGGTTCAAATTTAATAACTATGTGTAGGTAAGTCCAATTTTTGGTATGACATTATGCAATACCATGCTTCCTTATAAAAAATTGGCTATGGTGATAGGTTGATGTCGGCCAACATGCGTTCACTTTGCTACTTCTTCAAGAGTTACTAAGGATTGCACAAGCATACTTTGGTGAACCTTCATCTGTAGGTAAGCATAGTGCATGCGGTCCTTCCTCAACCCGTGAAGAGCAAGAAGAATTTGTTCAGTCAAAACTTTATCTATCTCTTTCACATTACTCACTTCTTTTCAAGTGTTCTCATAACAGTTCCCTTCTTCATTCTAGATATTCCAGTACATCCTGCTCCACTTGTGCATTTCCATATGTGCATTGTGCAAAAAAAAAGCTCACATTTTTTGCAGTGTTGGAGAACACATTGTCCCATGTGAGTTAGTTCGTTTTGAAATGTTTTTTGTATCATTGCAACCAAGAATGTTATGAAGTCTACTTTCACAATGTTTTCGTACAGTCCAAATGTTAGTTAGTTTATTATGATTTTTTTTGTTTTCTAATGACGAAGACCGTAATCATGTCCACTTTCAATTTTTTGAGCAATTATTTGGTACAATAAAAAAAGCCATTTCACATTCTCAATCTAGTTGGAACAAATAAAATGGTCATAGTGTTTTCATTGCTAGAAAACAGATTGTCCCTTTTCACTTTGTTCCTTATGAATATTTTTGTTTTGTTACCACTGAAAATGGTCATAGTGTTTGCATTGCTAGAAATGCACTGCCCCATGTCACTTTGTTCCTTGTGAAAAGTTTTGTTTCGTTACCACTAAAAATGGTCATAGTGTTTGCACTGTTGGAAAACACATTGTCCCTACACAAATAGTTCATTATGAAAAGTTTTGTTTCACTTTGAATTTTTTGAGCAACTGTTTTATATAGTCCAAATGTCCTTTCTGTCTTTCTTCATCTAATTGTAACAAATAGAATGCTCACATTATTTTCCATGTTTGAAAACACACTGTCCCTTGTCACCTATTTCGTCATGAAAATTTTAATATTTTGTAAAGTCCAAGAATGTAATGAAGCCAACATTCAGAGCGTCTTTCTAAGTAGATAATGTTGTTGTATCTGCTGACATTTTTGTTGTCTTTCATTTCAGGCATTTTAGTTCCTGTTGTTCCAGTCGTGCATTGCCATATGCCCATTGGAGATACTGCACATGTTGCTTCATTAAGTTCCAAAGAATAGGTACAATCTCTTCAGTGAAAACATTATCTATATCTTCCACTTTGCTCACTTCTTTTTCAGTGTTTTTATTGCATTGACAGTGTCTTTCTAATTAGAGAATCTAGTTGTACCTTATGAACAAGTTGTTTTATCTTTCACTTCAGGCATTTCACTACTAGCTGCTCTAGTTGTATAGAAGATGTCACACAGTTCACGAGCGTGTATGGCTAGTTGGTTGACCAACTACCACCCTTATCTTCCATGCAATATTCTTGCTCGCATTGAGCCTCCCGTACAGGTTGTGGGAAAAGATGTTAAGGATAATTGATAGAAAAGGGCCAAACCGCACTAATTTGAACTATCATAATTATGCTCACTTCTTTAACGTCTTTGGTGTATGGGAAAAAATGGGCATGGACATTCAATATTACAATCTAGAAATAGAGATTGTAAATTTATGTGATTGGCCATGTCTCTTTACCGAGAAATTCAAGACCTTTTCCTAGTTGGATGCATCTGGAAGGTATGCATTCAACCAACAATAATCATACACAAGAACAATCTTATGGATGAGCTAAGCATGAGGTTTATGAGATTCCATAAGGGGGAATCTCTAATTAGCAATCATATGGGTCTTGTGGAGGAATGGTTGTTGGCCGTGTTCAAATTCAACCACATTGTCAGGTTCGAGATCCACCTTGTCAGACCATCATTCAGGCTGCTACATGTGTATTACGGGGTGCCAACATTTTATGTTGTCAATTCCACCTTGACAATCAGAGTGTGTCAAATCCTTCCAGATGCTGAGAACAAAGAAATTATACCTGTTTGTAAATGGTTGACCTAGTTCTCAGTGTTAGCAGTATTAAATGTGGCTTGTAATTTTCTTCAGAATCTATAATATTGACTCGAAATATTTTTACATTTGATTGTGTGATGCAATTTTTTTTTTTTATCTCAGATCAAATATGAAAATATTTGAAAACATTGTCACAACCTTGTTTGTTGTCCATCCTACAAATTTTTTTGTGCATTTTCTGTTCACAACATATTATGATATTGAAATGGAATGTTTGTTGCAAGTTGGCGTTGTTATAAAATATAAAGGTGATTTTCAATATTGTTATAAAATGTGAAGCTTAAGTTGAATATTTATGCACTTTGTTGTTCACAGAGATGACAATCATTAAGACAAAGCATCAGAGATCTAATAAGTTCAATGCCCTATTTGATGATACCTTATTAATCTTTCCAATTCAATAAGAGCAATCTGCCTCTATGATTGTCCTAAGATCCTTAATATCTTTATTTCAATGTAATTGTCCTCTATTAGTGCAACATGACTGGACGATATAATGTATTCTTCTTAGTATTTTAAGCCATCTTTGTAGAGATTTTGTAATCCACGACACTAAAAGGGGTTATGTGAAACTGCACAGTACAATGGAAGGAGTTGGATGGATTTTGTGTTACATAGATGAAGCATTCAAGAAGAGAACTGGACAACTTGGAAAAGCAACTGCAAATACAAATTCTAGTGAATTTCCTTTTCATAATATGTTCTTCTATGGGCCACCTATGATAGGAAAAGGTATGACTAAACTCAATGATGCCAAATCAAGAAAGATAGTGACAACATGTTTTTTATTTTTGCTGAGAAGCCAGTCACAACTATAGTCATGAGGGCTACTAAAAGCCAAAAATCAATGCTTAATGACTGTGAAATGGATAGAGTTTTGGTCAAAGGGGTACCAACTATTCTATACATGGTGAAATTTTTATCATCAATTGATGAGAAGTTTCAGAAGCATGCAGTGATTCTGTTCTAAATTTATCTATTAAAGGACTGATTCTTCAAACAGGGACTGCTAGATATGTTGTATATTAAGTTGCAAGTTCCATTTGTATGCAGATTTTTTGCTACTTCTTTTCTCTCCAAGCATTATATTGTGTTGTTACAGTCTGCATAACAGAAAGTGTTATCTTTGAACAAGATTTGAGAAGTGAGGGACAACCCTATGTGTTTTCCATCCTGCAATTTTTTTGTGCATCTTGTGTTTCAAACGTATAACGATATTCAAATGGAATGTTTGCTGCAAGCAAGGATTCTTATAAAATATGAAGGTGAACTTCAATACATTGTGTTCCTATGGTTTGAATAATAGTAACTATTGTTCTTGAACAAGAATTGAGAAGTGAGTGACAACCCTGTGTGTTTTCCATCCTGCAACTGTTTTTGTACATCTTGTGTTGTAAACGTATGATGATATTGAAATGGAATATTTGTTGCAAGTAAGGGTTGTTATAAAATATGAAGGTGAACTTCAATACTCTGTGTTGTTACAATCTGCATAACATGCATAACATAAAGTGTTGTGTTTGAACATGATTTGAGAAGTGAGGACCTTGTGTGTTTTCCATGCTGTAACACTTTTTGTGCATCTTGTGTTCCAAACGTATAACGATATTGAAATGGAATGTCTGCTACAAGCAAGGGTTCTTATAAAATATGAAGGTGAAATTCAATACATTGTGTTCTTACGGTCTGCATAATAGTAACTGTTGTCTTTGAACAAGAATTGAGAAGCGAGTGACAACTCTGTGTGTTTTCCATCTTGCAACTTTTTTTGTGCATCTTGTGTTCCAAATGTATGATATTGAAATGGAATGTTTGTTGCAAGTAAGGGTTGTTATAAAATATGAAGGTGAACTTCAATACAATGTGTTGTTACAGTCTGCATAAGAGAAAGTGTTGTCTTTGAACAAGATTTGAGAAGTGAGTGACAATCCTGTGTCTTTTCCATTCTGTAACTTTTTTTGTGCATCTTGTGTTCCAAACGTATGACGATTTTGAAATGGAATGTTTGTTGCAAGTAAGGGTTGTTATAAAATATGAAGGTGAACTTAAATACACTGTGTTGTTATAGTCTACATAATAGAAAGTGTTGTCTTTGAACAAGATTTGAGAAGTGAGGAACAACGCTGTGTGTTTTCCATCCTATAACTTTTTTTTGTGTATCTTGTGTTCCAAACGTATGACGATATTGAAATTGAATGTTTGTTGCAAGTAAGGGTTATTATAAAATATGAAGGTGAACTTCAATACACTGTGTTGTTACAGTCTGCATAAGAGAAAGTGTTGTTTTTGAACAGGATTTGAGAAGTGAGGGACAACCCTGTTGTTTTCCATCCTGCAACTTTTTTTGTGCATCTTGTGTTCCAAACGTATTACGATATTTAAATGGAATGTTTGTTGCAAGTAAGGGTTGTTATAAAATATGAAGCTGAACTTGAATACACTATTTTGTTACAGTCTCTAGAACATAAAGTGCTCATTTTATGTGCTTACGTTTGTAAGTTCACATACATAAGTAAGTTTTCATAAAAAAGTAACTGACATAGGACAGTGCATTTTCCAACACTACAAATAATGCGAGCATTCTATTTGTTCCAATGACATGAAAAAACAAAATGCCATTTTTACTCAACCAACTAGTTATTAAATTTGAAAGTGGACTTCATTACATTTTTGGAGCGTATAAAATAAAAAAAAAATTCATGAAATATGAAAGTGGAATTAAATTCATTTTTGGAGTGCCAAAAATAAACACTTATCATAAGGAAATAACTCATAGGGATAGTGTGTTTTCCAACACTGCAATCAATGCAAGCATTTTATGTGTTCCAATCACATGGAAAAAGGAAATATGCCATTTTGTCTCTACCAAATATTCGTTCTAAAACTTCAAAGTGGACTTCATTTCATTTTGGGAGCGTAGGAAATAATTTTTTTTTCATAAGCAAATAACTAACAAGGGATAGTGTGTTTTCCAACACTGCAACCAATGCAAGCATTTAATTTGTTACAATCACATGAAAAAGGGAAATATGCCATCTCCACTCTACCAAATCATTGTTCTAAAAATTCAAAGTGGACTTCACTTTATTTTTGAAGCGTGAGAAATAAAAACTTTTCATAAGGAAATAACTGATAGGGGATAGTGTGTTTTCCAACACTGCAAGCAATGCAAGCATTTTATGTGTTCCCATCACATGGAAAAAGGAAATATGTCATTTCCACTCTACCAAATAGTCATTCTAAAAATTTAAAGTGGACTTCATTTCATTTTGGGAGCGTATGAAATAAAGATTTTTCATAAGCAAATAACTAATAGGGGACAATGTGTTTTCCAACACTGCAACCAATGCAAGCATTTTATTTGTTACAATCACATGAAAAAGGGAAATTTGCCATCTCCACTCTGCCAAATTGTTCTAAAAATTCAAAGTGGACTTCACTTCATATTTGGAGCATGAGAAATAAAATCTTTTCGTAATGAAATAATTGACAGGGGACAGTGTTTTTTCCAACACTGCAAGCAATGCAAGCATTTTATTTGTTCCAATCACATGGAAAAGGGAAATATGCCATCTCCACTCTACCAAATAGTTTTTCTAAAAATTCAAAGTGGAATTCATTACATTATTGGTTGTAATGAAACAAATACTTATCATAACAAAATAACTGATAGGGGACAATGTGTTTTCCAACACTGCAAACAATGCTAGCATTTAATTTGTTCCAATCAGATGGAAAAAAGGAAATATGCCATATTTAGTCAACAAAATACTTATTCTAAAAATTGAAAGTGGACTTCAGTATATTCTTACTCGTAATGAAACAACTACAGGGCTATGAAAAGTTTGGTATGAAATGGATAACATAGTGTTCAAACATATGAAAATAGTATATTTGTTCACCATAATTGTTCAATAATCAAATAATTACAGAGGGCCATGAAAATTTTGATATCAAATGTATAACAACATACTGTTCAAACATATGAAAATTTTATATCTCTACACCATAATTGTTCAATAATCAAATAATGAAACCCACAATGCAGAATCAGTATTTTGAGCCTGTCTCATCATATCCTACGCTGCCTATTCTTTGCAATTGAGTTTATGCCTGTGTAATATATGGCATGTTTCTTAGGGTTATTATGTATTTCAAGAGGGGTGATTTCAATTCCATGAACCCCCACAGACGATGAATGTGAAACAACAAATTTATCCATAGGCTGTGCTTTGTCCTTGGTACGTTTAACACTTTGACCCTATAACAAACAATTAATCACAATTAATGTATGAATGGAAACAATATAAGGTGGTATGATATATACAACATATTGTTTATGTGTACCTCTAGAATAGAATGCTTCATCTCGGAGAGCTTCCATACCACAAATACGCCCACACAATCTTCGACGGTCTCTTCGCCAGGACGTGGAAAAGGCACTAAGCGCTCACTAGCAATGGCCTCAACAATGCTAACTCTCACACAATTTTCTGGGTGCATAAAGGTGTGGGTTTTAGCATTTCTGTCAACAGGTACAATGCCTTTGGCAACCCTTTTATGTTGCCTCCAAAGATCAACATGATCATTGACCTTAAAAGTGATGCCCTTGAACTCTATCATCTGTTCATACACAGGATTTGGTTGCAATGGAAACGTCATTGACGTGAATCATAATTGAAGGCATATTAAAGGATTCATAAAGAAATAAGAATAGAAGCATGAAAGTGTGTTGGGTCTGTTACCGATATAGATGACACGTTGCTACTCTCCCGATCCCCATGTCCATATTTATTACCATCTCCCCCTTATAGGCCAGTACTCTCCTCATCCCCATGTCCATCTTTATTACCCTCTCCCACTTGCAAGCCAGTGCTCTCCTCATCTCCATGTCCATCTTTATTACCCTCTCCCACTTGCAAGCCACTACTCTCCTCGTCCCCATGTCCATCTTTATTACCCTCTCCCACTTGTAAGCCAGTGCTCTCCCCATCCCCATGTCCATCTTTATTGCCATCTCCCCCTTGTAGGCCAGTGCTCTCCTCATCCCCATGTCCATCTTTATTACCCTCTCCCACTTGCAAGCCAGTGCTCTCCCCATCCCCATGTTCATCTCTGTTACCCTGTTCCACTTGCAGGCCAGTGTTCTCCCCGTCTCGATGTCCATCTCTGTTACCCTATCCCACTTGCAGGCCAATGCTCTCCCCATCCCCATGTCCATCTCTGCTACCTTGTCCCACTTGCAAGCCAATGCTCTCCCCATCCCCATGTCCATCTTTATTTCCCTGCCCCACTTGCAGGCTAGTGCTCTCCCCATCCATATGTCCATCTCTATTAGCCTCTCCCATTTCAATTGCAACAACATGGACAATTAGGTCAATCCCAACACTCCGCTGTTCCTCCTTGCCTTGCAATAGCAAGAATTCAAACGTTACTTCAAATTCAGTTGCATGAAACCAATTCATTAAAATAATCAAAACAAACATTAAATAGAAGAATTGGAATTCACCGTTTCTTCTAGTTTCTCCATGTTAAGGCACCTTGAAACTTTTGACCATATACACTCCTTCTTCTTCTCAATATTAGATGGCGGGTTGGGAGGAACAACATCATCTTGTTCTTCCATGGCCTCTGCTTCGTATTCCAAATCAAGAGTATCTTGTTCGAGGGCAGGAATCCGTTGTTCATCGTTGCCCTGTAATAGCTTGAATTCAAACATCACATCAAATTTAGATGCATGCAACCAATTCATTGAAATAATCAAAACAAACATTAAATAAAAGATTTCAAAATCAACATTTCTTCTTGTGAGGGTGTGAGGAAACTTTAAACCGTATACGCTCCTTTTTCTTCTTCTCAATGTTAGATGATAGGTTGGGAGGAACAACATCATCTTGTTCTTCCATGGCATCTGCTTCGTCTTCCAAATCAGGAGTATCCTATTCGAGGGAAGGACTCCATTGTTCATCGTTGCCTTGTAATAGCAGGATTTGAAATGTCACATCAAATTCAAATGTATGCAACCAATTCATTGAAATAATCAAAACAAACATTAAATAGAAGATTTTGAAATCACTGTTTCTTCTCGTTTCTTCTTGTGAGGGCATGAGGAAACTTTAAACCGTATATGATCCTTCTTCTTCTTCTCAATGTTATATGATAGGTTAGGAGGAACAACAATAGCTTGTTCCTCCATGACATCCGCTTCATCTTCCAAATCAAGAGTATCTTGTTCGAAGGCAGGACTTCGTTGTTCATCATTGCCCTGTAATAGTAGGAATTGAAACATCACATCAAATTCAAATGCATGCAACAAATTCATCAAAATAATAAAAAAAACATCAAATAGAAGATTTCAAAATCACCGTTTGTACTCGTTTCTTCTTGTGAGGGCATGAGGAAATTTTAAACCATACAAACATCTTCTTCTTCTCAATGTTAGAAAAGGGGTTGGGAGGAACAACATCATCTTGTGCTTCCATGGGCACTGCTTCATCATCCAATAGAGTAATAACTTGCTCGAGGGAAACACTTTGTTGTTCATCCTTGTGTAATAGGAGGAATTGAAACGTCACATCAAAGTCATATGCATGCAACCAATTCATTCAAATAATCAAAACAAACATTAAATAGAAGATTTCAAGATCACCGTTTGTTCTCATTTCTTCTTTAGAGGGTGCCTTGAAACTTTTAACCATGTATGATGCTTCTTCTGAATGTTAGGTGCCCGGTTTAGATGAACAACATCATCTTCACCTTTCATGGGCACAACTTCCTCTAGCGAATGAACACTACTTTGTTGGGTGGCAGGAACTACTTCTCGACCATCACCCTATCATGTCATGTAAGTTAATGTTAAGTGAACCTTGTATGCATCAAAACAAAAAATATGAACCAAGAAAAATTTAGATTTAACAGTTCAATTTGACATTACCATTCCTTCCTTTCTCTTTCTCTCCTACAATTTTAATACTTTTTTCCTTCTCTGCTCCTTATTCTCGTCACTATTGTGTAATGCCATTCACTCCTTCACCTTGTCCTTTCCTTCTTGGGGAAATTGAAGGAAGGTATGTTTCCCATAATTTTGACATACATTTTTAATAACACGCTTCTGCTAGAGATGCTGTCGTAGACTCATTTGGTACTCCATATTTTCCACCTTCTTTTGAAGGTACTCTTTCAATTTATCAGGGGGAGGAGGGGGACATTTTGGTTCCCCCCAATGCAGTTCGACCACGCTTTGGTGCCGCAGGAATAGGAAGGTGGTGATGCTGAATCCTATGCATGTTGAACACTCTCCAATCATGATATTTTCTTGTACATTCTTCTACAATACAATAGTATACATATCTACCATTCTCCACTTCTCTTCTATATTCAACAACCTGCACAACAAATTTAGAAAAAAAAATCGCTTAATATATTTCATATTAAAACAATTTGAATGCACAACATATACACACAACCAAATGATGCAATAATTGAGTTATTTTATCTACCTTCCCGTCCACCACATCACCTTGTGCTTCATTGGGTCCCTCTCCATCCTTAGGGTCTCCCTGATTATTGTCTTGAATTGAAGGAACGATATACTGTCAAAATCAACATATTTGTAACATACATGATATTTTCTAACTGAAATTGTAAAGCATTCCGATTGACACATTGGAAGGAAAGGGAAATTGGAAGTTCACAATTAATTATTGAACACGTCGTTGCCCAGGGTTCAACGTTTTCCTAAAACGAGGGGACTTCCTCTGTATCGTAGTTGCTGCCTCCCGATTATGAACTTTCAATTTTTTTTTGATTAGGTAAGTAGGGTCCTGACCCTTGTACAATAAAAAGATGGATCATGAAGCACAACTGACAACAACTAACAACAAAAAATAAAAGACACTCGAAGAAACAACAATACTAACAGACCTACCAACCCATCAAAATCATGGTGGTTTAAAAAACTATTCCAAATAACTTTATTTTATCTCAAAACAAGGATCCTTCTCCTCAAAACTAACTTTTTTGGGGAGGAGATGATGAATGCAATCACTGGAAGAACCTTTTCCTATCTTCAAAGAATTTGATCGGGAAAAATCTTTAAGATCAGATTTCAAAACTTCCTAACACATAGGAGTAAATGAGTCCTCCTTAGCAGATTGCTATTATCTATCTTCTTCCTACTAGGAGTAAACGAGTCCTCCTTAGCAACTTGCTAATTGTCTTTCTTCTTCCAAACAAAGCGTTGTTTCTTGTTCTTGTGACAAGAAGTGGATGAATGACCCACTTTACCACAAGAAATACAAATAACAAGGGAGTCTTCAAAGTATAATTGTTGAACCCAAACACCAAAATATGAGGACAAGGTAACTGAGTGGGTAGCTGAAGATTTTCTCCAAAAACACACAAAATCTAGCATATAATAACTGCTTCCTAAACTTAGTGATCTTATCAATAGCACTGCATTTCCCAAAAGAGTTAGCAACAAACATGAAAATCTTTTTATTCCAAAATTCCAAGCGAAGCCCATGTAACTAGAGCCAAATAGGAAACTTGAAGGAATAAACCATAGTATTGAAACTTGGCAACCAACTTTGAAGACTCAAAACTATTTAACCCCAAAAACCAAGGGCCATCAGTCAAGACCTTAGTACAATCCTCTTGAAATGAAAAGGAAACAAGAAAAAATCCATTCAACTTTGCAAAAACCTCAACCTTACCATGAAGCTTCCAAATTCGAAAGATCCATCTACGAACAATGTCAATATTGGGATGATTACTGCAAAATCTCCACAAGCGAGCACCTTAACCAATTAGCTATCTCCTCAAGGAGAGAATTGAGAACATCAACAGTAATTTGCACAAATTCCATATTGTGCAGGGTGCTGGAACTCTCATTAGAACAACCTTCCTACACTCCACTAATGGTAAGAACATGTGCAACAACTAGAGGAACAACAAGCTCATAAATGGCAGCAAACGAAGGAACAACCTCATCCACCAACAGTTGAGACCTACACACCTCCATATCATGAGAAACAACTAGAGAAGAAGCAACAACTTCATCCACCAACGGCTAGACCTACAAGCCTGTGAGACCCCTCCTTTCCATAATTCGATTATGTCTAAGTATCTTTGATGGTTCTTGCCCAATGGTTTATATGCTTCTATGTTAGGATATTGTACCTACATTTGTGAGTGATGGTTGCTTCTATACATTAATGATGATAATTTTTCAAGATTCAAATATCTGGAAATTTTATATAATGAATGTTGTGATTTTCTGTGATAAAACATATGATTTTTCTTTCACTGATTAAGTAAGCATGTGTTGATCAAGATACTTAGTTATGATGGGTTTTGGTTATTATTAGTAGTGGTATAATAAACAAGACGTATTATGTGTTAGGGGTGTTTGAAACAATTGTTTATTATTATTATTACATGGAGTTACTATGGAGTGTTTTCATAATGCAGATGTGTTGGTAAGTTATATTAATGTGAAAAAAGTTATATTTTAATGTTACTTGTGGAAGTTAATGAGTTAAATTGGGTAGAGTCAGAAGTAGTGTAAATGCAATGATGTATTATATGATAAATCACTGCTTGATTTCATTTGATTTTGACATTGGATTTCTAGTTGATTGTTGTTCTTGAAATGTTATACTTATGGATGTCATGTTTTATGTTGTTCATGTGACACTCTTTGATAAGAGCATTTGTGATTAATGTATTTGTGAAGTGTTGAATTTTATATGTTTTTGATAAAGGGAAAACAGATTTTGAAGGGATCCAGAACCCTAACACAAAAAGAGCAAGGCTGTAGAAAAAGACAGCAAGCAGCCAGCAAAAAAGATCAGCTCCACACCAAGACCAATCAAGATTTACAATTTACACTTTTCTTGTGGGAGTGGAGAACCACGTCGAAAGAAGGCTTAGAGGATTTAACTTTTTTTCCTTTAACTGTGATCCAACCTTCTTCCACTTGCGCCGCTTTACCATGCCAATCCAGCTCGCGATTTTCAAGAGAATGAAAGCCAACAACAAGTGAAATAGGAGATTCATCTTGATTCCTTGCGCAGAAAAATACTTCCCAGAAGATCCGCCAGAGAGGGAATCTAAAACACAACCACCAGAAGTGGCAGAATTAGACTCAATAGGAGAAGCCCTAGCATCCCCGCCAGATGAAACGATAGGAGTGGGTGTTCCAAGACCCAGTGATTCGGAAGCAACCACTTTAGAAAAACTCATATTTTGATCAACTTTCTTCTCAACCGTATAATGCTGTTGAGAGACACCTTTCCACCAAGTAGCTATCTTAGTTTTTTTCTCTAATCCGCAGTGCGCAGCTGCATGTCCAGTATTGAAGCATTGTCTACATCGGAAGGGAATCCCTTCATAATCCAAAGATTGGACCCAAGAGCCTTTAGAAGATTTAAGAAGGACTTCAGCAGGCAGCCCTTTTGAAACATTTATTTCAACTAGAATGCGAGCATAGGTGGAATGAAGAATGTCAGAAGATTCATCATCCACCATGAAAAAATCACCAAGGGCATCACCCACTTCCTCCAGAAGAGAGTCATGCCAAAGGTGAAGGGGGAGATTGGGCAATCTAACCCAAATCGGGAATTTATTAAAAGTTTCAGAAATAGGATTGAAGTCAGAATGCCAAGGTTTGATCATCAGCATAAATTTATCTTCCCAACTAAAATAATTTTCACACAAGATTACTTTTCTGTCCTAAGCATTGTCAAATTTAGCAGCAAAAAATCCCTTAGCCAAGGGATAAATGTTAACTTTACCCGAAATTAGAGGCTCCCATTCGCTAGATATCCAGGAATGCAACTGGGGGAGGTTAGGCCAAAAACCTTTGAATCGACAGATCACGCCACAGAGGGAAAGATCAGCAACAACCTCCTCAATATCTTCAACTGTTTCATCTTTCAGCTTTACTGAAATAACACTCCTAACAGGGATAAATCCGCCATAATGCCCAAGCTTGGGTCCCGCAAAATTCGAGGCTTTAGCCTTAGGCCCAAACCCCATGAGTTTCCTTCCATCAGGCACCGAAGAAACAGGGCCAGCTCCTCCCTGACCACCACCATTGGCCGTTCCAGATGCCTGCAATACAACCCCAATACCACCATGGTTCGGCACAGGAGGAAGGGAACCATCAGACACCACAGTCAAAAGCCCAACCGCCGATGCCGCCACCGCTCCAACAATTGCGTTAGGGTTTCCATTAGCAACCACAGACGCCTCCCGCGCAGAGGAAACAAAAGACCGTTTCCCACTCACAGCCATTTTGATTTGAATTTTATATGTTATCTTATGGTTGTTAGTTGATTTATGCTGATATGTAACTATGATGGATTGAATTTGGATATATTTTTGTATATACTATACTTACACTTTTCATTGAGTGTACAAAGATTTTTAATGAAAATGGAATTAATGGGGTCACTTAGCCACTTTGCATTGTTTTGTGTGATATAGAACCTAGGCATGAGATCCTATTGTTTATTGGTCATTATGTTGGAATATGTTATTTTAAGTGTTATGTGGTTATGTTTTGTGTATGTTTTGATTTGCAAATTTTTAAAATAAATTTTAAAGTGTTTTAAAGAGGTTTAGGGTGTATTTTATGTGTTATAAATTAGCCTAAGACCTAGATGTATAAATTGGAATGTTATTTTTGTCATTTGTAGTCTTATAAAAAGTGTTTAAACCCTCCTTTTACCCCCACTTACAAAAGTGGCGAAAAGAGAGGGTGGTTGTGTTAGTTATGGGAGGAAGTTATCTCTCCCTTCTCTTTAAAAATCCTCCCTTATGGAGAAGAGGGGATTACCTTGCTCTTTTGTGTCTTGGAATTTTGTGATTTTATTTTTGGAGTTCTTGAGAGGGAGAAAAGGGAGAGAGTGTTGGGAAGAGGAGGAGGCCAAAGAGAAGGCTTGGAGGAGGAGGATTTCATCCAAAAAGACTACCATTAGTGGGAAAATTGTGATTTGAGGTAGGTTATTCTCCTTCTTTGGTTTTAATGCAATAATGTGTAAACTTGTTCTTATGGGGTTTTGATTGGGGGTTTCTTTATGTCATGAGCTTTGTTGTGTATTATGTGTTGTCTTTTTCCTTGTGTGCTTTTTAGGGGAGTTGACCCCCTCTTGTGAAGAGGAGACTTTGGTCCTCCATGTGCGGGGGTCCGAGTGGGCGTGGCTCCCACAAATAGGGGCATCTTCATATTTTGGGATATGAGTATGCCTTGTGCATATTGGCCATTTTTAGGTTATGAGTACCCTTGCTTGTTTGGGGATATGAGTATCCCATCTCTTGGTACAAATTGGTTGCTTTTGGAGGGAAACAGGTGTTGATGTGGAGTTTGATGTGGAATTTTAATGTGGAGATTTGACTATGGTGGTTATGCTTATGTTTCCCCATTACAGGTTGAGCCGCTACTCCCCATAAGTGGTTTGCCTTTGTGGAAAATCGATGTGTTAGATAAGTGTATGTGTATTTGGAAATGACTTAATATGAAAGTCTTTTTTGTGTACATGTGAAGTACTTTGTGTTAAAATGTGTTTGTGTTTTGTGTTGAGTTCCCCATGTGGCTGTGTCTTTTTCCCCATGCTCGGGGGTGGGTTGTCTCACAACCCTACGGATGGGTGGAGAGCCCAATGACATATCGTGGTTTTCCTATTATTTCCTTTTCAGGTTTTGGATGGAGTTTTGGAAGATGTGCTTTGGAGTTGTTCAAGATTGTGAATTAGGAAATCAATTTGGCCTTCAACTTTTCATGATAAATCTATTTGATGTATATTGTGGGCCAAATATTTTAAAGTTAAATTTGTAACACCTTGTTGACTTTGATGGGTTTCAAACATACAATTATGAATTCTTTTAAGGAAAGGAAATACAAATCATTTCAATTATGTAAGCACATGTATTAGGTTGTTGTGACAATTGCAATGTATTTTTAAAATAATATTAGAAGAAATACTACTGTCACATACTTGTCACATAGCAGAAAAGAAACTTGCAAAGTTATTAAATATCTAAGATTTAAGCAACTATTGAAACCAAAGTTGTAAGTAAAGAAATGCATATATTGTATGGCTTGTTTAATGTTAATGAAAAGTTATGTGTTTAAGTTTCGTGATTTGCTTGTATTTTAGATTGCAATGTTATTTAGTTGTTTGCAAAAAGAAAGGGGTAGATGGAATTGCAATTTCTTTTTTAATTTTTTATTCTTAATTAAGAACAAAAAAGGGCATGTATATTCTTGTGTTAAGCCTTCAAGTTAGCATCAATTGTAGCAGTAAAGATCACGATTCAATACAGATTTTTGCACAGAGGTTTTCAGGGTCTGAAAATTCTTATTGAAGGGAAAGGGATCTCTAGTTGCCATTTGCTTTAGAATCCAATCCTAGGACTTAAAGAAAGAAAGGAGGAAAAGAAAAACCTCAAGCGAAAATATTAGAGAAGAAAAAATAATCCATATCGAATTCAACACTAAGAAGTAGACCTCTGTGTGGAACAAATGCTTGCATTTTATTTAGTGGGAAACAAGTAGTTGATCTAGAATTTTCACTCAGTGTTAAGTGGCAAGGTAGTTATAGTCGACAACTAATGTAATCTAGATCTGCTCCGCGACCAACAATTAACAAACTATGTAGCTACTTTCCACCAGTGTTGTCATCGTGGCAAGTGCCGACTACAAACCAGATCTGAAAGAATCCATTGTTTCAACTTTGGTCTTGTCTGCAACTCAATCAAAAACTTAGATCTGCAAGCAATACTGAAAGGAAGGATCAATTAATTGATCGACTCTATTATTAAGAATATCAATGACTTGTGTTTTAATCTTAAAGAGAAAAACAAATACGCTGAAGTGGAAAGATCAATAGATGGTCAAGTTTTTTTAAATGAGGTAATTGTTTCAATAAATAAAATGAAAATATGATTAAATATTCATACATAGTATTAGTGACTATTAACTATCAAGATTTGGGGAATTGACAACTACAAAACAATAAAATGTATCATATATAGGGCAATGCATTTCAATAATATTCAAGAAGATTTTCTAATACGTAATATCAATTATGTTGAATCTTATGATCATTTAAAAATATTAAAATTTATCAATTAGCAATTTAATTTTAAACAATGTAGAATAGATGAATTAACTAAGATTTCCTTAAGACCAGTAATTGGATACCTTCTTATTCAAAAATTGGTTAAAAATTAAAAAAAAGTATTTAATATAAAAATAACTAATTAAATTAGAATTGAAAATCTATCATAGGTGGGTAAGCAAATAGTCTTGACGGAATTAGTATGTTTTTCAAAATTTAAATGAGAAAATAAACTTTTAGTTCGAACTTTGATCAACATCCTTGAACCCTTAATTCAAGTAATGAAGATATTTCAAATGAGAATTACTATTTTTTTTATCAGTGCAAAAGAAACTAAGGGGTTGCACCCATATATTAATTTAAAAAAGGAATAATACATTCTTCGACTTGGGCGCCATCAACATGCCTTCCAAAATTCAAACCAGACCAACAAAAGAACTTTCATCACAGCCCCCGAACCAAACCATCACCCCACTCTAGGAGATTGAACGACCATAGTCCATAACCATTACCATCGAGCACCACATATCAAAATGGTGCAATATCATACATAACTTGTTATATCCTGGCCAAATACACCCATTTCACATTAAACCCCACCTGCAAGTTCAACCAGACAATTACATTTTTTATCCAGACACCCACCACCCACTAAGCCACATTATTTGAATAAATCCCACCCAACCCCAGTAACCACATTACACTAGAAAAACAAGCTCACCTAAGGCGATTGTGAATTTTTGGGTTTCCCCAGATGGTGGTGCCACCTTCATCCACCAAGCCCTCAGAAGTGATATACGCATGCAGCCACCCCATGCCCTTATCCAAAACCAGCCCCAAGATCTGTTTTAGGAACCTTACACTCTTCGACACAGCTGCACAAAATTTGGGGAGAGAAGCCAAATCATTCGAGAAGACCAGAGGATAATGCTATGGAGGCACCCCGCGACAGCTCAGCAGCTAATAGTCACTTGACAATGGAACACCCCGCCTTGTGACATTAGAACATCCTCCAAACAAACGAGATACTTTACCTAGACCAATTTCTTTCACAATTGGCATGTCATCTCCTTCGATTCCCCCACGTCTAGCATCGATGCCAAAAACATAGCTGAAATGTCCGTGTTCACCCTATGCTTGTGGTAGGAGCAGAGAAATTCCCCACCAAGCACCATCTTTAGAGCATGGAGAATCAAGCCATGCTTTGTTTTAAACACATTCCCCAACTACTTCTTAGTCACCTCCCCATGAATGTCAGTTGACTCTTCAAAATATTCAAATGGATTGGTGTATCCAAACTACAACAACCAACCCGCTCCACACCTGCCCTCCACAATTGATTCATGGCAACAAACCTAGCAATCATAAACCAAGTTATGCTTACTCACACACAACCTCCTGACACCACATGAATCACAAGGTACGAAGCATAGAAGGTCATCACCTTTCCCTGAGAATCTGTACCACTCGCCACGAAGTTGGGGAAGCTTAAGCCAAATCAATCGACCTCACCAACGAGCCCTTTTTTGCTAGTTCATCCACCACCATGTTTCCTTCCCGGTATATATGCATCACCCTATATTCATCCAACTTAGCTAGAATCTGATTTATTGGGTAAATACACTTCCTTAACTTCCAATTAGGAGTCCAACCCGACCTAATAACATTGATTGTAATTAATGAGTCTCCCTCCAAATGTATTTTTTGAAAATTACCATTTTTGACACATTGGAGCCCTATCAAAGTGGCCCAAAACTTTTCCTCGTTGTTTGTGCCAATCCCCAAATAAGTTGATTTCTCCATTAATATTCACCCTTCATGGTCCCTTACCACACAACCAACCCCACATTCACCAGGATTGCCTTTTTCTTCTCTGTCGAAATTAACCTTCACCCAACCAACCTCTGAAACCAACCAACACACACCATCCCCTTTCGCCTTCGCAAAATTAGCCCTAGGGATCCCATTAATGGGGGGGGACCAAAAGCACAGGATAAACCTTCTTTACTTCTCCATCCTAGCTCATGAAACAATTAGATTTTAGCTTTTGGTACCGTGCAACATTGTTGACTGTCTCCACTATGGCACCTTCAATCTTTTTTCCCAACGCTACTTTATCTATTGCTTTATCCTAAAATATCATTCTGTTCCATTCTTTCCAGAGCTCCCAAATGATGATCAAGGGAGCCAACATCCATAAGCTTTGGAAGAGGCTGCGTCGTCTACACTTTGGCCACATCAGAAAAAGGGTCCTCAAGTTCTTAGGCATCAAACACTACCATCCCAACCTTCCCATAACCATATGCCAACAAAATTCTACCACCTCACATCCTAGTAGTAGATGATCAACATCCTCCCCAACCCTTTCACATAAGGCACACCTGCTTGGGCCTTGAATACCGAGTTTGGTCAATCTTTCCTTGGTTAGTATCCGCTTTTGAAATGCCACCCAAGTAAACACCCCCACTTTGGGAAGGCAGGCACGATGCCAAAAGAGATGCTCTGGCGAGTCAACGTTTTTCAATGCTTGCTCTTTAATTTTGTATCCTAGCCTCACCAAATATTCCCCAACCAAGGATCCAATCCATGTCACTTGTCTGGTTCTTCAAAAATCACAATGTTCCTATCCTCTAGTTTCTTTCAAAGTTGGATCTTCTGCATTTCCAGAGCATCGATGTCCCAACGTCTTCCACACCCAACACCGAACTCCCTCCACTTCCCTCCATTCAACATAGTCCCTGACTTTCACACCCCACCTTTTGCTTAAAACGGTTTTTAATTCATCCAGGTTGTCATCCAATCCCAACGCAAATCTCCCTTCCCAGGACCTTGTCTTCCCAGAACAATGCCTCCCTTCCATCTTTTATTTCCCAAGTAATGTGGTTTGTTATTATCTCCCTGCTATCTAACATAAAATTCCATATTGTCGATCCCTGAGGGGGATCAACGATGGTTAAGATCCTCTTTGGATACCTAGAATCCAAATATTTGTTTTGAAGAATCCTGACCCATTTTTGGTTTAGTTTGTTGTAAATCTGTCAAACCAACTTCACACTAGAGCCAAGTTCATCAATTCCAATTTCCTCAATCTAGCACCCCTAGCCTCCTTTGCGGTACACACACCATCCCACACAATCGAAGGCATCTTCTACTCTTTGGCTATCCCACTCCACATGAATTTCCTCATCATTTGGTTGATATCAACCTCAACCCCTTTTGGAAGTTTGAGATAGGACATTGAGTAGATAGGAAGTGCTAACAAAATTTCCCTTATCATCATGATTCTACTAGCTGCAGACAACCATTTTCCCTTCCATAGCTCCATCTAGTGACTGCAATTTGAGACCAACTCCTCCCATAGCCTACTCTTATTGAGACCAACAAAGAGGGGGATCCCTAAGAACTTCCCAGTGATCTGTAAAGCGGAAGGGATCTATGACAAACGTTGCTAAGTGATTATGCATAAAGGTGTAAAGCCATCAACAATGGAGTAGCAGGAACATTAAATAGAGATAATTCAAACATAGAACCAAGAGACAGAAAATAAGATACTAATTTTATTACGGAGTTCGTTCGAGTGGACTACGTCTCCGAGTCGAGCTCAACTGAGTGACCAATCTATTAAAATGTTCTGAACTGGCAGTACAATCTCCAATGGAGCCTCTTGCAACACTGCTTACAATATTTGTAGCCTATCCACAAAGTCCCAAAAAGTCTCTCACTCAAACCCCTCTCAAAAACTCTCCAAGCTAGGGATGATTAATGAAGAGTAAGAAAACTGACTTTGCCTAAAGGATCTACTTCAAGGTTATAACATCATTACATCATAATTCAAATTCTCCTAATTCCCTCTCAAATTCTCTCACAAAAAAGGCTCTCAAAGGCCAAGAGAATGGGATACAATGGAGAATGATCAACTCAGAAAGTGATGATTGAGTTGGTGAGGAAGGCTCTCCTAGTCTCCCTTTTATACATAATTTTTCCATATAGGGCTAAAACCTCCAATTTGAAATTTTCCCCATTTTTAAAAAACACAACCCCTCTTATAAAACAATTAATTTTTTTTTAAGCCCTTTGTCTTTATATATTCACGGGCTGTTGAAGGGTTTGGGGTTTGTTTTTATTAAATTTACAAAACCCTCTAATAACCATTTAAAAGTTATTTGTTTGAGAGTTCGGGCTTTGTTACGGGTTATTAAAAACCTGCTCACCTACACTATTGACTGCGTGCGTGCGCAACGGTGCATACGCCTTTTACTCGGCGGTTGGTCGTGGTTTTAACTCCCACCGCTGTCTTTTATAAAGGCAAATCTCAACAGAAGTCTAAGAAAAACAACCGGGCGCATACATTGGTTACGTGCGATGCCTGCGCCCTAACGATAGACGCTTTGTATGACACGAGGGAGGTGGGTGGTTCGAGCCCTGAATTTTTTTTGCAACGGTTAACAAATCCACCGATTGAGGAAGATAGATGCCGTCGCCGGGGTCCACGTGTTGCGCACAAAGGTAACCACGTGTCGGCAATTGATTCGCCAGAAGAGACAAGTCACTGCCATGTCAGCACGACACGTGTTGTACTCTGATTCATCTGTCGATACATGTCATCTACTGACTAGGCTGCCACGCGTCTGCTGGAGGACGTCCAACTGTACATTGTACACCATGTGTCATGCATCGGTTTGGCCACGCCATCACCCGTACTGACACTTGGATTGCTTAGTCATCCGTACGACCTGCCACGTGTCAAGACGCTATTGGTCCACATCATCGTCTGTATAATGACTCGTTTACCAAGTCAGCACAATGATGTCATGCTGAGCATTGTACCTTCAAGTCAACCACGAACTTTGACCTTCCATATCTCGCACATACAAGCTCCGATTTCGACAAAACGAATGCCGTCAGAAAGCTCTCAACGAGCTCTTCACGATGGCACTGACTTCTATCAATTTGGTGATGATGAATTTTTGACCCTTTTTCTCATCCCTGGTCCCTGAGTTGACCAGCGTTTGACCGACCTTTGACTGGCAATATCTCGCACGTACGGGCTCAAATTTCAATCAAACAAACATCGTTGGGTTCGTGTCGTCGAGCCCTTCGAATTGACATCACTTCCAATTGATTTCGAGTCAGTCAAATTTTCACCTTCTGATGGCCTCCTGGTCCAAGTTTGACCAAATCTTTGATTGCGCGTAACTTGAGCAAACAAACTCCTTTTTCGCCCGTTCAAGTTGCACCAGATTCAGGATTTTGAGCTCTACACCATGGAACCGCTTTCGGGAAAAAATGGAACACTTCACTTTTTAGGTTCTGGAGATCCACCTGGATCACCTAGGTAGTTTGACACACCTTAGTCCCAAAATCCGAGCTATATCCCTTTGTATGTCGGGGTGAATATTGAAGAGAAAGACCTCAGACTTTCACGAATTCACCTTCTAGCCAGACATAGAGCAATACTTATCCAGAACCCGCCTGATATTCCTAGCCTCTGTTTTACTTGCCCATCCGAATAACATAGTGTCATTAGAAAACTACTAATGAGACACCACATGCACCCTCGGTGCAAATTTAATTCCCCTCTAATTATCAGCCACCCACTCAATAGTAATCTTTCTCCCCAATGTTTTAGCTGAGAATTGCTTAATTTTAGATTTAAGGCTATGAAAATTTAATGAAAGTGCTTTTGTCATTTGATGTTATAGCAATATTAGAGTTCCATTTTGTTTCAAACCTGTAATTTTATGTAGCTTTTCTTATCATTTTTTTAAAACTCTCAATAATCATTTTTTAATTATGTAGTAATATATCTCTTTATCATTAAAACTAGAGGAATAGATGTAGTCAAGATAGAAGAGTAAATGCTTTTCGTAGTTCAACAATTTAAAAGTGTGATCTTTGCTATGTCTTAGAACCTCTTAGAGAAAAAGGAAAATTAAGAATAGTCAAAATTATGAGATGACATTGTAAAACTTGATGTCATAAATTTTAGATTTAGAATTTAGATTTGCCTTAGTAGTGTTTGCAAGATAATTTTTTTTGGTAGTTGTGTTTGATTTAAATGGGAAAATTTTTAGGACATGACAAAACCTTCAGATTAGGAGAAAAGGGACAGGGAAGGATAAAATCCATACTATCCTTTGTATAGGGCAGGGGACCTTTAGAGGGGAAAAGGAAACCTTTCCTCAAACCTAGAAGCTGTGCACCATCAGTGGCCTTAGTCACAGACATGTCAACAAGCTTTTTCACCTTTTGACGAGCCTCCAATAAAAAATCCATGAGAAATTCCTCCTCTTCAACCTCCCACCCAACATTCAACTCCTCATAATCTGAATTAGCCAAGGAAAAGAGAGTAGAGCCAAGGAATAACTCCTCACCTCCCTCACAAGCATAAAAAAATCCATATCCAACACCGTCGTCGTCATCATCTGTGGAGCAAGCAATAGAAGCAAGGGTTTTTTGTTGCAACTGTGAACAATAAAAACCACCTTGCACACCTTTTCTCACAACCACAGACACCCTAGGTGAGATGAGAGACAACACCAATCACTTCCATCCTTTAGGCTTTGATCTGAACCACACAACAACATCCAAGTCATCCACCTATTCACCATCCCCGTCTGCAACAACTGAGGGTGAACAACTTGCATTAGATCTAGGGTTTTGCATGTTGAACTTGCAATTTGTTATCGTTAGATGTGGAATTTAATTTATAGAATTAGTGTGTGTACTTTAGTAATTATAATTCATAGTTGAAAACCACATTTCTTTGAAAATGTCTAAATAAATTCTTATCTTTTTACAATTAAAAAACACACAAAAATTTAGATAGCAAACAACATGTTTGTTGAGGATACAACCTTTTCTTACAAATTTATGTTACTATCTTTTCGTGACTATAATTTCAAGGCTAGATCGAGGGAACACCTTCATATCTTGATGAAATTGAATATTGGTACCATTTCAACTATGTAATGCTAGTTAAGCTCAATCTTAAATATTCTATGTTGATAATTGAACATTATAAACACATCTCAATCACACTTGATGTACATTTGGCTATTATTGAAGAATTTTTTAGCTAGTATAAAATACTTTTTGTATAATTTTAAATGAGTATTTTAATTTGGAAGACTTTGATTCATTTTATAATTTATATGAACATTGAAAATTTTCCATTTTAATCTTTTGTCAAACTACAGATAGATGATGTGTGGATTTAATTACAATCTAAGACTTCAAAAAATATTCTTATGAAATTGTGATGATGGGTTTGGAGTAGCCACTATATAATGTTATAATGATAAGAGATGAAAATAAACAAATTGAGGGAGACATGACAATTATTTGAAAATGATAACTATAATAAAAAATACATGTAAACATGATTTTATGCTATTGTGTAGATTATTAAGGCCTATAATCTTTATTATAATTTATTTTTAATAATAAGCATGAAAACCTTGTACATATCATGTAGATGCAATCTCAATTTCTAGGTATTTCTCTATTTTTATTTTCTAAATGAAAATTTTAAGATCTTATTTTCTCTATAAATATTGTTCTAGGTTATCATTTTACATTCTATCATATTTTATTAGTGATATATTTTATAATGTGGAATTTTTAATGATGACATTGTATTTTACCATATAGTTTGAATGTATGTTTAATAGTGTGTGTTATTTCTAGATTCAATTGGATGAGATTTGTTTGCATCAATGTTTCAAATCAAGCTCTGTGATCCATCATTAGAATGTAAGAAGAGAGTTGTAGAAGAAAGATGGATGTTTGCAGGCCAAGAAACATTAAAAAGAGAGGGGGGAAGGAGGAAGCTTGAATGGGATTCAAAGTTTGAATTTAAAAATTAAGCCAAAATGTAATATATGAAGTTAAATAGCAATTAAACTTATGCCAATTAAAATATTACAAAATTGGAAAACAATAAATTAACAAAAGTTGAGAGATAAAATAACAAGAAAGACCAAGAATTGACAAATAAAACAAAAACAAAAAACTATGCTTACCTAGTCTAAATAGAGAAAGAGGACAACAAAGACATGCATATGACATGTGAAATTTATATAAAGAAATACCATAAACATATCAATAAATTGAAACTAAATGTAAAATTTGGATGAATACTATAAACAAATAATAGGGTTAGATATGAAATCCAAAAATATTTTATGCAATCTCTAGTTTTATATCCAAACTACAATTACTCTTCACACAATTATAACCTCTTTATTCATTGTGAAGTGTAGTTACTTCTTTGTCATTTTCTTTGCAAGAGACATACTTGTTTGTTTTCTATTTTCTAGGTTTAAGTCATCTTTTTAGGTTGGACATAATTTTCTCTATTGTTGCATTTGTGGCACCTCTAGCACTCTATTGTAATTGAATATTCTTTATAAAGTTTATATTACATACTTCCTAGGTGAAGGTGATATAAGCTTCACATTGGTTTAAACATCGTATAATAGTTGTAGATTGTGTGTAGAGAAAATCTTCATGGTTTAGTTTCTAGACAGTACCATGTATAGTTTCATTATAAATAATATATTGTTTAATTTTTACATAGTATTAAAAAACTAATTAGTCTCTATATAATATGTTTTCTTTCACTTTTGACATATCCACACATGATGCACTCCCCATATTTTTAGTTTCAATTTATTTACCATAAGCAATCTATGTTCAAACCATAAAGCTTTTAGACATTCATCTACCTTAATTATTTTCTAACGAACTATAGGAATCTATCTATCCATACAATATGGAGGATTACACATTCTAATTTCCAATGAAATTATGGGAAGTTCATGCTTTAATATCCAACAAAGTTAAACAAATACATATATTAAATCACATTAATTTCTATTGGCGTGGTTATTGTTTCAAATACATCCTATATTTTTTTTCAGTTCTATATGTGTATGTTCCTATTATTTTTAGTGACCAATGCATTTGTATGCTTGTGTTTGGTAGGTTTGACATAAGCTATCCATAATGGTTTATACAAGTGAAACCTTTTACATCTTCCAATACAACCAACAACCACATTCCCCTTCAATTGGATATACTTACAATGGAAGAACATGAAAGAAAATATGGAAAGTGAAGGTGATTGGGTTCCCTAGATCTCTAATAAATTAGGTAATTGAACCTCTGAGTGAGGAGCTTGCATGGTTAGGGAACGCATCGTGTTTTAAGTTTAGGGTGACTTGTATAAGGGAACTCATTGCCCTAAAAGGCACGGGTTGATACTATAATGCAATATTTATGAATTTTTTAGTGGTATTTATCCTCTTGTTTTTATTATTGTGATTAATTTATGAATTATTTTGTATTGGGGTTAGGGATTGACATTCCAATGGACTAGAAAACTATCACCAAGTTTGGTTATAGATCAAACTAATTCTCTACTCTTCTGTTAGAGGAGATGATGAAATGTATAAATTGATCCTAATTTTTGCTAACGATATTTTATGATAGCTCTTACTAACCAAAGCAAAATAAATCCCTAATTGCAACATGATTAAATTTAGAACTTAATATTGTGTAATTTTTTGTTCAATTAATGAATGCTCAAATCTATATAAATGGAAGAAATGCTTTCATTCAAATGTTATTTATGACCTTAAGTGCTTGCAAGAAACACAACTATTTACTAGCATGAGTAGAAGAAGGGAGTAGAAATTGTTATTTCGAATTGTTGAATGAGCTTAGAAATAAGAACAACCCTCTTGAAATTCATAAGTAGAAAGAAATGTAAGTACATTTAGAAAGGAGATGAATCATTGTAAGAAAGAAATTTCCACATAGTGTAAATAAGAAAACTTCCATTCATACTAATTATATATTAAAAATTCAATGATATATTAAGTAAAGATTTGATAAATGTTTCTTGACGCACAATGGTATTGACTTAACATGCATTGTGTTATGTAATGAATCTTAAAACTTGTAATTAATAAAATAAAATTGATCTCTTATATATGTTAGAAATAGTAGATGCATGAGGAGCACCTATTTTACTTTCTAGCCCAAGGAAATGGACATGCATCCATTATTTCTACCCCAAGGAAATCTAATTTTATATTAGCAGATGCTCAAGGATTTCAATATTATCTCCTCTTGATTTCTTTTTGTGAATTAAGAAATTAAAATTAAAAGAAAAATGAATAGGTGCACACAAAGAAGATATTGAATACAAGGGAAAAATAAACATACAACAAACGCCACCTACTAAAATAATGACAAATACTTGAATTAATGAAGAACACATTATAAAATCAGATGTAAAATAAAAATATGGTTAATTATGATTTATTATGTCACTTCCATTATGTTTTTCTATCTCAATCAAAAAGGCCATTTTATGTTTGCTCCTCAACAAACATATAGAACACCTTAATATTATTGAAATGTGAACTTTTTATAATGTCTTAAACATCCTCAAACTAGTTGTACATTACATGTAGAAAATATTTTTGAGGTTTAATTTCTTTAGAGACTCCATGATGCATAGTTCCTTGTCATAATATTAAATTTATTGGATTATAGGTCAGATGTTTTGTAGTTTAGTTATATTCATGACTAAAATCTTATACTTGGTTTCTTACTCTATGGATTGTAACATTTTTAGGGAAAACTCTTTGTGATGTTTTTTTTAGAGATAGTAATTTATCATTCTCTATTGAATGCTTATAGTATTCACTTTGTAGGTTTGAATAAAACTATGCAAACCTTTGTACCGTATACTGTAATTTCTCCACTTTTTGATTATCTACATATGGTGTACTTCCTAAATTCTTTGGTTCCACTAATTTATAATCTTTGAATTCTCCATTGAAACCATAAATTATTTATACATTCATCTCATAAAATGTAAGGGCTTTACATTATTTAATTTTTAGTGAACTAAAGGGGATTTACCAATCTATATAATATGTGTTAGTTGGAAAACAATGTACATAGATTGGTTCAAAGATATGTAATAGCTAATCAGAAAGAATATTCTGAAACATGAGTTTAGGAAGATAAAATGTACTCTAGGGGTACTATCTAAGGGCCACGTCCTATATTGTAAATACAAGTATGTAGATTGATCTATTCACTAGTAGTAGATGAAAGTAAATTACGGTAATAGAAAATCAAAAGAAGATAATAGAGGATAGTATAGAAGATTGACTATAACAGAGACATAAGGAATGTAATGAATGGTTATTGATATAATGAATATAAGGAACTATGGATTCTGATCTATCTTGCATGTGTATGCTATTTTATTATGATTTTTAACTAATCTTGGATCTAGAATACCTTCTTGTATCACCTCAATAGTACCAACTTTGGGGTTACATATTACAATTAGTAGAGATCTTTTGGGAATAGAACTCTGGTCTATATCCCTCAGATTTCTTGCTAACATTGGTTCCATTGTCGGGACCCTAGTTAGGCTTTGTTGAGACTTATAGATTTTTTTCAAATTCTAAAACTTTTATCAGATTAAGACACAAACAACAAATGACAAAACATACATGGCCAATCAAAATTCCATGTTCTTGACATCTACTTTGTGAGAGGGGGTTAGGCATTGAGGGGATGGGAAATGGAAAAGGTTTGGGAAGACCTATGCAAATATGTGACTATTAATAAAAACTATTGGATAACTACCATGGGACACAATATGGGAGTAATGCAATCCCAAATCTTAAACACCCATGGCCAAAATAGATAATTTTTTTTACAAGAGATTAAGGAGAAAATTGACTCACCCAAAAAGAGAAAATGACCATCCCTAATGGAGAGAAGAAGAGACAGAGACAAGTGTAAGAAAGAGAAGAAGACATATATAAGAAGAATGGAATTAACAACAAAGTCAAAGTTAGACCACACTATTGGGGGTGTTGTTGAGCGTGCCGATGTGGATGCTACCGTCAAAAGAGGAAAATATAGTAGAAAGAAGAAGAAAACATTAGAGAAGACAAGTTTGTTATTAAAATGAATCAAAAGGTTTTCAAGCAGTTTTGAGAAACTAATGCATAACCAAGAATCCAAAAGCTTTCCAATAGAGGAAAGTTGTAGCACAGAGGTTCATACTCTATTAGAACTTTCATTAAACCCTAAGAACAAACCAGACTTACACAAAATTATAATTAAGTTATATGACATTTTTAAAGAGTTCCTACAAACTCCAGATAAAGTCCTATTGGTAAGTAATGATTATTTAGAAAAAGCAATTAACAAAATCATAAGTAAATTAAGAAAGGAAAATCAAGAAACCAAGGGAAAAGAAGTTAGGTCATTAACTGATTAGATGACGTTTACTAACAAAAAGATGAATTTTTTTTATGAAGAGTTACAACCCTAGATCAAGACTCATCCCCATTAAGGTCTAAAAGAAGAAGAGTTGTAACACAAGAGTTACCAAATTAAAGCGAAGAGAAGAAAGAAGAGAGGCAAGAGCAAAAAAGAAGCTAGCAAAGAGCAAGACATCCCTTGGAGTGAGAAGCTAGCAAAGAACAAGACATCCCTTGGAGTGAGATATTAGGAGAGGGCTATTTTGATATTAAACTTTTGAGAGATAACGGCAGAAAAAATAAGGCCTGAAATAACATTAAAAAGGAAACTAAACCGGTAAAGATTCAACTGACATATAGACCTATGGGAAGACAAAATTCAAAACAAGGTTCAAATGCCATGAATACCACAGTAAAAGTATCTATTTTTTGGAACAGATACCACCAAAGCAATATAATATGTATTTATTTTAGAATCCATATGGGAGAAATTGGGCAAAGGTGAAGATAAGAACAAGTTATTAGACTTTGTAGGATCACCGAGAAAGAAGAATTGAAATTGGGTATTGTTTGTGAAGATAAGGGGCCACATTTCCAAGTGTCGAGATAGTTTAACCTACTTTCGTGGTAAAGACTTCACAACTGCACAGATGCCCGGACGACAATCTCCTTGAACGTTTCGAAGAGGAATAGAGTTGGTCGCTTTGTCCTATTCAGTTCAAACTACGGATATCTTAGTTTGTTATTATTTTGGATATCATAGTATTTATATGTTAATAGGAACAACCATTCTCTGTTCCCTCTATCCAATAAGGAGAGCAACAGCTTAACAGTCATGGACAGTGTGCTTCCTTCTCAATTCAGAGTTGACGAATTTGAATATGATGTAGGTATGCAGCAACAGATACCACCTCTTGAATCTAGAAATGGTTTAAAGCTCACTCAGTTATTGCATTCCATGTTAAAGAATATATTACAGTAGAGAATTCATGTTGCAGGATATGCTTTCCTTTGTATTTTCAACAACTCTTCATATTCAATTATTAATTTTTTTATTTTATAGCTCAGTGATTTCACATTTCTATCATTTTCTAAATGGATCATAACAAAGTGTTCTAAAAATATCAATCATTAAAATCCCCTGACCCCTAAGGTCTTAGGTGGAAGTCACTAGGGGAACGATAAAGCAAGTGACTTAGCTCATGAAAGATATTTTGAGATGTTCAGATTAACTTTCTTAATATTTTATTAGTTAATTACAAACATTCTTTTAGAAAGAATTTAAATTTAAATTATATGAATATATGATGAAGATTTTTATTAGTTGCATTATAAATTTAATAATGTCATATTATTATTTAAGAGAATTAATGTTTATATTTTAACTAATTATAATTTATATCAAATTAAATAGAAGAATATTAGCAAAAGGTATATATGTTAAATTATGCATGGATAACAATCAAAACCAACACAAAGAAACATCACTTTCAAACAAATCTCCACCTCTCATTAGTAGTTGTAACATCCTTGTCGTCAACTACAAAATCCTCTACGGACATATCCATAAAGTAAGAGTACCACCCCTAGGAACAACTGTTAGACCAAAATATATTCCACAAGAGAGAAAATGGCAAGAATACTTGCTTCAACAATGCAAGATTGAATATGGTTGAATATGCAAATGTACATGAGAGGCCTTGCTTATAAAGGCAAGGTGAGAGGAAAGATTAGACAAGATTTTGACATGTATCTTAATCCTATCAAATGAGACAACTAACTCATAACTACCTAGGATAATATAAGTTTTAGATATGATACTTCTTTCATTAAACTATGAAGCGTTGAGGGCACTTCTTTCATCTCATGAGTCCATGTTCTACCCAAAAGGAGTTTATATGAAAGGTCATGGGGCATGACATGGATGAGAGTTTCCAACACAAACTTACCAACTTTAATAGGTAACGTTATTACACCAAGTGGTTGTCTTCCCACATTTTTAAAACCATGAATAGACAAGGAATTTGGTTGAATTTTAGTCTTATCTGCTCTAATTTTATCCAAAATATTTATGCTACAAACATTAAGCCCTAAACTATTGTCAATAAGGGTGTGCCTAATCTGAGTCTTGTTAATAATATCCACTATCATCAAAGCATCATTTTAATTTTATGTATCTAAAGGGGTTAAATCATTTTCATGAAAGACAATATCCACATTAATCAAATTCATACCCTCAAGTACAACTACTACATCATTTAGTTGCGCATTGGGAGGGACAAAAACTTTTTGCAAAGAATTTTGAAGCATGCCATGATAAACAAGTGATGTTTGGATTAAATCCCACAAGGAGATCTTAGCAGGAGTAACATTAAATTGTTCTACAAGATCATACTCCTTTCCACTATGTTGAAGTAAACGAGGTGCACTAGGTAAAATAGGTTGTGGAAGTGGTATTGATGAGGGAGTGGCTTGTGTTTGTCTTGGTTTCTTGTTATTCCTTGTGTTATATGTATGAGCAATGGTATGATAACTTGATTGTTGCAATACATTATTTACATGTTTACATTGGGTTAATTGCCTTACAAAATTCAAGATATGACCCGAAGGTTTTGGTTTGTTTTGAGGTGGTCCTAGGGTGAAGCCACAATAGTGGTTTACAATTGAAGTGAGGAAGAAAAACTCACAAAAAATGAATGCATGGAAAAAAACTTGATTTTAGGGGTTCGTACGAACCTATTGGTTCGATCGAACCCATTAGTGGTTCGCTAGAACCTGGGTTCGAGCGAACCCTTTAAATTCTTTCCCGCCAAAAAAGCCAACAAAACCCTTTATAGAAGGGGGGTTTGAATGAACCCTAGTTCGAGCGAACCCATAGGGGTTCGCTTGAACTCCTAGTGGTTCGTTCGAACCCTCCTTATTCCTCATCCCCCCCTGAAACACAAAAATAACCTAGATTTTGGCACTTCGGAGCTCGGGTTGAGGATGAAAATGGAGGAATCTTCACAAACCCAACTGGAATCAGGTAGTCCTCAGAACAAGCTATCCAACGAATATAATTTTAATATGTTTTATTTTTATTATGTATTTGCTTTTTTAGTTTTATTAAACATAGGTTTTTCATAAAAAATGAAGGTCTCTGTTCTGCACATGTGGAAAAATAGCAGATTATAATTTATTTATTTTTTAAATATGAGTGCACCAGATATTGAAGTCCTTGATCCAAAAAAAAAAGAATTTCGATATATACAAAAAAAATTATGCGTTATACAGTCGCTATGTCTAAATTGTAATTGGTTTGACTTGAAACTTGATTAAAGAAAAAATATTCAAAAAAAGATTGTCTAACCAAGTGGAAGCACTAGATATCAGAGTTACAAATCTAAATTCGAAAGAATTATAATTTTATCCTTCATGGAAAAAAAGTTATGCGTTATATGGTGTGCGTCACTTTTTAAAAATGCTGTTTTTAAAAAAAAATCAGTTTTCATGGGAGATGGAATAAGAAGTGCAATCTGATTCCAAAAATTTTGAAAAAAATATTTTTAAAATCTACAGACAAAATGTGACGAGACTCTAGTTTTCATCATCTTCAAATTCTTCACGGTTTAGCCGCTATAGGTGCCCAAATGTGAATATTTAGTTAAAAATAATAATTTCAGTGTCCAGTTTGGCCAAAAATTGTAAACCACTATTGTGGGATCACCCCATTATAAGCACACATTTGGTTTGGACTTGAGGTTTCTTCGTAGGTGGGTAAATGATAAGTTGAAGTGTGATTTCATTAATCATTCTTTGGTGTGTTGAAACATTAAAAGACTTAGTGGATGATCAAGGTGAGATGAAGTCCTCAAGGGTTTCATCTAACATGTCAAAGTAATCACGACTAAAGGAACTAATAGGTATGTAGTGTACTTGTAGATGTAAGGACTTCAGCTAAGGTAGTGGAACAACTTCCTACATTAATATTGAGAGGAGAATAATGTAAACTTTTATAGATCTTTAATAATTACAAAAACGTAAACAAAAATAAACAAAAACATCATGCATACCACAACATAATGATTTACGTGGGGAAAACTCTATTAGGAGAAAAACCCCACATTCCAAAAGCCGCCCAATATATTATTCATAAATCACAAAGATTACAATATACTTGCAGAGCAAGGTTTTCATAGGAGTAACACCACTCAGAGATCTAGAGGCAACACGACCGTTATCAGACTCTTAGAATACATCACAATACATAGCCGTAATACAATGTCCTCATAATATAGGGTTTCCTTCTAGGGTAAGTCAAGCTAATAAAATATCGACCGTCAGATATGAGACATATTGATGAACGATTCAGATTTACAATAATAAAATGATGACCCCCTCAGACCCCTTGTGGGGGGATCCCCCCATGCCCCCCCTCCCCCATTGTCATCAGCTAAATAGTACCTTATGTATCAATAGTACCTTATATAATTGCAAGGTTGAGACACATTTTCTCAACAATAGAAAGATATCTGACATGATCAGATGACTATACTTTCTCCAAGATTAATCATTAAATTTTAATTTCAAATTATGTCTATGCTTGTTAAAACAACCTACAACTAAAAATAGACTTACAAACCTGTTATAGACACAGATCTAGAAATTAGACTCTAGATTTGCAGACTAACAACATGTATGATTCTACTCCTGAAATTTGAGATAGATTTGACAAGATAGAGGTGCCTAGGGAACCTATGTCCTACTTGGAGTTTGTCTGAGATTTTAGTTTTGGAGGCACTAGTGACAGTAAATGACTATGTGACAGCATGCACACAATGTGTAGAACTTGGTTTTGAATTGAATTTATTACTGTTTTGTGAGTTTTCAGATTTTGCAATGTAGTGTAACACCCTAGGGTTTTGAAATTTTACAAAAATGAAATGTAAAATACATGAAATTTATCCCAATTGTGCTATGCTCCAGAAAATACATGTAATGCACTTGACAATTTCTAGCACTAAAATGCAATAATTTTTCATAAATTCACACAAATCAAGCAAAATGACACTTTTTCTTTCAAATGCAAGGACACTTTTTGCAAACAAAAGACTATTTTTTTGACAAAATACAGCCTATTTCAAGTCTAAATGATGCTAAAAAATAGAAGATTAACAATAATGTTCAAAATGTCAGGTTCACCAAAATGTTTTGATGAAAAAGGGATCCTAGGTCTGATGCATAAAACATTAACATCAATCCTTTTTCAAGAGAACATTAGGATGCAAATCAACAAGGTAATTAGATTGTCTTTCAACCATGGAGGTGAGTCAATGAGACTTGGATCTGATCCTTTTAGAGCCTTGGAAATTGATAGAAATTGAATTTATTTTATTAACCTAATTAATCAATATGCCCTAATCTGTGAATGTAAGATTTTGACAATTGAGAAACTATAACAAAAAATTCGACACTAGATTTGAGAAGATAGTGTTTTGTGCACCTATGATATAAATTTGAGCTTGATTTCCATGGGTGTTTCCTCTGGAGGCACCACTGTCCTTGTAGGCCTTTTTTTGAATCTAAATTTTTTGACCTATAATTCTTCATTTGCTCTTCAGTTTGTGCTAAGAAAATTTCCATTTTAGGATATGTACCAACAATAAATCTGTAAAAGAGATGGTGGGGCTAGCTATATAGGAGTTTGCCTTAGTCAAACCCTTATTTTGGTATTTATACCTCCATAATAACCAATGAATTGATTGATAACAATGTGTGTGCCCTCATCTTAACTAAAAATGCATGAAAACCCTACTCTTAAATGCATTGATTCCTATATGAAAAATGACAAGATCTAACTAAGAGAAAGTCAAATACTCTTAGAAAATATAAAACAAAATGATACCTTGCCTTAGGCTGCAAGTAGAGTGAATCTTGAAGATGAGAACACTTAGGAAACAAGTCATTAGGTTGTAGAAAGTGGCCAAGAGCACTTTCCAAACCTAGAATCCACCATGCTATTCTATTGTTAACAATCTTCAATGATGGAAATAGACTTGATCAAATATTAAAATAAGCTTGAAAACCTATAAATACAAATGTATGTGGTGGAATATAATGATCTCTTTCTTCTTTTTCTCCAAAATTTGAATTAGATTTAAAATGGTGAGAAAACTAGATATTTATAGGCATTTAATCTAATTTTTTGAAAATTAGATCCCAATAGCCTACTTTAGATATTTGAATTTCAAATAATAAAATGTCAACCTCCAAAATATTTGAATTTGGAGCTAAAATAGGGGGAACATAGTCACCCTAGGCGCCAGTGTCGTAGCCCTATTTTTCGAAACTTAAGGAGTTGGGGGCAAAGTATTAAATGAGTATATTTATTTTATGCTTGCAATTTATTGAAAAATAATAAAATGGGACATGGAATGCATAACTTTAGAAATTAGGGTTTGATTAAGGGATGTTTGAAATGCATTAATGCAAGGGTCACTAAAGTAGGCCGAAACTAAGTGTGAAATTGTACTAACACCTAAAAGGGAGTACAATTTATGACGCTACAATAACTAGGATAGGGTAAAGTCAAATGTGGTCAGGTATGATTAATTTTAGGTGTCTACACTAAATATGACACATGCCAAAATAAGAAGTCTTTCTATGGTATCCCTTTTCTTTTGGGGAAATCACAATTAACAAAAGGGGTGTGAGATGACTACTCACATTGAAGTTAGTAGACATGGTTCTTTAAGCTTATATATGATTGTTGGATATGTCACCTAAACAAATTTATGCCAAGTTAGATTAAAAATATCAAGACTAAGGTGAAGCTCATCCATGAGAGTTATCCAATCATTGATAAGAAGCATCTTATTAGTGATCTCCTAGATATGTGTGTGGAAAGTTATGAAATCCTAGTGAAGCCCCTCCTAGATTGGGAAGTTTCACACACTTGTTTACCCCTGTAAACTTGGAAAAATCATGATGCACAATATCTAAAAGATTCTCAAAGATTATTTTTGGAGAAAAGAGGAAATTATAGCCTATTAGAAGTATAAGCATGAAGTTATGTGTCCAAAGTTCACATATGACAAGGTTATGACAAATGGAACTTGATAAATTTTATGGGATGAGTCTCATGATTCCCTTGCAATAGACTATGATATAAGAAATATACAATTTGAGGGGACTTTTGGAGTGTAACAATAAAAATAAGAGGAATAATAATAAATAGAAGAGATAAATTTTATTAATTTAAGGTTAGTAGTTCTTCAATGGAGGAAGTTCCCTCATTCCAAATGCCTAGTCATACTCCATGGCCACCATCACTTCATACCTATAAGGATAATCTTCATAAGACCCTACTTAACTCAAATAAATTTAATATCTAGTATCCTTGGGGAACAACTCTGCTAGGTACATTAGGTAGTAAAAAGAACTCTCTAGAGAGAAATAGAGAAGTTTTAAAGACAATTCATGCATCCACATCTATCTAAAGAACAAGAAATATATAAAATAATATATATATCGTACCAATACTCATAATGGATCATATTATATCAATTTCATAGTAATCATTGAGCCAAGGATTAGAGTACCAAGCTCCCCTAAAGAAAGGAGAAGAAAACTAATAATACAAAGGGGGTTTGATTTTCAAGGATCATATGCTAAAGCACCAAGACAAAAACAACAAGAGAAATGGACTTCTAGTAATCTTGTAGCTCAAGTGAGTATTTTTATCCCTTCTCATAGTTGATGCAGAGCATCTACCCACATCAACAACTTCAAGGGTACTTCTAACTCAAACTCTAATGGAGAAGATCAAATTGAACAACCATCATTGATTCATTTAACTTTTCAACACAAATCCATCAAATTTACTTGCCATTCTTAAGGCTACCAATCATCAATTTAACAAAATTAGTAATCCACACTTTATTAGATACAAATGTAACTTAACCAATATCAAAATGACTGTACCAAAACAATAACCTAATTAGAGGCATTGAACCAACCAATTCTTTCAACATTCACCAATACACTCCTTAATATAGCTCACTCCTCAAGGAAAATTGACAACTAACCATACATTCTTACTTTCAAACTATCACCAGACTCCCAATCACTATAATCATCATCATTTTAATTGAAGCAAACCAAGATTGTATTCACATAACACTGTTCTATTAGATCCTTTACTTTCTGCAGTCAAAACACCATTTTTCACCTTTGAACCATATTACTCAAAACACCAAATTTGCAAGTTTTCTTTCCAAACCTTTCCCTAAAAATTTAGACACCTTTGAGAACATCATTTAGATAGGTTCCAATCAATATCGACTATCTACATCTCAGTTTATACAAAGATCTCTTTTTCTTGCATTCTTACACTCAAACCCTAGTAGCACATGAACTTGACAAAAGCGGGTGCATCATTCAAACCACTTTGAACCATCAAAAAATATTAGCATATCTTGGAACCCATTTTGACATTCAATCACATAACTTAATATCGGATTAACTTGTTTTGAAATAATCATTAGAAAACTTGATTGTACATTGGAAAAAGCCTCAAATTGGGCCAAATTTACAAAGAGAGTACTCTCAAAACACCACCAAAACACTAAATAACTACAAATAGTCCTTTAACAAGTCTCCAAACTTAAGATTCTTAAACTTTTAGGAATAGAAAGGCTCAATAAAACACTAAAACACAAAACCCTTTGTTATAGGCTTTACAACACAAAGATAGTGAGGGTTTATTGAAATGAATGTTGCAAACCTCAAACCCTTCTGCAATGTCTTCAAACATGTCAAAATATACCTTCCCAAACTTAATTTACCATCCTCAAGCCCAAACATATGCTTTTTTTCCCTTTTCATGATTGTAACCACCACTTTTCAAAGGAAAACATTGAATTTCTGTTAAAGATAACATCTAAACTTTGCTCCATTGCTTCCCCTGAACCTGCACACTTTCAAAAACCAAAAAATGCATCCTAAAAAAATCCTATTCCACTGATCAAACTACCTCCATTGGTGGAATGGTGGTACAAATCCTAAAAGTCTCTCAAAACCCTATTTTTAAGGGCTACAATAGTTACAAAGAAATTGTCTGCAACCAACCCCTAAATGCACTTAGATCTCCTCAAACTCACTTGATTTAAAGAGTTTAAACCTCAATAGATTCAAAGAAAAAAAGAAACAATGCTTGGAGATACTATACAAACTCAAGAAGATTGAAAAATCACAAAAGAGGCGTTGTATACTGAAACAGGGTACTCTTATTTCAAAATTGGTTACAAAACTCAATGACTGCCTTTTTCCTCACCTTATACATGCTTTATATAGATGATTACATCAGTTAAACTAACTTCCTATTCAACTTTATTGACCAAAATTTCTATTTTCCTACTTGACTCTTCATATTCTTGCCTTTTTGCTCTTTTGGCATTTTTACATATTTGACAACTTTTGCAATTTTTACAAGTTTTTCTTTTTCCAACTTTTTGACTACGTGTTGACCTATAAAAGACTCAAATACATTGAAATTGACCTTTACATAAACCTTTTACATTGTTTTACAATTGAAAATTCAAATTTTTATATTTTTCCGTTTGAAGGCATTCTGTGAACAAGGTGCTCCTACACCATACAACCAACTAGCAAAAACTTTCCAAGTCCCTTGGAAAAATGTTGTATCAATTTTTCTTGTTTTCCCACCTGCAAAACAACTTCAAATCTACCTTGGACTGCTTCCTCTCTCTATCTCTTGAATCTTCATCTATCTTGGTTCCAACCTTGCCTTCATCTTTGTCTTCATCACCATCTTCACTTATCTTCACTTGTCTTTTGCCATCTCTCTTCTCTGCCTATCAGGTTCACAGTCATTTTTCTAATTCAAAAAGACATAGGACTTCCCTTTCACTTTTCTTTTCTAAGGAAACCTTTCCTCTTATTCCACAATTCATCCTTGACCTTCTCTGACCAATTGTCTTCATCTTTTCATCTTCTCATCTACTCCCATAAGTTGAGTACTCTTTAGGCTGCAAACTCAAGTGCTTCTTTAGTCAGGTATCCATCTTTCTTTACTGCCTCACCACACAAACTCAGTAAAATTCTTTTCCTCACCTAGGTGTCTCCTCTTTTCTCTCCCTAGTCTCTTGGAAACCAACAACCAGGTTTTCTCTTAACCTACACAAACCCACAAACACACAAACACAAAACTTTCTTTGTAGCTTAGATGGATCAAGCACCTGCAACCAAATCAACAAACCAACTTCAACAGACTACAAATCCTCAGAATCAACTAGCTCTTATACCAATTGATGCAAGAGCATCTACCCACACCAAGAAAACAACAAGGGTACTTCTGACCCAAACTCTAATGGAGAAGATAAAATTGAACAACCCTCATTGATTCACTTAACTTTTCAACACAAATCCATCAAATTTACTTGCCATTCTTAAGGCTACCAATCATCAATTTCACAAAATCAGTAATCCACACTCTTATCAGATACAAATGCAACTTAACCGGCATCAAAATGATTGTACCAAAACAATAACCTGATTAGAGGCACTGAACCAACCAATTCTTTCAACATTCACCAATACACTTTTCAATACAACTCACTCCTCAAAGAAAATTGACAATTAACCATACATTCTTACTTTCAAACTATCACTAGAATCCCAAATCACTGTAATCATCATCATTTTAATTGAAACAAACTAAGATCATATTCACATAACACTGTTCTATTAGATCCTTTACTTTCTGCAGTCAAAACACCATTTTTCACCTTTGAACCATATTACTCAAAACACCAAATTTGCAAGTTTTCTTTCCAAACCTTTCCCTAAACATTTATAAACCTTTGAGAACATCATTTAGACAAGTTCCAATCAATATCCACCATCTGCATCTCAGTTTATACAAAGATCTCATTTTCTTACATTCTTACACTCAAACTCTAGTAGCACAACAACTTGACAGAAGCGGGTGCATCATTCAAACCACTTTGAACCATCACAAACTATTAGAATATCTTGGGAACCATTTTGGAATTCAATCACATAGCTTAATATCAGATTAACTTGTTTTAAATAATCATCAGAAAACTTGACTGTACACTAGAAAAAGCCTCAAATTAGGCCAAATTTACAAAGAGAGTGCTCTCAAAACACCACCAAAACACTAAATAACTTCAAAAAGTCCTTTAAAAAGTCTCCAAAATTAAGATTCTTCAACTTGTAGGAATAGAAAGGCTCAATAAAACACTAAACCACAAAACCCTTAGTTATAGGCTTTACAACACAAAGATAGTGAGGATTTATTGAAATGAATGTTGCAAACCTCAAACCCTTATGCAATCTCTTCAAACATGTTAAAATATACCTTCCCAAACTTTATCTACCATCCTCAAGCCCAAACATATGCTGTTTCTCCTTTTTCATGATTGTAACCACCACTTTTCAAAGGAAAACACTGAATTTCTATTAAAGACAACATCTAAACTTTTCTCCATTGTTTTCCTTGCACCTGAACACTTTCAAAAACCAAAAAAAGCATCCTAAAACAATCCCATTCCACCAATCAAAATACCTCCATCGGTCGAATGGTGGTACAAAGCCTAAAAGACACTCAAAACCATATTTTTAAGGGTTACAATAGTTACAAAGAAATTGTCTGCAACTAGCCCCTAAATGCACTTAGATCTCAAACTCACTTGATTTAAAGAGTTTAAACCTCAATAGATTCAAAGCAAAAAAGAAACAATTCTTGGATATACTATATAGACTCAAGAAGATTGAAAAATCACAAAAGAGGTGTTGTATACTGAAATAGTGTACTCTTATTTCAAAATTGGTTACAAAACTCAATGACTACCTTTTTCCTCACCTTATACATGCTTTATATAGATGCTTACATCAATTAAACTAACTTCCTATTCAACTTCATCAACCAACCTTTCTATTTTCCTACTTGACTCTTCATATTTGACAACTTTTGTAATTTTTAGAAGTTTTTCTTTTTCCAACTTTTTGACCACCTAATGACCTATAAAAGGCTCAAATACATTGAAATTGACCTTTACATAACCCTTTTACATTGTTTTACAATTGAACATTCAAATTTTGTAATTCTTCCTTTTGAAGGAATTCTGTGAACAAGGTGCTCCTACATTAATAGTACTCTATTTGTTGCTATGATTCTATTTTCATTGTCTTATATACAATCAATAACCATTGCACAACTAGCACCCTTGTCATTTCTACTAATTGGAACAAGTTCTTTCAATATAAGTGACTTAATTCCTGATATCTTCTCCATTCTATCTACTCCTATATCATAAGAACTTAATTTGTCACCCCTATTTTCTTTCCCACCCCTCATACAACAATGTCATCAACATCTCTTGAAAAATAGGACATAGGAATACCCATTATCTTATTATTTACAGTACCAATAGTAAACAATGTGTGGTGTATGGGTTTTAACAATGAACCCCTCACATTTTTTTAGTTTAGCTATTTATTTTTTGTACTACCCTGGGATTCCCACTCCAATTCCACAACAAGCTACTTAGCTTGGATTTTGTTTGCCTCAATTTTCCCCATCAACTATGATGATACATTCTCCTAGGCCTCTTGGGGAATATTAGCTCCTATGCAATAGTTGGTGACTTTCTATATGTGATACACCCAATTTTATCCATTTATGGAAGCTTCAATTTGATCTCCTTCATAATTTCATCAATAAATAGTGATGGAAAAACATGCCTATGAATCAAATATGGGGATTTAGAAGCATAAAGAAGATAGATCCCCAACCCAAATTTAAACTTGAGGTCATTATTTTATCTAGATTAGTAATATTGATGTAGGAGACATAAAAGACTATTTTTACTAATTTAATCGAAGTGAATAATATATTTTAGAATAAAGAAGTTGAAATGATCAATAAAAATAATACTTTGAACTAGCTCAGGGCCCAAGTCAAGGCACAAGATAAAGAGTTGTAAAAACTCAATAAAAAACTTGAATCTTGAATGATGATTGACTCATTAAAAATAAAGAATGCTAAATCTACAAGCTTGTAAATCCAAATTAAAAGGATGAGGAGATAAAATAGGCAAAAATATTTGAGATGATAAAATTGTATAAAAGAATGTCATTTTTTGGAATTAAATGAAACACTTACACATAAACTCTCTTATGAGACCAAATGATTCAACGATTATACACAAGTTGGTAAATAGATTTGTCATTGTAGATTTCAATGTAACTCATTCAACGAGTAGTGACAAATGTTCCAACAATTGGATAAGTTGTTAGTAGATTAACAACATTCCTCTATGTTTGAGAGGGTCAACTCACTCGTATGATGGAATTTTTAGGGTTTTTGTGTACTTTTAACTTGAAAGTATAGAAAGGAAAAAGGAAAAACTAATGAAAATTGAAATATAAAAAACCCTAGTGGTAGACACATGAATACCAACTCAGATTTCATAGCTTATCACAAATTACAAGGGGGTTTCACTACAAAAGCTAGAAACTATGTTCCTAAACTTATATGATGAATCGTATAATAACATATTTTAATATGTAGCAAATATGAAAGAAGGCTAATATATCTCAACACACGAAGAGATAGATTGTATCAACACACGCAAATCAAGATACCAAGAAACAATTATGTTCTTTAGATCAATTACACAATTTATATATGTTTAAATAGATAATTATGACTTACAAAATGAGACAAACTGCCAATTTAGCATACGAGAAATCAATAATGATAACACATAAGGACATCCAAAACATACTTGATTAAGATGTTTTATCTATTATCTTTGTGAAATTATACAACTTCAAAAACCATTATGTCCAATGTGTGAACACAAAACTCATTCAAAAATATAGTCATAAGTCTTCTTCTAAAATGTCCCCTCCATAAGACTTTTTTCATCTTGATAACTCCTTGTAACTACATCATAACTACTTGGAATCTACCTTTTTGAAATATATTAATAATAAATTATAATAAACCTTATTTGGTCATTTTTACATCACTTTTCTAGAAATAAGGTTTATTATTTTCTACCTTTTAGTTACATTAAGTGGTATAAAGTCACCCGTCAAAAAGACAATTTGAAATCTATAATTTCAAAGAAAGACAAAGTTATTGCTCTTGCTATAGTAGGTACTGTGTCTGTGTTTTCTCCAATAACTTCTTGAAATAAATGTTCCATTAGTCATGGCATCAAAGCTTATGGGACCTCCATTTGAAGTTAACATTCAATATATGTCACAATAGACGACTTTGAATAAACACTTTGTATGTATCTTGACAAGATAATTGAAACCAAATTTTCTCACAATAAAATTTCTCAATTAAAATTACTCTCATAATAATGAAAATCCCACTTAAAAATATTACCTATCTAAGTGCACATGAATAAATGCATGTGCCATTGCAATAGCCATTCATCCTCAAGCCCCTATGATAGTTAT
The DNA here is from genome assembly GCA_007258455.2 of Sequoia sempervirens. Classification (NCBI taxonomy): domain Eukaryota; kingdom Viridiplantae; phylum Streptophyta; class Pinopsida; order Cupressales; family Cupressaceae; genus Sequoia; species Sequoia sempervirens. Next base: position 293,519,201 of record VDFB02000013.1, on the reverse strand, counting down.
TTCCATATTATCTATCTACATAGAAAAGACGCAACACTCATGATCCAATGAATGGGTTGCTAATGCTCTGCTTTGTAGCAATACAACTACCTTTCTTGTGAGTATGGACATTGATTCATCATTTTTTGAACTACAAAGTTTTTTTTTGGTTTAACCTTGAAGAACAACCATTGCAACAACAATGAAGAGACCTCTTAGAATGAATTAGGCAAGACAACTAGATAATATTTATATCTTATCCTTGCAACCCAGTTACTACCATTTCTAGTAATAACATTGGTGGTAGCATAAAACTCTTCAAACCAGTGTTAATACAATTTGTAGAAATTATATACTAAACAAGAATAAAATCGATAAGCTCAAAAGCTATAGTTCCTATCCTTTCCAATGGTTGCTATTGTTAGAATAGTCGATCACTACAATTGCCATGCCAAATTTTCCAAGTCATAGCCCTACTTTATGACTATACAACATTAAAGATAGTTGATGCCTTTAAGATTCCCACATAGGCTATCACTTTACCTCCTCCCAAGTGCTTTGTCCAATGGTTTTCACACCTTGTCTATAATTCCACATTGTAGAAAATGGTTACAAATTTTGGTTTTATGTTTTCCTACATCACATTCCTTCAAGTCATTTTGTTGAGCTATCATGGCATTTACATGAAACTCTTCAAATTCCCTGTCCATACTTATTTCAAAACTTCCATACAAAATTTGTGAAGTGTATTTGTTTGAAATTTTTGAAAGCCTTTTCAACAAATTCTTTATGTGCATATCTTGCAATCATGGAGTCTTTGAGAAAACAACTTAGAAATAATTATAAATATTTTCCTTCCATTTTTAGCATCTTTCACAACCCAAAACTTGCACTTTCGATAAGTACCTTCCTTAGGCTTCAAATGGGGATTTATTGACAATTTGAGTGCAATTTAAACCCCTTTATCAGTGTTTAGAGAGATTTTCACAATATTTAGAATTTACAACTATTGATTTTTAGAAACCTTCCTTATTATGAAAATTTTATAATACTTGTTTGACAAATTGTAAATATGTTGAAGGAGGATAATGTCATAATTTTGGATTGACTCAATTTTTTTTTGAAACTTCTTATGTCATTAATAATAATGTCATAAAACTCTTTGTTAAATTATTTTATACCAACTTTTTTTTTTTAAAGATTCAACACACCCATATTATTAGGGGTAAACGCTTTTGACCAGAGCTATGAACCGGGTACAAGAAACCACATACTAAACCCGTGAGCGCAATGGCCCAATGAAGGCACAAGGCCTGCGAGCACGTTGGCCCAGCAAGGGTTTGAACGCTAGTGGCCAACACTACAACCAAGCGACTTTACCACCGAACCACACCCTTATTGGCATTATTTTATACCAGCTTTAATAAACTTCTTGATTTAATTATTTCCACAAAATATCTATTGGAAACTTGAAAACGTAATATCTCTCAAATGATGTAGATTTTTGCCTAGTAAACTTACTCAAGTTATGTCTAATGATATCAAGAACATCCTTGTAAAAAAAATTACTCCAACTATCATGGATTTTTATATTTAATTATTTTTGTAAAGCCTATCAATTTGCTTGACTACTCTTGGGGTTCGAATTGGAATGATGAATGATTCTCCTTTAAATTGGTGTACCTATTACAAATTTGATACAATTAACTTACACAAACTAATTGAATACTTAGAGGAATAATTAGGATAATTTGCATGGATAGCACATGAGACAGATAACTTGCAACAATGGTTGTTAATAATAACCTCAATTGGACGAATGACTGATGAGGGCACAACCCGAGACATAGAAAATAACCCACAAACAAGAGAATAATTTTATTATTCAGAAAATGGAGCTTCTTACATGCAGAGGATCTCAATCCCCAAGTTCTACAACACATGCAAGTTACAGAAAGCTACAAAATAACCCTTTTGCAATATGCGAGCTTGTCCCCAAAAAGTTACCCAAAAATTAGAAACCCGCCCATAAATAGAGCTCCTCATTAGTTTGGAGCCAAAACAACATTCAAATTTGAGTTTAGGCGGTTTGGCACTGAAAATTTACAACATGAAGTTCAAATTTCAAAAGAGCATTTGCAATTGTATCTTCTAGAAAGTGCGCCAACTTCCCGGGGCCATAACTTTTGATCCAGGACTCCGATTCGCGAACCGTTTGAACCGTTGGAAAGGTCTCAAAGTCAATAACGCGCTCAATTTGGCTAAGTTTTGGGGCCGATCCGGGAACTCTAAGTGCCTCAAATCTAACTCGAGAAGACTTTCAGGTGCAAATCTGGGAAACTAAAACTGCAATATCTTTCAACCCAGGAACAAAAGTAAAAATCGTAATTGGGAATTTCATTATGATAAAAGGGTATCCAAAAATGTAAAAACATCTAAAAACCGAGAAAACTATTTTTGGGTGATGTAAGATTGCCCTTACACCACTAGATGCTCCTGCATGAACACCCAGGTAATTTGAAGTGACTGTCACGTCTCGGATGGTTGAGGAAAACCCAACCGATCAACCCACCTTAGATAGCCGATGAATCTTCCACAGGGCCTTCCTCTCCATTCAGATATTCTTCATATTCGCCTATTTTTGGTACTCCTTCCCACACGACTATCCAAGATTGCTTCAATCTCCTCCCTTTCTGAAGTAGGTGCTGAAATGCCATACTGCCCTATTGCTAGTGCTTCCTCCGTTCCACCTTCATGATACTCTGTCAAATCTGAAATGTTGAACACAGGGGAAATGTTGATTCCATCAGGCAACTCTACCTCATATGCATTCCCTGAATCATGCTTTCAAAATCTTACAGGGACTGAATTTCTTCATCTTCAATTTGTTATATGTTCCTACTGAAACCTTTCTTTCCTCAAGTGGACCATCACTTCATCACCAATCTGAAACTCCTTATTCCTCCTCTTCTAATCTTCCTTGGCCTTATACTGTATATTCATCTTGTCAATATGTTCTCTTAACTTCCTCATGTATCCCTTGATGTGTTCCTGCAAAATCTTAAATTTCATCAATTTTCTTCTCTTGGTCCATCTTCACTCAGGAGGTACGTGCAGCTACCTCCATACACAATGCGGAATGGTGATCTCGATTATACCGTTGATAAATTGTTGTAAAGAAAATTCTTCACGAGGTAAGATCCGCGTCCATCCCTTGGGTTTATCTCCTACCAAACATCTCATTAGGTTACCCAGACTCCTGTTAACAACCTCTGTCTTCCCATCTGTTTGTGGATGGTGTGCAGAATGAACTTCAACTCTGTCTTCAGCTTCTTCCACAAGGTCCTCCAAAAGTACCCCACAAATTTGGTGTCACGATCTGAAACAATACTCTTTGGCAGACCATGTAGCCTCACCACCTCTTTGAAGAACAAGTCAGCAATGTGGACTGCATCATGGGTCTTCTGACATGGAATGAAATGTGCCATCTTCAAAAACCTATCAACCACCATAAAGACTGAATCATTCCCTCATTGTGTCCTTGGAAAACCAAGAACAAAGTCCATACTTATATCCTCCCACGGTCTCTGCAGTCGGGGTAAGGGCTGATATAAGCACAGATTACGCTCCTCCTTTAGCCATCCGACATACCCTACAACTTTGTACAAACTTCTTCACATCTGACAAGCGAGGCCAATAATAATGCTCATGATAATGGCAATGGTCTTATCGACCAAAATGTCGCAATCCTCCACTATGCTTCTCCTTTATTAGGTTCTCCTCATGGAACTCTCGAGGATACTTGACTTCCTTAAATAACATGCCATCCTAGATTATGAAATCTAGCCACCTTGTCATGTCCACTATAATAGGTTCCTTGCAAGCTTTTCAAGCCTCTGCAAAATCAGGATCTTCTAGCATACAGTGTCTTGAGTTCATTGAACCCAACCACTTCAATTGCATCTTTGTCATCAATGTATGCCTCCTACTTAAAGCATCGCAACCTTATTTTACTTCCCACTCTATGTTTCAAAACAAAGGTATAACTTCTGCCATTTCATATGCCTCTGATTTAATTTCACGACTATTTATGTACTGCAAGGTGATGATCAGTATATAGAACAAATTCATGGCAACAAATAATGTCTCCATTTCTTTAATGCTTGAACTATTGCATAAAATTCCTGATCATATACAAAATACTTTCTCTTAGCATCATTTAACTTTTCACTGAAATAGGCAATGGGCTTACCTTCTTGGCTCAACACTGCTCCAATGGCACAACCACGGCATCAAATCACCTAAAAACCTTGTTGAGATGCGGGAGAGGATAGAAACGAATTGCTCTGTCGCATACCTTCAGCGGTTCAAAACTTTTTCGCTCGAGGCTCCACTTGAATTCTTTTCTATCCCTCTCATTGTTTCAGTCAGGGGTCACAAATACTACTGAAGTTTCTAATGAACTTTCTATAAAACTAGCCAAACCATGGAAAGATCTCACCTCGGTAGCAGTTCTTGGGGTAGGCCATTCTAGAATAGCCTTCACCTTCTCTGGGTCCATTTTGAGACCTTCTTCTGAGACAACAAACCCCAAGTACACTAACTCCCTCTTCACAAAACGCACTTCTTCAGATTAATCAATAGTTTCTCTTCTCTTAACTTCTCAAGGCTCTCTGAATATGCATCGAGATGCTCATCCAGTAATTACTGAAAATCAAAATATCATCTAAATACACAATAACAAAACTTCCCGAAATTCTTTTAGTACCTCGTTCATGAGCATGAATGTGCTCGATGCATTGGTTATCCCAAAGGCATGACTAACCACTCGTACAACCCTTTTGGTCTTGAAGGCATCTTTCATTCATCTCCCTCGAATCCGGATCTAGTGATATCCACTCTTGAGATCAATCTTTGTGAAGTCTTGAGCTCCACTCAAATAGTCCATCGGGTCATCCATCCTTGGCGGAAATCTATATTTGATTGATCTTGTTTATGGCTCGAGATCTATACACATCCTCCCTCCCCATCCTTCTTTGGTGCTAGTACTTAGGTACTGCACATGGACTCAAACTCTCCCATATCAAACCCTTTCTCAACAACTCTTGAACTTGTCTATTCAACTCCTCATTTTCTGTGGAGTCATTCTATGAGCTGCCTTATTTGGAAAACTGGCTCCAGGAATCAAGTCAATCCGATGGTGATCTTCCTTATTGGTGGTAAACCCTTGGTACATTATCAGAAACAATATCGAAACTCATCCAACATCTCAGAAACTTCTTTCGAACCTTCTCACTATCCTCCTTACTCACTCTAGGAATCAATGCATAACACACACGCTCATGCTTCATACCTTCTAATTTTTTTCTTCCATCTACATAACAAATTCTAGCACTACTGCATACCTTTTCTTCGGTCTCCTTCAGGGGTTTCAACTTGTGACGAACCCCATCCTTTGTCAAGGAATAAGTGTTTCCATGGCCATCATGTATAGCTCGCCTATCGAACTGCCACGACCTCCCCAACAACATGTGACATGCATCCATGGGATGATATCACAGAGTACCTCATCATGGTAGCTCTGATCTTGAACTTTACTAGGCCTTTGCTCATTGACCAAAACTTTGTGGTCTTTTTGCAACGGGCAATCCGATCTCAGATCGGGTGCCTTTCCCTCTTCAGCTTCAACTTTGTGACCATCTCCTCGACACTAGATTATCAAGTGCTCCCCACCGTCCAATAATGACATCACAACATTTTCCTTCACGCACCTTTGTGCGAAACATATTCTTCCTCTTGTTCGGTTTCCTTTTCCTCAGTCACGGGCTCTCCTAATCACTAGGGCTTCTCCCCTTTCAGCATCATCTAAATGTTCGGATTGGGCCTCCTCATCTGCATGCCAACCCTTCGACCTTCTAGCCTTTTGTCTGCCCTTCCTTGGTGTTTTGGAATTTCATAGGCTCGATGCCCTTCTTCACTACACTGGAAACACGTTCCTCTGAAACCACCTCTTCCAGATCCTTGTCCATATCTCCCTCGTCCTCTACCTCTTTGATCACCACTGTTTTGATCATGAGGGCGGTAGAAGTTGTCATTCCTTTGGCTTCGGCTGGCACCCACATCTTCACTTTTCTTTTCATCATCATTTTGGCTTCCTAAAGGTCTTCCACTGCCCCTTCTGCTTTGACCTCCTCGTCCTTTTTGCTTTCCATCAAATCTTTTGTTCAGCTTCTCTTCCACCTTTAGAGCAAACTGATACACATCCTCAATGGTGGTCATTATGACTAGGCTTAACTCCTCTTGAATGCTCGGTCATAACCCATTAAGATGTCGAGGCTACCTTCTCCTTATTGGCCTCTGTGTGACCCATTCTGATGATTATCTTGTGAAAATCTTCAGTATATTCTTTCACAGATCTGCTTCCTTGCTTCAACCCTTGCAATTTCTTCAACAAATCTAACTCGTAGTCCATTGGTATGAATTGCTTCTTCATTTCTCTACCATCGCGATCCCATCGTTGATATTGCCTTTTCCTCTTTGATTTATTTCCAACTAGACCTCTTTCCACCAAATACTTGCATGGCCCTTCAACTTCATTTTCGCAAACTTAACCCGATCTGGGTTCTCTATTTCCTCATACTCAAAATATTCTTCTAGCTCGTTGATCCAGGTCGATCAACTCTTCCGAGTTCGACTTCCGAATAACTGGGGACTTCTGCTCTAGGTCTTTTCCCGATCTTCGAAATGGCCCTTATTAGCCGCATTTGGTCTTGATCAATTGCTTCTTCTTCCTCTTCTACATCTGAACCTTCTTCCTCTCCTTCATCCTCACTTTCCTCCCTCGGGTTTAACCCTCTTCTCAACTGCTCTTGTAACGCATCAACTGTCTCTGGAGGGCTGCCAATGCATCTCTTCCACCAGCATTTCTGCCACCTCGACCACCTCTGGCACCACCACGCCTACTAGGCACCACTCTCAGAGGCATCTTTCTTGACCTCGACCCACAACCACAGTCCTGGTGCGAATTGCCTCACGATCGATGATCTGTCCACACGCTCAAGAAAACCCGCTTTGATACCACTTGATGAGGGCACAACCCGAGACACAAAAAATAACCCACAAACAAGAGAATAATTTTATTATTCAGAAATGGAGCTTCATACATGCAGAGGATCTCAATCTCCAAGTTCTACAACACATGCAAGTTACAGAAAGCTACAGAATAACCCTTTCGCAATATGCGAGCTTGTCCCCAAAAAGTTACCCAAAAATTAGAAACCCACCCATAAATAGAGCTCCTTATTAGTTTGGAGCCAAAACAACATTCAAATTTGAGTTTAGGCAGTTTGGCGCCAAAAATTTACAACATGAAGTTCAAATTTCAAAAGAGCATTTGCAATTGTATCTTCTAGAAAGTGCGCCAACTTCCCGGGGCCATAACTTTTGATCCAGGACTTCGATTCACGAACCGTTTGAACTGTTGGAAAGGTCTCAAAGTCAATAACGCACTCGAAATATGCCACTTTCAGAAAGTTTCGGGGCCGATTCGGGAGCTCTAAGTGCCTCAAATCTAACTCGGAAGATTTTCAGGTGCAAATCTGGGAAACTAAAACTGCAATATCTTTCAACCCAGGAACCGAAAGTAAAAACCGTAAATTGGGAATTTCATTATGATGAAAAGGGTATCTAAAAAATGTAAAAACATCTAAAAACTGAGAAACTTGAAATTTAACTATTTTTGGGTGATGCAAGATTGCCCTTACACCACTAGATGCTCCTGCATCAATGACCTAATACTTGGAATACTTGGAACATTGTGATTAGGAGAAAATCAACATAGGGATTTTGATGAAAAATAAATAAAATTGGTAAGTTGTAAATGAGGCCAACAACATAGAATTGGAAAGAACAAAAAAACATTTAGGTGTCTCTCCCTTGATTCAAGAGCTATATGTATCATACTAAACTAGAATTTCACAAATGATATTTATATAGACATAAAATCTTAGTACAATAGTCAAATCAAAGATTGAAAAGGTTTTTTCTTCACTTTCTTTAAAGATTATATAGGTCGATCTACTTATTCAAAAATTATACAACCAGGTGGTTGATAAAAAACTAATTGCAACTAGGATTGCAAAAAAAGAGTTTTTTTCATTAAATTAAATGAGGTGCTAAGTAAAGACAAGGCCACTCAAAAGTGTAAATCCCAACTAGGTACTTTGGAGTTGAATACGCAAGGAATGAGAAAACATATTGTTTATCTTATACAATAGGGGCTTCTATCACCATTTATAAATGATAACATAGTGATAGGAAAAGAAGAATTTAAAGCATTACTCATGCAAACACAAAAAAACCAATTTTGTGTTTGACATAAAAATGAGCATTATAGATATTGAGGTTCTTTTCCACCCTTTGGTATAGGTGGAAATTCAAGTCATGTACACAATTGATGACTTGAGGAATATATCATATAAGGATACCATTCAGTTGGATATAGATTTTAAACTCTTCAAAATAAAAGGGATTCCAAAATATTTGGAGCAGACTCCACTCCAAACTACTTTGGAAAAGCTATGATTTTATATCCTTGTAGTGTATTAAATTTTCAAAAAAAATTATTTCCTCCTTTTTCTCTATGCTTCATATTCATTTAGATTCTTTTATTGAAAGAAAAAAACCCATAAGAGGTCACCAAAATTATTAATAATTGCTCTCCATGCCCATCCAAAGCTAATTGGCCTCTCTTCATGGGATATTTTCTATTTTCATATTAGTATATAGTAGCATCTATGTTATTTTTATCACCATGATTGGTTAACATTTTCCCTTAGTGATTTTTGGCTATGGTACTCATTTCTATCCATTCCAAAATTGTAGTTTTAGAATCAACTATCCAAAACGCTTAGGAAGCATTTAATCATTTATAGAGATCACCTATGTGTACATGATGTTGGAATATTGGAAGATCACTAAACTATTTTTGGTGGGATTTTTTTGTCTTATAATTAGCTAAAAAATAGAAAATAAAGAAATATAAAACAAGGATCACCTACCATATGGTTGATTCTCACATCCTAAAAGAGTTGTCAGTTTGACAAGAAGTTCCTATTGTGTCATTAGAAATGCGGTAATGACATTCATGATGGTGGGTCCCTTCTTTCTTAAGTTTTAATTTTAAAATAAAGTATCAAGAACACTTCAAAACCATTCAATCATTTCCAAAGATCAATGGTATACACACTATTTTAGAAATATTAGTCTAACAACTCCAAAATTGTGTGCTATTAGTTCATGACAAAAAAATAAGTGTTAAAACCTTAAAGGAGTATAAAAAGAAAATTTGATACCATATTAGGATACTTGGTAGGTTTGTTCTTATTTTTGGGTTGTCAATATGACAAAAATCTTCTATTGTGTCAATGGTGGAAAGGTATACAAATATATAGCTAGTTTTTAAAATATATTAGTGTAACAAGAATCTTCACATTTGATGATTGGAGTAAAATTGAGGAAAATAAATTATTAACATGTACATAGATCCAAACCAATATTCCAAAAATTATTGCTCAAAATAATGAGAAATACTATTTCTAAGAGGTTGTAGGACATGCTAAATTATTAGAACAACATTCTCTTAGCGCTAATTTTTGGTGCAATTGTTTAGTAAGAGCTATTGATTTAACTCCATTATTTTCTAAATATTTTTGTGCTATAATTTTTATTTTTCCTAGGCTTGTAAGACATAAATAAGAGTTACCTGTACTCACTAAAATAATTAGGGGAAAAATGATTATTGTGTCATTTAGGCTCTGTGTGCCTTTATTTTTCTTTGATACTTTGTTAGTTGTGATAGCCTTCCATATGTCAAACTTTTTTAAGTAATGGTTGAACACATATTTGTGCATTGTGGTCAATTGAATATATAAATTCATGATGTATTGTCCCTCTTCATTATTAATTTAGAGTCCTTTTTATGAAATCTAACTTTTCTTTATATGTATTTCTTAAGATATGGTTGTGTAAAAAGTTGTGTTGTTGACGAGTATTATTTCTATCCAATGAATGGTAATATTGTTCATTTAAATTATTTTTTATTTTTTCTTACCTTTCTCTCCTTTCCTACATCTAGTTATACGAGAATATTTTTAAAATCATAAGAAGAGAGAGCTTCTAAAATCTTAGAGGCTGCTTTATAATTCATATCTCATGCTTGTTGACTACCCATGTTGGTACATATTTGCATACAAGTGCAAAATTTAAATATCGAAAAGGCCAAATGTATTGGATTAAGAGGAGGTAATCATATAGGATTTGTTCTTAAATGAGGGAGTTATTTTGTTTTAAAATTTCCTAAGAACCCTTCTCATTCTTGAGACCTAGTTAGAATTTGTCTCATACATGGGCACATGATTTGTAGGAGAGTTGATGAAAAGAAGTCATTGAGTGAATGTAAAAAGGAAAATATCTCTTGGTTCTCACTAAGAACAAAGATAGTATCTAGTGAAAGTATGAACATAATAAAATTATAGATAAGAAATTGAGTATAAAATAGTGGGAATATTGAGTGAATCCCACCAAGCATGTTAGAAAGTTAATTATTTATAACAGATTTTTAATTGTAGTCATCACAAGAAGATCTCATGGGAAGAGGTGAGAGGGGCCTCACACTCATACAAAAATTTATACACTAACCCTCATGGCCATCTAATCCATTATGTTCGAGAAGCTTGGATTATTCTTCTCTTCTATACTTAAGATTAAACTAAATAAACACATATTATTATGGATGAACCATAATAGAAAAATAATATAGTGTTTACCCTCCCTTATATAAGTGTTAAAGGAAAATGATAGAAGCAAGATAAGGATTCAAAAAGAATATGGGGTTAGAAATACCAATGTAAAGGTAGAAAAAGGAGCACCAAAGAAGTATGACCTATTAATTTTATCTAAGACACATAACCAACTCTCCATTGCAAGTGAATTCAGGTCCATTGTGAGGCTACCTCAACTTATTATTTACAAACCTACTTGTAACATAATGAAATTGATTAACATATATGGTAGGTATGCATTTAATGCATACAATAATCCACTTCATTTTAGGGTTTTAATTAGACAAGTACACTATTGGAAGTTTGGTGCCTTCATCCCCTTGGATAGGTTGGTGTCTGTCCAGCCTGCTACAGATTTGTGAGATGGATTAACCGCCTCTTGTGGATCTTATATAAATATGGAATTTGTATCGAGTGTTAACAAGTCAATCTTTTGGTGCAACGACAAATCCATTGCAACACACACATACATTAACAAGACTGAACCAAGGGGTATTCTCTAAGAAAATTAAATGAGAACATAAAATGATAAAACACACTCATGTTACTACAATTCAGTAGACCATGACCAATTAACTCTTTAGTACAAAAATATAAATGCTAATTGTATATTAGAATTCAAAAATATAATTACAAGAGGGCACACAATTTAGTTATACAATTACATGAATCCTTGTGAAATTACAACCAAAGAAACTTAGGATTATTTTACTAAATAATAAATAATGAGAGAAAAAGAAACTTAGGAATATTTTACTAAATAATAAATAATGAGAGAGGGGACATATGACAAAGGATCCTAACATCTACTAAATAATATTCAACTAATACCAAATAAATAGACAGGAGGAAGCATGCATATGTAGTTTTTAAATTTGGTTGTAGACAATCAAAACCATAATGGCTTCCTTTTCACACATATACCACCTATCATCTCTAAGGATGGAGGGACCGTGTGATCTAGTAAAGAATTAATCTCAATTAATCATAGTTAAAATTGAGTGATGGCTTATAATAAATGGTCATTATAGATATTAGAAAATATGTTGAACATGAGGTGACATGTGCTACATTGGATTGATATTAATTTGATTATAAGGGTGAAATATACTTGGTGTAAGTGAGAAGAGTTCCACAAAGGAAAGATAACTTTTATATGAATATTCCCAAAAGAGGTTCTAATGTTATTTAATAATGAGAAGGGTTGAGAATCTTTGTATCAATGGATGTCACCTTGGAATTATGTCTAGTGCAATCTAAAATATTCCAATGTTGAAGGAACTCATAAATTTCTAAAACCATAAAAAAACTATTCTAAAGTGGGGTTCATTGTGGGTTCAAACCTAAGGGGATGGTATGAAGGTAGTGGTACCATTGTATGCCTTACAAAGATCAATGTCTAGTGCATCTAGGAGGATGCCAACATGGTTTTATCTAGTGAAAACTTATGAAAGGGAGAAGTGAGAAAAGAGGTGGGGGCCCATTGTGACATCACCATCTTGATAAGGAATAGCCTACATCATAGAAGATGAATAGTTTATGGGGAATTTTTCCTTCTATATCACCATAGGAATAGAAATGGTTACAAATAAAAAAAGATACCAAAATAAATACATAAAGGAGATTTATGGGTGAAATAAATTTATAGAAATGATGATCATGATGTTGAAAGCTCTTCAAAGAGGCTAAGGAGTAAGAAAATATTTGAGAAAAGGGGCCCTAAATGACACCAAGGCACCAAAAACTAAGATAAATCTTCACCAAGCATCATGACATCAATGACTCGACCACTAATTCACAAAAATCACATGAAACTATCCAAGACTTTAAGAATAGGAAATTGAGAATACTAGGAGGAATCTAGAGTTCAAAGATATCTAATGAAAAGGACCTAAAATCTATGTCAACATATATTACTCAAAGGGAGTGTGTCTGGAATGCATACTACAAATAGATCCAAGGAATAGGCTAAGTGAATTTTAGAGCATAGTATTAAAATAGATACTAAATTGAGTTTTCAACATATAGGAGAAGTTATAGAGTAGGTAATGTTTGACTCTATATCCCCCCTTTCCACCTTAGTAGGCTCTTTTCACTAAGTGATATAAAACTCTAAAGTAAAATTAATACATATATAATAACTAATATATAACAATAATATTTGGGTTCAATTTATTCACTTCTATGTCTTGTACAACAACACACTATCATCATTTGAAAAAGGGACAAATATAGAAAGTAGTCAACACCTAATAAGATTAAGCATATACAACTATAAGTAAGGAACATTCAAAGAATTCATATTAAAATAAAAATGGAGTAACAACACAATGACCAAGCCAGAAAAATAAAAAATTGCAACTACCAAATATATAAGAAAACAAGGGAGATAGGAAATACCAATAAAAAAAACTAGCTTTGGGGAAAAAATAAAAAATCATGCCTCAATACTAGATTAGTTTAGGGACCATAAAAAATTTCCATGTGTAGTTCATGATTATGCAAACACATGATGTCATTTGATATAATATTATAAAAAGTGTTTCTTTTCATATTAGTTTCACACATGTGGTATATCCCATCAAAGAGCCAATATCAAATTCCTATAAGAGACATTCAAAATCATCTCAAAATGTTTAATTTTATTTGAAGCTATCAATATCTGTGTGAATTTTTGCATCTCAAGAAAAATTTCTCCATGTTTTGTCATTCCATGAAACAATTATTAGTGTAGTAATTATTATATTACATAATTATTTATACTTGTAGTTAAGCCATCTTAGGTGGCTTCATCTACAAATGCTTGGGAACCTGCATCATAACCTCCAACTTGTAATTGATCCCTCTTGACTTGATAGATGGCACACAATGCAATAGAACCTTGCCCCACTTCAATAGCTTGTTTCATTTTGAAATTAAAGGCTTCTCACCCTTCAAGTTTACCATCTCAACCAAAGCATCCTGTCCCCTCTCTTTATCTTTAACCTTTAGGACAACAAACATGGTGTCTTGATCAATGATATTGTTCTCTCCCAAAAGAAGTAAATCATCACTAACCTCCAATATCTCCTTGGGGGACTCCTGCAATGAATGCCTATATGCTTCATCCTCAATAGAAAACAATAAAGATTGAGTGCTCCTTGCCTTGTCAACACTATCACTGCTTAGATTTGAAATAGATCCTTGCAATACAACTATGTGATGTTTTCCACACTCACCCAATAATCCTTTCAACATGTCAATTGCTAGTTGAAGGGGCTTGGACTGAGAATAAACAACACAACCCATTCCATCCAAATTTGAAATGTTTAATGCTGCTCTCTCCTTTGGTTCTACACAATGAGTGGCCTTTTCCTTGTATTTGTTCATATTAGATTACAAAACAAAGAATGGAACCTCTAACTGAGAATTTATCCCCCTAACCTCCTCTTGTATTGGGTTACCTTCACTAAATTGCCTAGGAAATGCAAAGATAATGTGGGCTGCATCTTCATATTCCAACTACAGATGCTTAGTATCTTCAATCACATTGAAAGATTTGTCTTCCCACTCTAGAAACCCTACATGAGGACTAATACCTCTCCTTGGAAGGTAATATACCATCATATTAACATGTTCCTGCAACAAATCCTGAACCTCCTATGGTAATTGATCAACCCTAGTTGCTGTCATAATAGTCCTAGGGTTGTTTATGCTTGCAAAGCTCTTGTCTTCCTTTTCTATGGTTTGTACAAAATCCTTCTTACTCACCAACATAACACTAAAATCCACTTGTGATTCTTGATTTTCCTCTTTCAATGGTGTAAGGTTGTATGAAACTCCATCTCTCTCTATGACATATGTGTTTTTCCTACCATCATGCTTGGCATTCCTATCATATTGCCAAGGCCTACCCAAAAGCAAATGACAAACATGCATTGGTATTGTGTCACACAAGACCTTATCCTTATATCCCCCTATGTGAAAATCTACCCAACTTTGTTCATTCACAACTACTTGCTACCCTTTGTTAAGCCAAGAGACTGTGTATGGAGTGGTATAAAGAATTCTTTTCAACTTAAGCTTTTCTACCATTTCAACTGAAAGCAAATTGTCTGTACTACTAGAATCAATCACTACTTTGCAACATTTACCTAGGCACTTACATGTAGTTCTGAAGAGTGACTTTCTCTATGGTGGCTCCTTCTCCATTGGTACTTTGATCAAAGTCCTCACCATGAGAGACTCACCAATTTTGGATCAACATTATGTGATGGAGAATTCACACTTTCATTATCCTTTGCTTGTACAAACTGATTTCTTCTTTCTCCCCCAAATGAAGTGGTGGACATATTTTCAGTACATTGCCATGCTTGATGGCTTGCAAATTTATTGCACTTATAACATTTCTCGGTGAATCTACTTGATCCTCCTCTTTGGCCTCCAAATCTTCCCCTATTATTGGGTCTTCTTCCTCTAAAGCTATCCCTTGAGTCTAAATTTTGTTCTTGATTGTTCTTGTTTCACCTTGTGATCTTTGGGACTGCCCCCTACTAGAAAATGTCCCTCTTCATCTAGAATTCCTTCCTCTGCCCCTGCTTTGATTTTCTTTCCTTCTCCTCAACTTACCTTCAACCTTTATGGCCAATTGATAATAGTCTTCCACTTTTCTTGGGTTTGTGAGGCTTAGTTCATCCTGAAGGTTGTATCTCAATCCATTAATATATGTTTCCACCTTTTCCACATCATCTTCTACATGGCTTGCCCTTATACTCAATTTGTAGAACTCCTCTGTATAGGCCTTCATATCCATATCTTTTTGCTTAATGTTTTGAAGCCTTTTGAATAACTAAATAGAATAGTCACTAGGTATGAATTTTTCTTTTAGTTTAGCAACCATCCTATCCAAAGATGTGATTTTAGAATTTCCCTTCTTTCTCCTCTCATCTTGTACATAGTCCCACCAAAGTAAGGCATGGCCCTTCAATTTTTTCTTGGTAAACTTCACCCTTTGTTCTTCTAGTACATCTTCATATTCAAAGTAGTTGTCTAGTGCTCCTATCTAATCTAGGAATTCTTCACTGTCTAATTTTCCTCCATACACTTGTAAATCCATCTTTATCTAGGGACCTTCTCCCTTGATTTCCTTCAATAGATTTTCCATTCTCAAGTCATCAGGATCCATCTCTTCTTTAGACCCTTCTTGGGAGTTTTGCTCCTCCACTTCTTCTCCTTCTCAGTCACTCAAGTCTCCTGTGACCATTCCTCTTTTCTGACTTGTTTCAACTGCAACAAGCTTGGATGCAAGGGCTTCTATCAACTCCTTCACTTGTCTCAACTCTCTTGCATGTTTCTCCTTCAACTCATTCACCTCTTTGGCGACTAGATTCCCTTTTGGAGGAATTCTTACTTCTCTTCACTTCAACTTTTCCCTCTTTAGACCAACCTACGCTTTGATACCAATTTGATGTAGAGCAGGGTCATAACCTAGACAATTGATACCATATTTCACAACAATGGATTCACTCTCTTCTCAAGGTTCAATGGAACTCATGAGAAGGAAGACTTCTTTAGTTAGGACAATCCTCTCAATATGCAAAGGTGGAAGACCTCTCAAGTTTGCGGGACATCATGGAAACCCCTTGGATAGGATATGATGATGATATAAATGACATCACAAACATTCCAAGGTTTTTTTAGTCACCAAATGCATAGGCAAGTTCAAGGTAGCCACACTCAAGGGAACAATCTGTGGGATAGTCATATGTTTCCTACACACAAGAGTAGCATTCAACCAATAATGGAAAAGGGCTCTCCAATAAGAAACAATGGTTTAGACATCGAAACCTCCATGTTCCAATGTGTATCAACCACCTTCCAAACTTCCAATGCCAAAACTTTGGCATTCATTTACAATGCAAGAGCTTCTAACTGTAAACAAGGCAAAACAAACCGACTATCAACAAAGTTCTCTTCACACGTACATTTTCCAAGACTCAACTCTTTGGAAACATTAGAAAACACTAAGATAGACTTCTATACGAAATGGTTCAATTTGATCATGGCGGGAACGTGAGATATTGCATTTTGAATGCTCATTGAAACCCTAGGTAGGGTTTAAAGCAATCTCCACTAAATTAGTGATATCTCGCTCAAAACTTTATGGATTCTACTCAAACAAAAATAAAAATAAAGCTAAGACACTCTACAATATAAAATCATCTTCTCATCTATATAGTGCACTCATAATTCGTACAACTTGACAAAAATCGAAAGAAGCAGGGAAAACACATAAAATAGATGTGCAAAAAGAGATTTCATTCACCAAACTTCATTCCAATCCTTCTCCTCGAGATTAGAAGGCTTATTTGAGCTTTTACAACCATATCCAAACTTCCTCTAACTATATTTTGGTTATTTTCTTAACAAATCCTCAATTACACTTTTGTTTACAAAAAGTTACAAAGTTGCTTGACAACTTTTGTGCAACTTTGACAACATTTACAATATTCTACTACCTTGAACCTAATGACTCAACAATGACTCCAAAGGACATGAAATGGCCTCGAAGGACCTTATTACATGAAATCAACACTCACTTGAACAAAAACCAAAAATTCATTGCATAAACCCAAGGGTGCCCTTGCACCACAATGTTATGCCATTTCCTAATGAAGTCACAAAAAATTTGGCTTTATAATTTACATATTTTAGTGTTACAAATAAATAAATAAATGTGAGGTAAAAATACTCTTTGAATCAGAAGGGGAAGCTCCTTGTAAATTAAAAACATCCAAATAGAACAAACAATATTCAAGCTTAATAAACTTTAAATAGAAGGGGAAGCAACTTATAAGCTTTATAGTGTTTTTGGGGGTGAATTCATATTCAAGCTTAATACACTTTAAATATGTATCTTTTTGTATTTGCCTAATGTTAAAAGGAAGAAATGTTCTTTCAACATAAGGACAAATATTTTATGTTTATTAACTAAAATTAAATCTTAAAAATAAATCATTGCATTGTTCGAATAAAAATAAATATTGAGCAAGTCAAATATGCATGGAATGAATGAGCTAATACATAAAAAAAATGGCTATGTTAAAGTAAGTGAAGAACTTAGTACAAGACCACAATATCCAAACTCAAAAATACTTACAATACTTAACTTATAAATTTAGTAGAAACTATTTAACATATTTTAGCACATAGATAAACATCTCAATAGATACTTTTCAAAAAGATTAGCATAATAAATTCTATCTAGTGAATAATATTGAATTTTGGATCAACTATCAGTGAATAATTTATTAAATTTTGGATTAACAATCAGTGAATAATAATTTTAGCAATATATAGACATGAGAATTTCATTCTTTTTTTAACCAAGTGCAAAAGATAGTTATTTATACTATTCAAAAAGGTAGATGAAAATAAATGAAATAAATCAATTGCATTTTTCTCTAACTACAAATGCTTGTATGTTTTGTAATCTTTGTTAATTATTTGATCCATTAATTCTAATTTGACATCATGCAACTTTAAGTAACTAATGATTAATATTTATATTTTCCCTTAAAATCTCTCAACTCTTGCATGACAACGTATACTCTAAGTAAAAAATAAAGAATGTTCAAAATAACAAAAAGCTACAAATCACAAGATCCAACTAAAAATAATTTATTTTAAAATGCGCTCTTGTTCTAACAATGACAATGAGTTATTTCTAGCAAAAGCTAAAAATCGGCTTTTGGAAGGTGGCTTTAGATGATTCTAATTTGATGATACTTTTATTTTTTCTAAGTTTTACAAACCCTTTGATGAAACTTCAAAAGATTGACTATTCAATGAACCTTGTTAACTTGCATTCCTTGATGAAGTTTAGAAAATTTATTTTGACACTCATTATTGATGTGCTTTGGTGTACCTTCAAGATATATATTTTTTATTATCATTTAATTAACAACCTACTTGAATTTGAAAGACCTTTCACTCACTCTTCCTTGAAATCCACAACTTTGAACATTATTTTTCTTTGCATCAAATCTTGACCAAAAATCACCAAATTGAGAATACCTCTTTACTAGAAATAAAAAATTAGCTTATAGAATTGGATCAATTAACAATAATATTGAATGAGATCAACTTTAAAAGTTTTCAACTACCACTATGATATTGCTAGCATAACTATTTATGATGCTTGAAATCAATCCTTCCAACCTTTGAAAATTAGGAAAACACATTGTATTTTATTTATGAACAAAAATTACATTTCTTGTAAATAAATAATACCACCTTTGTTATAGATGCTCATTTTTTTTTTATTACAACAATTTATTTTTTGTTTTTTAAATATTAATTAATATTTTTATTCTTAAATTAAAGAAAATAGCATAACAACTAAAACTAATTAGTGGTCTTAGCTTCGATTCTTTTGCTCCCAACTATCTCCGCCTCTTGCTGCTCCAGTAATGCCTCTCGTGCCTTTACTCTTTGCTTGTATTCTCAGTACTTGGTGACAATTGTAGTAATGTTTTTGCTTCCTGGAGTCATCATGATTTGTAGCCTTGTCCTCCATCTTGAAAGCGCATAGTTTGACTCAACAATTGTTTCATAGATGTTATCACTTCTAGCCTTGAATGCATTGATATAGGTTTGTAAATTGCTCATTTTTCTGAATGAGTTTGCAGTGGATGTCTTTGGATCACCTACCTCATTATGATACACTTCTTTATATTGTTTTGATATGTCTACAACATCCAATATCTTTTCACCAAATTCATTTGCGAGGTCCACTTCGAGGGCATTGAAATTCTCCTTGATCTTAATTAATATGTCAAAATATTCCTCTAACACTTTATTGATCTCCTTGATATAATCCTCATATATTGACAATTTCCAATCCAAGGAATCAAACCAATTAGGATTAATTTCTTTGGGATCATCTACCAATTTCTCCCTAATCAACAAAGTGTACTCCATGGAGAGTAATTCTGCAATTTCCTTAGAAAGCACATATGTGCTACTATGTTCTCTCCTCACTTGCTAGAGTTCAGATACCAACTCCTTTCTTTTATCAGACACATTAGCATAGAATTGCACAAATTTATGAATGTAGAAAAGGACATCTTGGTAAAGCCTTTCTCTCCACTCGTTAGCAGACTTAGCATAACCTAAATTTTTCTTGACCTCTTGCATAGTGTCAGAATCAATACCTTGAACATTTGAGCTTGAGGTTTCCCTAGGGGTTGGAGTAACAATTGATGAAATAAAATTTCTTAAAGAAAGAATATGAGATTGTAACTGGCTATTCTCCTTTTTCTATTCCTTCACTCTTTTAATCAATGTATTAATAGAGTAATCATCATGATATACATCACCTTCTAAAGTAGATAACCCCATGTCAATGTGAGTAACCTTGTAATTGGCCTTTGTTATTTGGATCTTTTCTTGGGTACCGAGGAGAGCATAATATCCTATTTATAAATTGACTTTAACTTAGATCCAATGTCTCTTGACTTTTTGATGTCTCCTCCTTATTGTGAGCTAGTGCCAGACAACCTAGTTCTTTGTTTCCCAGATGATATGTTTATGCCAAAGGCCTGTACAGTCCCTTGTTCATTTCTTTGTGAAGCTCTTTGCTCTCGAGGAGAACCTGCACTATGCTGCCATTTTCCATTTAACTAGTTTGAAGTCCTTTTCAAAACAAGGGCAGAACAGACCATTAAATCTGAGGCTTCATCCTCTAACCAATTAATTCTATATGAGGGCTTAGTAGTAGGGGCCTGAATCATCAAATCTTCCTCCATATCTTCTGGAATATTAAAGGAGATACCAAAATTTTGTATTTGCTTTAAATTCAACCTCAAAAAACTTCTCCTTTGCACCTCACCTTCATTTGTATAGTTTTCCCAAAAATCTTCAACATTTGGGTGATGTTCATAACTGCTAGCTCCATCCAAATTCTATTTAACATAGCCCTTGCTGTCAAAATTAGTTTTCACTGACAAATACTAAAAATCAAACTCATTTAGGGCTTTCTCTGCACCCCTAGAAATATTATTACTTTTACAGGAAAATGAAGGCATGGACAATGGAAAAACATATCCCTTCTTTCCCATGTTTGAATATTTAACATTCACAATAGCCATCTGTCAGAAACCTTCAAGAAAAACAAGAAAGTCACTTGGATAAGGAGGAAACCTCAATGGAGCCTTCTTAAATCCTCTAATTCTAGGATAAGTGAATATGTTGAATTGAATGTAAAAACTTCCAAATCTCATTACCATGGCAGCCACGTCAGGTGAAACCCAAAGCTTAGTGTTTCCATCAAGTCTTCTTAAAATCTCCATCAAGAATACATCATTGATGCGACAACAATCCCTCATTCCAACCTGCCTACAACCTGCCTAGTGAGTTGTGGAAAGCTTCTATACACAGGCGTGTCTGGCGTCAGAAACCCTTGCAATTTCAACCTTGCCTAGACAGCCTCTTGTCTGGCTAAAATGTAAACCAAATATGAGCACATATGGAGTGCAATAGTTTGCCAAAAATTTCTTAATTGTTCATTTAAGTGATAACTAATAATTTTAGCCCAATCAATGAATTTTTTATCACTACAATCTACCAAAATGAATCAACACATCCAAAATTCAAAAGAGTCTGAATATGCATTTCCAACTACATGATGCAACAAGGTGATAGCATATGAAATTTCATCCTTAAAATGGACCCTTTTAAGTTTTGAGGGCAACTGATACTTACCCTTTTTCTTGGACTTCAACCAATTCTTTGCAATGGAATTTTTGCACCATTCTTCATTCATTTTGAAAAAATCGTTGCCAACAACTACAAATTTTTTTTCCACAATTTCTCTCTCTGGAATGCTCAATGCACGGGAAATGAATCAGGGTGATTCTCACAATGACAGACCCATCCATAGCTCTAATCTCTTGAGTCTCTAGAATGTAGCCCCTCACACACACAATCACGAGGTCAACACTTTGCATAACTTCGGGAAAACCTCCCGTGTGCGCCATACCACTTTGCAAAATTTTATCTCCTAGTGGTGTTCTGCTATTTTGCTCCAGGCACAACAAAAAATCCTCCAAATTGAGATACCCAATTTTAGTGCCCCTCACACTAGACCAGTTATTTTGAATTCCACTTTGCATGAGCACAAATCCATGGAGAAAAAATGCTTGTACTTTGAGAAGTATCGGCAGAGAATAAGAGTGCAGGCTAAATGACTTAATGAATACTTCACCACCCAACTTATGTCGTTAATTTGATAGGACGTGCATTTAATGCAACATTCAATTTCATTCTTTGAAAAGATAGCCTTTAAACTTGCATGCTTTTTTGAAAACCCTAAAAAGACAACTCAAGGTTAGTCCATACATATCATTTAATGAGATGGCGGTGCCTTTGAAGACCAAGAAAAATCTACAGTCTCGCGTGGTCACGGAAACTTGGAACCTTAGAACTAAAGTTGGGAGTTTTGAATTTTTGAAAACCTCTAACCCACCAACTTCAAAGACAACCAACAAAGGCTTGCAACTTAACAAAGGGAACCAAGTCAGACAATTGGGAAGTTATGAAAATTTAGAACTCCATGACAAGGTTATGAAACTTGGAGGACTTGCAACCAAGGTTGGGAAAAATAAAAAATCGCAACTTTGAGCAATTGCAAAGAGAAATAAATAGAAAGGCATTAAAAATGAATGAGGTAAAAGACCCGAAAGGCCTAGGGAGGGGAAGTTTAAAATTGTTGATACCAGTTTAAAAGTTATGGATAACATTGGCTCCAAATGGGGACAAGGACTAACAGGACACAAAGAATCCAAAAGAACCCTGACACATAGCCTTATTCATGGGAAACATAGACAAAACAAAAAAAACCAAACAAAACAAAAACAAAGGACTATGTACAAGGGGGGACCCAAGAAGAACCTTAATCAAATAACTTCAAATCTTGCCCATTATAGGCAAGAGGTAGAGTGGTACCATCTAGATAATCCAGTAGAAAAGTATTGTCACCAACTATTTGCCTAATTTGAAAAATCCCCTTCCATAGAGAATCAAAATTCTTGTGCACTCCTTTTGGCTCTCTTCTCCTATCCTAGAGAAGAATAGAATCACCAATTGCAAAAATTCTTTGCCTAGCCTTTTTGTCAAAAATTATCTTTACCATCTGCTGATGTTTTGCAATTTTATCTATCACCATGTCTCTTTGTTCTTCGAACCTGTTTAGATACATAACCTAGTTTTCAATTGGAGACTGAAATTTCTCATCTTCTATGGCCTTCTGTAGGTTAAGTGCTGAGAGCTCTAGAGGTGTCGATAAGGTGCTATCAATTCCATACACAAGTTGAAAGGGGGAAATATCAATAGCTCTTTTACATGTTACCCTATCAACCCATAAATCATCATACAAATTCTTATGCCATCCCCTTTGATTTTCATCTATCGTATTTTTGATAATAGAAATTAAATTTTTATTACTGGAATCAACCTATCCATTGCCTTGTGGATAATAATCAAATGAATGTGCTAGGATTATACCATAATCATAACATAAAAGAGTAATCTTAGCAGATGAAAAGGAACTGGCATTATCAACAACAATCTTTTTGGGAACACCAAATCTCACTAGAATATTTTCCTTCAAGAAGTTACACACCACCTTCAAAGAAGTATGTTTCATTGGAATAGCCTCTACCCATTTGGTAAAGTAATTTGTGTGTGTCCAACACTGGAGTTGGGATTAATTGGACCAATAAAATCTAGGCCCCATTGTTGGAAGGGTTCATCTATTACCATAGGCTTCAAAGGAAGGGATGCAAGATGAGGCATGCCGATAAACATTGAACACTTTTCACATCTTGATACCCATTCATAAGCATCCTTGAACATCCCTAGCCAATAAAACCTTTGACGCAAAATCTTGAAAGATGTTACAGAAGCTAAAAAATGACCACCACATGCTTCATTATGAAAAACTTCCAACAACCTCTTCTGTTGCTCTTTATCAACACACCTTAGAAAAGTCCCACCCACACCCTTTTTATATAGATTTCCTTCCCAAATGACATATTTACTAGCTTTAAGTTTTAAATTCCTTTTTTCTTTGGATAAAAGATGCAGCAGACAACCACCATAGGTTAAGAAATAAGAAACATTAGAAAACCATTCATTTGTTGTGCTGGTGAAAAGAACTAAAGGAAGATGTTTCTCCTCAACAATTTTCCTCTCTGCAATCATTTTCGCTAAACCCTTTCCTCTAACTAGGTTAGTGGGTTTAATGTCCACATCATATTCTTGCACCTTTGTTATCCAAGACCTCCTTTTATTACATCGAATCTCTTGCTAGGTGAGGATACTCTTCACAATGGTCTCAGGAATAAAACAGTTGTATGAGAATGTAGAATATAAAATCTAAAGTTTTTCAAAGCCTTTACAATGACATAGGCATGTTTTTCAAGTGGAGAATACTTAACTTCATACTTCTTAAGAGGGTTACTCATAAAAGAAATAGGAGCTTCAATACCTTACTCATTTTTCTGTAACAAAATGGCTGATAGAGTATGTTCTAATTCATAACTGTATATGATAAAATCTTTTGTAAAGTCTGGATGCACCAAGGTCGACGCACTTGCAATAGCTATTTTTATGTCTTTAAATGATTTTTCCCCTCCATTAATCCATTTGAAGATGGGATTATTTTTCATCATGTCAGAGATAGGCTTTGTGAACTCAACAAAATTAGGTACGAACCTTCTCAAAAAAATTACTTGGCCAAAGAAAGGCCTAGTGCTATCTTTATTTGCAGGCAAAATCAGCTGCATGATAGCATTCACTCTCTTAGTGTCTATCTTAATCCCATCCTTTGAAACAATATGACCTAAGAGTTTCCCTTCAGTTACAACAAAGACAAACTTCTTAGGGTTTAAAGAAATTCCTTCCTCCCTGCAATGTTTTAATACTACTTCAAGATCATGCAAATGATCAACTCTTTTTAGAAAAAAATATTAATTCATCCAAATAAATCACAATGATTTTATTCCTTAAATGGCCAAAGGACAAGTCCATGGCTCTTTGAAAAGTTTCCCCTACATTTATAAGACCAAATGACATTCTATTATAAGCAAAGACACCAATGGGGGTAGTGAATGTTGTTTTATATTGATCCTCTAGAGCTACTTCAATTTGATTATAACCTGATAATCCATCAAGCATAGACATCATTTCAAAACTATCGACTGTTTGCAATATGTGGTCCATAATAGGTAGTGGATAGTTATCTTTTAAAGAAGCCTGATATAAGTTCCTGAAGTTGACACAAATCCTTATTTCTCCATTTTTCTTCCTGACTGGAACTATATTAGCTACCCATGTGGAATGATGGATAGGGTAGATAATTATTTCTTTCAACATTTTATCTATCTCATTGAAAATAGCTGTAGCTACCTTAGGGTTATAATTTTGTTGTTTTTGTCTGTAAGGTGAAGCACTAGGTTTTAATGGAATTTTATGCTAAAATTCTCCATTTCTAAATCTCTTCAAATCAGCATAACACCACACAAAGACATCTCTATAACATGTCAATAAAGAGATTAGTCTTTCTCTCTCCTTTGGAGAACAACACTTTCTAATGCAAACAATTTTAGGACCATCTTTTGTGCTAATATTTACTCGATCATACTTAGTAGATGATTCAACACAAACTTTTCTCTTTTGCTTCAGATACTGATCATGTCTATTGAATAAATATTCAAGAGAAACTAGGCCCTTAGGGATCTTATTGCCTTTCAGTTGAGTGACTTCCATTTCCTTCCCATCAAAAGTAGTAATGTCACCTTCCAAGATATCATTACTTTTATCATCACTACCTTCAAAATAGATATGGGAAAAAGATTCAACCTTTTCTAGAAGTTCAATAATTTGTTGATCATTATTAAACACTAGGCTTATATACAATCTCAATTTGATAGCTTTCATCTTTAAAATTAGGATGTGGTAAAAGTAATGACACTGAGACTTCAAGGGAGTCAAATCTAGTATTTTGATCTCTTGGAATAGACTGTATAGAAAAGGCATCAAAATCTTCAATACAATCCCAAACTCTATTTCTGTAGTGCTTGAGCGACCTTTTTTCACAGTATAAACTTTCCTGACTTGTTTCACAACCAATTTTGTATCTCCCACAACCCTCAATTGCTTAATACCCTTTTCTTTAGCTACACTTAGACCAAGTAATAGGGCCTCATACTCTGTTGTGTTATTGGTATTAGCAAATTCTAGTTTGAAAGTAAAAGGAAACTTATAACCATCTGGTGAAACTAGAACTACCCCTGCACCTAACCCAACATTAGCACAACTTCCATATAATTATAGTCTCCAAAATTCACTAACTAGATTAGGAATAATTTGGTCTGAGCCTTCTCCTTGAGTAGAGGAACACATATAGGTACCTAGCCCAGTTTCTACAAAGAGGATATTTGCTCTTGGATCTCGGACTTCAATGCTGTGAACTTAGCCTTGGGCTCAAGATTTAGGTGTATATTTTTCCCATCTAATGGTATTAAAGCATGATATCAGTCCATTTGTATTTCTCGACCCAGGTCTTTACAAAAGTTCCTACTCAAAAGCATCCCATAACTAGTTGGGATATCAAAAACCAATATGGTAAACGTACTTGAATTTAGAATCTAATCTAAGATCAAGAACACAAATCTAAGATCTATTCCTACACATATGAAATGAACAATTTAGAATACTAAATTCAAGAACATGCAAATGAAGTACATAAACAAATGAATTCAATACTAAAACTGTTACCCATCTCGTATTGGAGTATATTAACAAGGATGTGGTTGCTCGTATCATTGTGAAGCCTCCATAGTTCATGTGCAAAAGCTTGAAGAATGATGTCTTGATTGGTTGATTGAAGAAATGTTGAAGCTCTATCAATGGTGTTTTGGCATTACTTCGTTGTCTGAATAGATGGATTCTCTGATCCTTTTTTTGTGAGGAAAGAGGTATGTTATATAGAAAATGTGATTTGAAATAGATGATTAGGACTGAACAATGTTGAATCAAGATCAATGGTTGAGAGAAGTTGAGAGGATTTAGAAATGAATAATCTGTGCAAAGTAGATTACACAATTTGTGTGATTGAAGAAATAGATTGAATGATCAGTGGGATTGAGGAATAGATTGATTAGTCAAGAATAGATTGATTAGTCAGGGAATTGTAATTTTCTCAATCAAGAATGCATTGATCTGTCAAGATTAGATTGAGAAATTAGGGGATCGTAATTTACTCAATCAGGAAAGTGGTTGAAAAAGATTAATTAATTGATTTAATTAATTCATTCATTTTGGAGTTGAACGTGCAAATCAAGTTTGACTTTTGCAAACAAAGTTGCATTAGTTTGATTTGATTTTTTATTATAATTTATATAGTTTGATTTAAATATTCAAATTTTGGAGGGAAAGTGTCATAATTAAATTATTATGATTTAACAATTCAATTAACTTTAGGGGAATAAAACTGCTGATTGACGGTCTATCTGCTAGAAGAAAATGAGGTGCCAATGGACCAAATGGAAGAATAATGTTTCCTTGAAGTCTAATTTTGCTAACAACATGGATTTTTAGAGCTTGTATTCTAGGTTCTTGAAGTCTGTTTTGTTGATAATATGGGGTTTTATAGTTAATATTCTAGGACAAACATTTTGTAATATACTAGGTTTTTTGGGTTAATGGCTTAGTTTAGATACAATTATATTTTAGTCAGAATAGGTGGTGATAAGGGAGGAATCTGACTGATAAGAGTCATTATATATCAAGCACTTTTATAATTTTCTTATGAATATATATATATATATATATATATATATATATATAGGCATATTTCCTTTTGCCAAAAAAGAAACTTTAGGGGAATAAGGTGATTTAGCGTAATAATTAAATAACTGGTGTTATTTAATTAATCATGACGAAATAAAGTGAGATTAGGACCTTATTAAATAAGTAAAATTTATTTAATTGGTTGAAATTGATGAAACATGAATTAATTAAATAATGTTGTTTTATTCAATTAATAGCAAAAATAGGGTTTTAGGACTTCATTAAATACATGGAATTCAGGAGTTTTAGGAGTTTTTGTGCTTTTGCATAATTTTCAATGCATTTTCCAGTTTAGGAAGCTCACACTTGCTCTAAACCTACACACTTGCTTCAGACCTATGCCTTTGACTTATACCTTCACTTTTATTTTGTGCTTTTACTTTGAAACTATGCTTTTGATTATGTAGGGATTGTTTTTGCATATTTTCTTTAAAAATGCGCACTTGAGAAATGTCCTTGCTTTTCATAGCTTCACCCTTGACCTAAACCAATGCACTTGACTTAAACCAGTGCACATGTTAGTGACTTCACTACTTTTGCTAAATGTTGCTCGCTTTTGTCTGTTTCAAAAAAAGTCTCATTTTTCATCATTTTTGTGTTGTTTTATGTGTTTAGAGTGAAACCCTAACATCATGGGTTAAAATGATTGTAGGTGGTCTTTAAATCATTGCAGCCAAGAGAGAGATGACCTCGAGATCTATTTGATATGATTTCCCATTTTGATGTTTTAGAGCAAAATTTCCTAGATGCGGTCAGGCTTCATCATATTTTCTACATGCCTCCCATCCGATCTTGCATAGTGATGATGACCGCGCTTGTGGAGCAGTGGCATTCAGAGATGTCTTCATTTCATTTACCTATAGGAGAGGCCACCATTACATTCGAGGATGTGTGGAGGATTCTATACATTCTTGTCCATGGCAAGCTTGTGACATACCATGTTCGACGGGGTACCCGTGCCATGCGGTGTGTGCTGGGTGTTAGACACTTGGAGGTTCAACAGTCCAAGATTGATTTATCTAAGTTTTTTGGTAGTACAGACCCTATTTCCCTTGTTCTTTGTGGTTTGATTTTGGGACTAGTTGTTCCCAATAGGAGAGGTCGTTATTTCCCTGTTGGATGGGGTATTTTCATTGAGGGTATGTTTGAGCATAGGACCAGATATGCATGGGGTCTGTGTCTTCTCGCCCACCTCTATAGAGATATGCATGAGGTTGTATATCGGGGCAGGAAATCGATTTCCGTAGGTTTTTCCCTTTTGCATATTTGGGCCTGGGAGCACATTGCAGTTGCTCAACTAGATGGTATTCAAGATCGTACTATTAGGGATCCGTACTCATATCGTTATGGAGATTTATTGCAGTACACCTTGTCTAGGGATCTTCCGTACTGGCATCATGTGTTCGATGATATGCCAGGTTTTGTTTGGAGACCCTATATGGAATATGAGGCATGATCGGAGGATCTAGAGCAACTTTTTTACTATCGACATACTAGATGGTTGATTGGTTGCTCTCACTCTCTTCTAGAGCATTACCTACCCAAAAAAGTATGTTGTTAGTTTGAAGAGAGACAGGGCTAGTTTCTAGATACTTATGAAGCTTGGTTTAGTCAGACCACTAGAGAGGTCCATGTATGGGGTCACCAGGTAGACAGAGACAAGCTGCATTTAGAGTACTTGCCCTAGTTGGATGGGGTTGGTTGGTTGGTTTAGTAGATTTAGGTACCACACTCAATTTTGATCAGTGGTGAGCACAACATGTGCCCTTGAGATTCACAGATCCTTGGGGTGATCCTATCTTGGGCATAACAGGAATTATAGGTCAGCGCGGCGAGTGACAACGCATTGAGGTTCTTGTAGAGTAGTTGGGTAAGGCCTGATAGGATGAAGCATGGGGTGGTCAGGATAATCAAATTCCTCAGGCGCAAGGTCATGGAAAAGTTTTGGGTCCCCCTCCACCACTTGGGGATGGAGGTATATAGTAAGCTTAGATGAATGCTGCTAGAGACATTGAGATAGTGCGATGATAGGCTATGGAGGCTTAGGTTGCCACTCTGACCACAAAGAGGGATAGTTTGAAGGCTGAGCAAGACAGTGAGAGCGGGAAACAACATGATGTAGAGGCTCAGGTATAGTTTCTTACGACTAAGAGAGATACTCTTAGGGTAGAGCATGATACCCTTCGTGCAAAATGGGATCAATTGTTGCAAAGGTCTACATATTATCAAACTCTCTATAATGCCTTTGTTCCTAAAAGCATAGAGACAACTGAGGTTCGAGGAGCCTAGTGTTGCAGGAGGTGGTGGTGGTGAGTTAGCTGGTCATTTTTTTAGAAAGCCATATCTCGATGGTGATCCACAACTTGATCCATACAGTGTTCCCCTTTCTTGTTGGGCAGTGTTACACATATACTTGATCTTTATTATGTTGTTGTTCAAAGACATATTGCAAACATTATTTTGTATATATATTCATTGGCCTAGTCGATGCCTCATATATATGTATTATTTTGTATTATTCTATCATGCTTGTTTTATGATGATGGTTTATTATGATATTCTCCCTTTTTCAATGATGATATATATGAGATATACATTCTTCAATTCAACTCATTATTTGTTTACGTGATGATCATGGATGACTATGTATGATGATGCATGTTTATATATATTTTTGTACTTTTCTAATGTATGCATATGATGTGGATGGATGGATCATACTTTATGTCATATGATGTTTTATCACAAATGATCAATATATCATTTGGATATATGATGTTTATGTAGTGTTGATATATGATGTTTATATTGTGTTGATATATGATGGATGTATGCCTTATACATGATACATGATGTTTTTGTTGTTTTATTATCATCATGTTGTTGGTGAATTGTCAAAAGATATGTAGGCAATACCTTGGCATCGTTTCCGTTTGTTTTGTGATCAAATCTTTGTGATTATTTTGCTTGAAAGTTCTAACTTGTTGATGTTTATGTTGTTTGTTTGTTTGTTTTGTCAAAGGGTGAGCATGATGATTTGTTTATTATGGTTGAAAAGTTTATTGTGGATGGTGATGATGGAGTAGGTCTTTTTGATTTTTCTGAGTTTTATGATGTTTTTTTTGTTTTCAGGGGACTAACCTAGGGTCTCGGGGGCTCATCAAAGATAAGAATTGCCTACGTTGTACACGTAGAGGCTCGTAGTTCGCTTGGTTTGAATGTTTTTGACCTTTTATGTTTTTTGCATGTTTTTGGATTTTGAATTTTTGACTATTTTTGGATTTTGATTTTTTTGACTAAGTTGAAATAAAGCATGATAGAAACCTAAGGGGATTGACCTAGGGTCTCGGGGGCTGTTAAGCCTTACCTACATTGTATACGCAGAAACCACGTAGTTCGACCAATTGACTCAAAGCATAAATTTGTTTTTGGGATAAACAACATTGATAATCTGGATTGATATTCCACTTTTGTGTCTAGAGGATATGCTGCAGGAAATCTACTTGAACTAACTATGAGGTTCAAGAAAATGTTGATATCTTAGACTGTTTGAGTGAAGGAATAACCCAACAATGTTGTTTTGTTTTTGATGTTTTTCAAATGTTTTTGATTTTGTTGTTTTTGACCCTGATATGACACTCAAATATCTAATCCACAACCAGCTTTGGGAGGTTTCCCCCAATTGGAGACAAGACTACTTTCCTAAATTAGTAATAAGCCATGGTTGGATACATGTTTTATAATGGGATGAATGGGTGGATGTTGTGGATAGTACCAATAGATAATGATGCAATTCTTATTCAAACATAGTGCCTGCTTTCTAGGTTTTTTTTTTTCATTTTTTTGGATTTTTACCCTTTTTCCTGGGGTATTATGACATGCTTCATGTGTAGAACTTCTTGAGGTGGTTGTTGTTCAATGGTTCAAATAAAGGTTCTCCTTTAGGAGTAACCAACTGATATTCCCTAGAACTATAGCTTGCTGTGATGACAAATGGGTCTAACCAGTTGGGTTCAAATTTGTCTTTGTCATCCTGATTTAGTTGTACCTTCTAATTTTGCTTGAGAACCAAGTCACCTATTTGAAAGTTCCTATCGTTGATCTTCTTGTCATATTTTTGTTTGAACCGATTCTGATAAACCTATAAATGGTTTAATGCACTCAAACACCTTTCATCTAGGAACTCTAATTCATTTAGCCTGGATACCCTGTATTCTTCATTTTTGACCATGTTCTTTAATGAGATTCACAATGAGGGAATTTCAACCTTGATAGGTAAGACAACCTATGATCCGAAGACCAAGGAAAATGGTGTGGCACCTATAGGTATGTGAATGCTGGTTTGATAAGCCCATAGGGTTGGGTTTAGCTGCAAATGATAATCACAGTTGGCTTCATTAACAATCTTTTTGAGTATTTTCAATATGGTTTTGTTAGACACCTCAGCTTGACTATTTCCTTAGGGGTAATAGGGCATGGAAAATCTATGCTAGATAGAAAATTCAGAACAAAGTTCTTGGACGTCTTGGCTTTTGAATGGGGTTCCATTTTCCGTTATTATCGTCTAGAGAATTCCATACCTACAAATCAGATAATTCAAAATGAATTTTGATATCTATTTTCGGGTGATGTAGGTCAATGGAATTGCCTCTATCCATTTAGTGAAGTACACTATTGCTCTAATAATGAACTTGTGCCCATTAGATGAAATGGGTGAAATCTTACCTACCAGGTCTAATCCCCATTGTGAGAAAGGCCATGGTGTTGTGATGGGTCTCAATTCCTATGTTGCTGCATGAACAAGGTCACTATCTTGTTGGCATTGACGATACTTTCTAGAATACTGTATGCATTCATGTTCCATGGAGGGCCAATAATAGGGTACTATTATGAGCAATTTATGGACTAGGTTAGGTCCTCTAGAATGGGACCCACAAATACCTTCATGTAACTCTTGTAAGGTTGTTTGTGCTTCTTTTGCATCAAGGCACTAGAGTAACATACCATCTAGACTATGACAGTATACGATATCTCCTAGGATTGTGAAGCGAGAAGTACTAAAGGTGAAGGTTTTCTTTTGAGTGGTCATTCTAAAGTCAAGTGGTATGATACCATGCTAGATATAGTTGAAAGTGTCTTGGTACCATGGGGAGTTAGGACCACCAACAACACATTCTAGTTCTGATTCTAGGATGTCAAATGCAGGTACGAGTAGCTATTCGACGAGGAACTCATACTTAGGAACATTTTGTGGAATATCAAGCAATAAGCCTATTCTTGCCATTGCATTGGTGGCTCTATTATTGATCCAAGGAACTTGCTCAAAGGTTATTTTGATGAAGTATTCCTTGAAGCTATCCACTATCCTTTTATGTGGCAACAATTTTTCTTCTTTTGTCTTGTACTCATCATTCACTTGTCTAATCACTAGCTGAGAGTCTTTGAAGACATGTAGCTCTTTTATTCTCCATTCAATAGCCATTTTTATCACTATGATCAAAGCTTCATACTCTGAGATATTGTTCGTGCATGGGAAAGTGATCCTGTAGGCCTTGGGTATACTATCTCCCTATGGTGTGAGAAATAGAACACCTGCTCCATAGCCATGTTGAGTATGGGACATCCCATGAAAGTATAGAGTCCAATGGCCTACTTGTTTTGTCATCAAGATACTTTCATATGGAAAGTCCACTGTGAGAGGCTTGTGATCCTCCATGGGTGCTTTAGTCAGTTGGTCTGCTATGATTTGTCCCTTGATAGCTCTTCTATCTACATACTCTATAGCAAACTCACTCAAGATCATCACCCATTTGGCTATTCGGCCTATTAGGGCTGCCTTTGCTAGCAAGTACTTTAGTGGTTCTACTTTTGAAATCAGCTTCACCTTTTTGTTTAAGATATAGTGTCTCAAATTTTTTGTTACAAACACGATTGAGAGACATGCTCTTTCTATGGGTGAGTAGTTCAGTTCATAGCCCACCAGTGTTTTGCTAATGTAGTAGACTGCCCTTTCTTTGTTATTGTCATCTAGTTGGGATAGGAGATCTCCCAACACTACTTGTGTGGTAGACACATAAAGTACCATTTCCTTGTATAGAATAGGCGACATGAGGACATGAGGATTAAGTAGGTACTCCTTGAATTATTGAAATTCTTGGTCACATCTCCCATTCCACTTGAAGGTGATGTCCTTGTGTAGGAGATGAGTGAAAGGGTGACATCTTTCTGCCAATTGTGTGATAAATCTCTTGATGGTTTGCAACTTTCCCTGTAAAATCTTCAACTGTTTTAGTATTTTTAGTGGAGGCATCTCTATTATAGCTTTCACTTTTGCAGGATCCACTTCAATCCCTCTTCTTGATACTATGTACCTTAACAAATTTTCGGATGCTACTCTGAACACACACTTCTTGGGGTTGAGTCTCAGATTGTATTGTTCAAGCCGATCAAATACCTTTGCAAGGTTGGTCAAGTGATTTTCCCTTTTGATTGACTTTGCTAGAATTTCATCCACATAGTCTTCCATGATTGTGTGTAGCATATCGTTGAAGATGGTCATCATGGCTCTTTGATATGTTGCTTATGCGTACTTGTAAAGGTAAACCAACCTTAATAAACATGGAAAACTCAAAGAGTATTTACATTACCAATTAAAGATATTGATACAAAATTCATTTCCTCATAAGAATAATGAAACATATATATATATATATATTAATAAGATTGCTACCAAGCAATTACAATGTCGACTATAAAATTTTACATCAAGTAATGTTACAACATCTATTTCAATGTTACATGTGTAAGTACATATCAATGATTACATCAAGTTCACAAATTAAGTTACAATTGGCTATGCAAGCCATACAAAGTAATACAATAAATGTATACATAAATATCCATGTGATGATAAATTCTCGGTGCTCGACCACCATGACACTACTTTGTATTTTGCAAAGCCGAGACCAAGAGTGGGTCCAAGTGCCTTTTCCGCCCAACCACGAAGTATAAATACTTCCCTGGATTTCTTCCTAGCTCGAAGAAAACTCTGACCTTGTGTGAGGAGCCTAGCAACCTGGAACTGAGAAGAAGGAGGAAACTCTCGATGCAAGCATGATGCCTGTATGCAATCTAATCTAGAATGACATATCTCTTGCATGCAGGATGTGGTAGAGACTAATATCAATAATATCTAGGCTTTTAAAATTCTATCTATTTCAATGGTGCATATGCTTGGCCAAGCAACAAAATAACACAAAGTGATAGTTTCGAAAAGGGAAACTATCATCTCTGGAAATCCACACTAGACATCCTGTCCCGGAAGTGGTTTCATAAAGAAAGTACATGTAGCATAAATTGTCTCCAATTTATAATATTTCAAGTGTTTCCTATTCATTCAACTTTTTCAAGTATAGTTTCATCATCAAGTTTCTAACTGTTATACAAGTTTCCGGTATCATTGACAAGGAAATATTTAATAAATAATTGTTCAAAGCAATTAACAATCCACTATTTACTTCATATGTTTATCCTAAAAGATCGTGATTCAATATGTTTTCAATTGTTTTTCTATTGTTTAACTGAAATTCTAATTCAGAATCATAATTCAGCATGCATGTAAATTCATCCATATACAGATTTAAATCATTCTTTTAGAATAAAAAAATATACATGGTCAGAAGAGTTTATGTTTATATATGTGTCATATATATAAAAATATAAAATCATTTATCCAAGAAAATTATTTATATAATAGAAATAAAACTCAATTTACACATATCATTTCAAAAATCAGATTTGAAAATATACATGTTTTTATATATATATATATAAGACTATATATATATTCATATTCTCAGGAAAATATCTATTATGTTAGAAAATATATATATATATATATAAAAAGACTGTATATATATTCATGTTCTCAGGAAAATATCTATAATGACAAGAGTAAAACTCAGATTATATGCATATCATTAATAATCCAATTTATATGTTGCATAATTCTGAATATGCAAAATTTAACATCTATAAAATACATACATATAAATTTATATATACTCAGACACAGCCAATACAGAAATAAATTTTAGTAAATAAAAATTCCCTTTTTGAAACAAAATCTGTATGAAACATATACATATTTCTTATTTATTAAATTACATACACAGTCTGTCAGACGACTACCTCATCTAGCATGGTGAACTCAGAGTAAAGAACAAAGTTTAAGTTTGGAAATACACAAAGCCAAGGCAATGGAAAGAGAGAAGCGACCAGAGGCATTCAGAGAAGAATTAGAAATATTTCAAAGAAAGGAGAATGTAAGTTTCATCCTACGGTGGGGACAAGAGGGGACGACTGCCTCTGTGGGGAGGGCAACGCCCTCTCCACAGCCTTTTCATATGCAA
The DNA here is from genome assembly GCA_007258455.2 of Sequoia sempervirens. Lineage (NCBI taxonomy): Eukaryota > Viridiplantae > Streptophyta > Pinopsida > Cupressales > Cupressaceae > Sequoia > Sequoia sempervirens. Next base: position 293,483,077 of record VDFB02000013.1, on the reverse strand, counting down.
CTTCAGGCTGCTTAATTTGTATAATATATATTTTTAAATTCAAAACAATTTGATATCTAAAACAACAATTTCATAATTAATTGCATAAAGACAACAATTTCATTTATCAGACATGATTTTCATAATACTGTGCTGAAAGTATATATATAATATACTCAGGAATATATATATATATATATAACAAAAAATAATAATCTAATTGAGTTTTCTATAGAAAAATAATATATATTTTCAAGACAATATTGATGTGAAAGCAAATTTAATCTTTTCTCATGAGAACAAAATGAATCATTTACACACATAACTGGAATGAAATTTCATGGAAATAATGATTTAAAAACCTGGAATCCAATGCTAACTTGATAAAATTGCTCTGGTTCAGTTGCCCTTTCCTATTCTATTCCTCTTCTTTTCCAAATTTCACCCAATTCAACTGTTCTTGCCTTGCTTCAAATTTTGTTTTCAGAGAGAAAAATGAAGAAGATGAAAGAAAATAATAATTTCAGAATGCCCCCTCTTGTTGAGAAAATAAGAGTTTTATAACTTTTTATTACTTTTTCCAGCTTTATTTTGCTTTGTTTTATGTTTTGTTTTTCTAATTTTTAGTCATCTTTTCTCATATTTTTCTATTTTTATCGTTTTCTATCTTATCACTTTGTTTTCAAAAATCTTCCTATATTTCATTTTATTCTAGGTTTTCTAATAAATCTTATTTTAAAATAAAGCAAGATTTGTTTTCTATGCACACATTATCCACAATTTTGCAAATTAAATAACATCTTAATCTTCAAATAAAACATCAACTAAAAAAAAATATACTAAACTAATTATTTTATTTCTATGCATTTTAAATTTCCCACTAATTCATTTAAATAAACATTGCAAAGTAAAACAATATAAATAATTAATTAAATAACATCCTAAATACAATTTAATATGATTACTAAGTGGTGTGTGCGTGCGAGAGAATCCGTCCAACTTAACCCTGCCAGGTGGGTAACCTCCTCTACCTCAACCACACTCTTGGTCTTCGACAAACTTGCATCTCATATAAACTCAGACACCCATTAATAGATTAGTGTCCAAAAATATAATCAAAGAAATATGTATCATTCCCTATGTTACATCATAATAATCATCACATTTCATTTTATTGAAATAAAATATCATCCATTGCATTTCATCTTTCAAATAAAATAATCATTCACCTAATTCTTATTCAAACTTCACAACAATTATTCTACCACACATTTATTCATGTTCCAGTTCCATATAAAGTAAAAACAAACATCATCCAAGTCTGAGATGTGACAATACTTCAAACCAAAAATGGAATTACATTCCAATAGAGTGTCCCGCAAGCACAAGTAAATTTTGTTCTGTGTTGATCGTCTAGAGAGATTTTTATCTGGTTATATTCAGAGAAACCATCCATTAAGGATAACATCTCATGCGCTATTGTTAGATCCAAAATCATGTCTATACTAGGAAGGGGGGATTCATCTTTTGGGCAGGCTTTGTTTAGGTCCCTGAAGTCTATACAAATCCTTATTCCCCCAGTAGGATTTGACATTGGTACTAGATTGGATATCCATTCTGGATAATTAATGGGTCTAATGAAACCTATGTCTAGTAGCTTCTTTAGTTCCACCTTTACCAATAATTCTATTTGATGATGCATTTTTCTCAGTTTTTGCTTGATAGGCTTTGCTCCATGGAAGAAGGCTAGATGATGTACCAGTAGTGCTGGATCTAGTCCAGGCATATCTGCATAGGTCCATGCAAAGTTTACCTTTTGAGTGTTGATGAAAGGTGTGAAGTTTGTTTTCTCTTGAGGATCAAGCGATGCCGCATGGTATGTTATTTTTTGGGTCTTTTTGTTGTGCCAACATTTATGGACTTTGCCTCTTCTACTAGGAGTGTTGATCTTTCTTGATATTCTGATATGGGGAGATTGAACCCTCCATCCTCAGGTGCATCTGGGAGGTTTTCACCATTAGATGCATCCTTTATTTTCTTCTTTTCTGGATCCAATAGAGCCACACTATGCTTTTCTATAGGGGATTGTATGTTTATTATTATGTTTTCTCTTTCATTTTTGTGACTAGAAGATTCAATATCTCCACCGAAGTATGCATCTAATCGAGTTCCATGATGAACCCTATTTTTTGATCTCTTGCTGGTATGTCTGTTCAAAGTCCCATGAACTCTATGATTGCCTCATCGTTCTGGAATTGATCCATAATAGGTGTATGTTGTTGATCTCAATCTATGAGTTGTGGGTAGCAGAGTGGTAGGCCATTATCATTATCTACAAAACTTACAAAGGTTTTTGAGAGGGTTAGTATGGCTCTAGTATCTTTTTCCCACTAGGTTTCTAGGTTGTCATTACTAGAAGTGGGGGGGAATCATATCCGGTGATGAAGGAAGGTGAATCCCATTCATATTCATTAGAGTATGTTTTGGAATGGTAGATATTGGGAATGGTTTCGATATATTGGCGAGGGAACCTATCAATTCTAAAGTTGTCGAATAAGTCTTCGACAAGTAAATCATTGTCTATGATATGGTAGATATCTAGTGCCTTAATGCTAGTAGAAGTTTCTCATTTCTTACAAGAGGTTCATCTAGTTTTTGGAGTAACCACATCTTTTGTCTTATAACATAGTCCCATATTTTTCTTCCTCTGTTCCACTATGATATGCTTTGATCGGCCTTTGGTGCAGGAGCACCTAGATCTTGTAAATGCCTTCAAAAGGCTAATATGTCAAATTTGTAATGTTCAAGTCTAAAATGATGAGTCAAGGCCATGAAAAGCCTACTTTGAATGTATTCAAATCATTTACTAAGTCCTTAGGTGGTCACCTTATTATATTTTCAAAATATTGTTAAAAGGTGGGAAAGATGTCATGATGTCATTATGTGAACAAAAGTGCACAAATCAGGCATGTTAAGAGTTATGAAGTATTTTTCAATCGATGGGAAGTTGGAAAATCAGTTATTAAGTTGGAAACATCTATAAAAAACTTTGTGAGGCGAGGAAAATCAAAACTTTTGTACAAATAATAAGTGTTGTGGAGTGTTAAGAATTTGATTTGCATTATTATTTTGACCCAAGACATTACAAATATACCTAGTGATATATCTATCTAGTTTTTTTAATATTATATAGCTCATTCTAAACTAATGTTCTATTATATTTCCTATCTAATGATGCCCCTAGGGGTGATCCTAACAACATATAATGTAAATATACAAGCATAACATCACACAATACCTAATAATAATATGATCATATTTTAAACATGACCAAATTTCTCACTTACTAACACATCATGTTCTTTTTGGAACCATGAGGTTCTATATAGAGTTGGGAGCTCTATTTTTTCCACATTAACTTATTAACCATTCCACTTTACAAAAGATTATTTATACTATCATTACCAATGATAATTTTGTAACATACTTTGAGTTTTATAGATTATTCTAAACAAATTTCTCCTTTGTAATGTTTCTACTATATCTGCACTCTTAGGTTTCAATGCTACTCTATTCATCAATAAAGAATCACCTTTCTATAGTTCATTCACTTGACTTTGTGTTCTAACTATTTCTTTATGTATACATGCAAATTTGGTGGTTCCTTTGAGTTTTCTACCTTGATTTTCTTGATATAAGGGAAACTTCAAAATGTTCTATATCCTTTTCCTTCACACTTGAAACAAGTTGCTCTAAAATATCTTCCACCATCTCTTTTATATCTCCCTCTACCTCATTGATATCCATTAGATATTTCACTATGATATGAATTATCACTTCATTTTATTTTGTATCTTCATTATTATGTCCTCTACCACCATCTTGATGTCTTCCTCTCTAGAATTCACCACCTTTTTATATGTGTCTATTTTGTTTCATCTAAAATTTCATAGTTAACTTGTTTTCTACCGTTTTGGTATATTGATATGCTTCCTCAACTAATTGCATCCATATCATATTTACATATTCTTATATATATTCTCTCAAACCATTGGTATACCTTTCTATTTTTTTTTGATCAACTTCATGTTGAACAACCCTTATTGTTAACTTTGTAAAAAAATTAATATAATCTTTGACATTCATATTTTTTTCTAAAATTCTATAATTTATTTGATATATCTAATTGATAGTCTAAAAAGATAAGATTGTTAGGAAAGGTGTTTCAATGTTTCTCCTAATGTTTAGATTATACATATGTAGGTTTTGGACTATGAAATATAAAAAATCAATTTCTAGGCTATAAAGTTCATTTTTAGTCAAAATATATTTTTAAATTTTCTTGAAACTGCTTCTAGGGATCCTTGGTGTATAAATCTCTTTGAGTTCTATAATTTAAAATTAAAAGGCCCCAACAACCTTATAAATCAAAATTTATGGCCTTTAGAAGTTGGGCATCCCACATTGAAATCATAAAAATATATGTGACACATAAAAGAGTTGTAAGAGTGAGTTACATTTGTCGACAAACTTATGACACATCATAAAACATATCTAAATGGAGCTAATGGAGCCAAAATGGAATTCCCAAGTTAGTGAGTGGATTATGATGATCTTATGACAAGTGGAAGGAATATACTATTTTTAGCTTGTGGACTTATCTTGGGATTTTAATGTTAAAATTCTAACTAGGGATTTAGACACCACATTTTAGGTGGTTTTAGCTTATGGATTTGTAATTACCATTTGATATGCATTGTTTCTTCTACTTATTGGGTGTTTGAGATGGAGTTTTTTACAGTGATTTTTGTAGGAATTGTAATTCTACCAAAATTACTTCAAATCTTTGATTAGTGATACTCATATAAAGACTTAGACTCTGAATGTGTATTGTAACTTTTCATTATTGCATAATGCATTGAATTTGTAGACAACTAAAAATTTCTAACACATTCTTCTAATTTATCATTTCCTGTCATCATCACTCATCACCCCTTTCATCACTATTAATCAAATACTTTTTAATTATTTGATTAAACTAACTCATTTATCACATTAATTAAATATTTTATAATTATTTAATTATTTCATCATTTTCCCTCCTATCACCTTTAATTAAATAATTTTTAATTATTTAATTAATTAATCATTTTCCCTCATTAACTTTAATTAAATAAATAATTATTTAATTACATATCATGTATTCTTCTCATCAACATAATTAAACAATTTCTTAATTATTTAATTAGCTAATCATTTCTCCAAAACTAAATAAATTATTTTAATTTATTTAGTTTGCACATTCCTCTAAAAATAAATAAAATCGTTATTTTATTTATTTTTTAATTACATCACTTTCTATCTTTGTTCTTCTAAACCCTAAATTAGAAACCAAACTAAATTTAGTGATCATTCCTAAAAATAGCGAATTCCCCTAAATTTAGTAACCTTTTCTAAATTTAGTGAGTGAACTTCACTTCACTTCACTTCATCTCTCCATGAAGCCTCATGCATGATCCTTGGATCTCTCATCAATCTTCATCCATTGATCTCATTTCACATCTCACACTATTGATCCAATGTCTTGAAAACCTATAAATCAAATGTCCTTTGATCATTCAATCCCTCCTCGAATCAACAACCAAAACATACTCATTTTTCATCTCACTTTTGCTTAACAAGGTTATGTAAGTTTATGAGCAATCCACATATGAACTAAAAAAAAAATTCTTATACTTTACAATGAATTAAGGCTAGGTGTTTTTAGTAGAGGTAAAGTAGATTAGATTAGGCGTGATTTGTGTTCTTGTTTTATTACTTTCATTTGAGGTGTGCACACACTTCATTCGTAATAGGTCTATTTGATCATGGATTAGGGATTTTTATTTTTTTTCCTACTTGCATTTATTCTTTTGATCACTTGACATATTCCTATTCCACATTCTTGCATGCTTGGTGGGACCCATGTCCCTACTTTTAATGTTCAATTGAGTTTCTTTGAGATTTCCAAGTTTTAGGTTATAGTGATGTAATTAAAACCACAATGATGCATTTGACGATATTTTGACACATTTGATATGCAAAGTGGTACCTTTGAATCCCACAACAATGCATTTGAAACCTACATTAACGCATTTGAGCTCACTATTTTGTAGGTTTTAAAATTTACAACACAATTGAAATATACAGTGACATAATTGATTGCATATTGATGCTTTTGATCTTACAACTACACATTTGACACTCACATCGATGCATTTGATACCCACATCAACACTATTGATAGGTAAGTCAACATATGTGCAAGTAAAACAACACATTTAAAATTTACAGTGATACATTTGATATTTACAGCAATGTATTTGATTTAGTTAATTGAATTTTTCTAACCCTAATGTTTGATTAATTTGTGGAACTAACATATCTTTACAACAACACAATTGAAATTTACAGTGACGTAATTGACTGCATATTGATACTTTTGATCTTACAACTACAGATTTGACACTCACAACGATGTATTTGATACCCACATAGACACTATTGATAGGTAAATCAACACATGTGCAAGTAAAACAACACATTTAAAATTTACAGTGATACATTTGATATTTACAACAATGTATTTGATTCAGTTAATTAAATTTTTCTAACCCTAATGTTTGATTAATTTGTAGAACTAACATATCTTTACAACATTGACAAACATTGGGAGAATATTGGTAAATATAGATTACTAACAACTTTGATGTAGGGAAAAAATTTCAATTGCTTTGATTTCTAGATTAGTTCACACTTTTTTTGGGCTCTAATTAATAAATTCTATGTTGTGTTTGGTAATCTTCTAGTGTGTATGTTGCAAGGTGTACGCCCTTGGTCTCCTTGTGTTGTGCAACACAATGCTTGGATTCTTGACATGGATTCTTGGATGCTTGGATGCTTGGATGCTTGGACTCATTAACTCTGGTGGTTGTATCAGGCAATAACAAGTCGATCTTTTGGTGTAACAACAACTGTTTGTGTATCAATTGGTATCAAAGCTTGGGTAATGGGTTTGAAACTCTTACTTGTGCTAGGGGCATTGTTGCAAGGTGTGCGCCTTTGGTCTCCTTGTGTTGTGCAACACAACGCTTGGGTTTGTGACATGGCTTAATCACCTATCATGGATTCATTATGTACCATGTCCTAAGGAGAGATAGAATTTCTTTGGAGGTGTAAAAAACTACTAGGAAAGGAGGAAGGCGAGCCCTTATGCCATTGGAGACTTAGATATTCCCTCTTGAGAGTGGAGCATGCATGCACAATCCTACGGTATGGGAGGGTGCAGAAAGATGGGGGACCAAAAAGTGGCCACCCTGTTTCATTTTTTTAGAAAAATTCAAATTGTGATCACATTATAATGTGCTCACATTATGGCTTAGAGTGACTGAGCCTCGGGCTTGGTCATTACAAGCCTATAACAAACTCACATTATAAGTTATTTAAAGAAAAAAATCTCATTTTATTTTATTATTTTTTTGTTTGCAATTTGGTCCACGACCTGCAAACCCTCCAAGACATGCTTGTGTTCTAGGAAGACAAAAACCACTCCATTTATTTGCCAAATCTTTTTAAAAATACTGCCATGACATTAGGGAGGTCAAAGAAGCAAGTTATTTTTTATGTGAATTTGGTATTGAATAGGTAGATTTAATATATTTTTTGATATAAATTTATTTAATTTTTCAGGAAATGATAATACACCTCCAAATCCTCCTAAAAATCCTAATTCACCTCATGTTGAAATCCCTCCTAAAGAACAACCTCAACAAACACCTCCAACAATTCCTCATCATGCTCCAAGAACTCAACAAAATTTAGTGGGGTAAATTGAAAATAATAAAAAATAAATTGATGAGTTAATTGCAAGGTTGAGAGATCTTGCAGACACAACCTCACATAGAACCACACTTGCTCAATCACTTGAATCCATAATATTACATGTAGATTCAATTATAAAGAAAATAACTAGCTGGTCAGACAAGAGACGAGAGTTTAGACAATTTTATGCAAACAAATTATCATATAAACAAGTTAAAGATGAATAAATTATAAAATTTGACTTGTGTGTGCTATTCATGAACTCTTAAATGAATCAACCTTTACATCCTTCAAGCAAGAGCTGCCCTATCCATTGGTGCAACCACCAAGGGATAAAGAACATTTTTTGGAAAAGGTGGTGGATGGTTTTTGACCATCCTCCATGCAACAATAATGAGGTGCCACAATATCTTTTGAGGAAACTCTAATATTAGTTTGTGCTCAATAAAATCCCAAACTATTTTGACATGCAGGACAAAGTGGGGGCATGTATTGACGCACAATGGCAAATGAGACGACCACTTGCTAGACCAACATATGAGCATGTGACCATCCCTTTCATTTCAAGGAGAGTATTGAGGTGGATACATTGTAGTCAATTAGTTCCCTCACCCAAAGCTTCATACAACATACCAATCCTTTAGCACAAGGTGATCTGGGTGAGTCTTTGAGGAGTAGAGTTCCACCTCATAAATGTTAGGCTTGTGGATTACTTTGTATTTATGATCTTGATGATAGTTAGGATGTAGGTGCCCAGGGTACATCTATAACTGACGAAATGGTGATGACAGATGCCCTCCTAAATGACACATTCGACCTTGATAGTTAGGTAAATGTTAGCAAGATCATTTAATTTAATTTATTAAATTTCATTTTTGAAATGTAATATTAACTAAATTAGTTAAATGATTATAATGGAATTTTAGGGTCATAGTGTTCACTATGTTTTCAGCAGTCCTCCACCTCCCTATTACACGATCACGTCTACTGCAGAGGTATGTAACTAGTAAAGAGTTTAAATATTACATGTGAATAGCTAAATGTTATATGTGGTATTCTTATATCTCATTTTGGATGTTGAATATGTTAATCTTATACCTTTGAAGGAAACACTTGGCAATGGAGATGGTCATTGAAGTTTCACTCAGGTAATACAAATTATTTTTAATTTTAAAATAAAAATATTGTATTTTGTAATTGAATAATGTTTAATGGCTTGAAGGTTCTATATAGTTTGTAAGTATGCTTTTGTCATGCCTATAATTTTACACTAGAAAAACCCAACAATTTTTTTTTTTAATTAACTAATATTGTTATTATTATTTTTACAATCTTATAATACAATAATAAATGACAACCATACACACGCATGGAAGCAAATGACACACATCAGCAAGGATAAAAGCATGACTTAGACACTAGGTTGACATGTTCTTTCTCTTGATATTTTATTTTGAATAATAACATTTACAAAATTAAAGGATGCCAGTATTTAAAAATATCACTCTCTAGTGAACATATTAATATTGATGTTAATATCATCTTTTAAATTTTCAAATTCTTAAAAATAATGACTATTAAACTCTCACATTTTATATACACAAATATTACATATACCAAATAATAATTTCCAATTTCTTACAACTACCAATTTCCATAACTATCTATTTATTATCTAAATTTCTTATTATGTTTTTATTTTATTTTAAACATAATCAAATATATATTATTTTATTAACCCTATTATTTAAATAGCTAGTAAAATAAATAATAATAAATACCATATAATCATCATGCATATTTTATTCCTTCTAATATAATTTATTCTCTTAAAAGGCTAATTCTCACACGATTCTATTCTATATATATATTTTTGAATAGTAAAGTTAACAAGAGACGCATTGCGTCCGATTCCTGCCGGTAACATATGTAACATGTTGTTTGTTTAAGAAATATTTAAAGTAGTAGTCATCTTTGCATGTAATAATAATTAGATATGCGTATAAATGCATATAATTTTAAGTAATATACAAAATGTCTATGGTAGACCACTTTGGTCTATACATTGCAATTGTTATTAGATAATAGTAAATGTGATTAATAGTAAATGTGTATCACTAATGCTTTGTAGTTGTTCATTTTCAAATTCTCATTTTGTTGTTGATTATAGAAGATGAACACATTCTAAGAAGACTATTTTTAGATGGCCTTCTAGAAGGTCTATTGTTAGGTTGTTAAATGTCATTAGATTGCCCAAATTCATATTTAATATGAATGGATTAAATTTGGTAATAAGTTTGCTTTGCATACAGCCAATCTATTCATAAGATAGAAGTTGTATTTAGATTTTTATTTATTTTTCAGGCAATAATTTTGTAAACATTATAAATAAGTGCTCTTGGCATTTGTGGATCCAAAATCTACTAATTCAATAGAAATTGATTATGTCTATTTTGTTGCCCAATTGTTGTTGAAATTTTCTCTATGTTATTTGCTTATAGGAATTGAATATTGTTTAACATTTACTGAAAGTTGTCAAGTTAGTCATTGTAGCTTTGGATGCAATCACTATGTTTACCTTATAACATGTGTATGTTTTTGAGTTAAATTAAATTGTGATAAATGTGTATGTTTTTTAAGATAAATTAAATTTTGTTTATTGAATTTTCAAACACTATATTGCAAGTTTACTCGAAGTTGGAGGATCACCTAGATGCAGTGAGTGCTAAGCAACCCATTCATACCCACGAAAGATTAGTTTTTGTGAACCATTAATGATATATGGGTCAATAAGATTTCTTCAAAAGCTATGCAATTGAGTTTATGATAAAATGTCACATAATTTTACATACTCAAGAAAACATCACATTGTTGAAAGTGAATGAGATAAGGAGTTCTCTAATGAATGATTTATAGGGCACAAAATTTGTTGAAAGTTTCATAAATAGGGTAGCCACCCCATTTTGTTTGATCTTGGGGGAAACTATATGGTTAAGCATGCTTGAGTTAGAGTAATATCAAGATGGGTAACCTACTCAAAATTCTTAACACTTCACCTTTTTGATTATTATCTAAATGCAATGAGTACCAAGTGAACCATTCATCTCATAAACAATAAGTTGTTCTCAAATATTATTAATAAAATATGAGTCAATAAGATTGAATTAATAATTAGATTTTAAAAAAACTCCAAAATTATTTTAGAAATCATAATCATTATATTTCCATAATTATAAATAACAAAATAAATAAATATGTTATTTATAATTATTATAAAAAAATTCAATATAAACTTTAGTAATTTTGACCAACTTTAATTAAGTTTGAATAATGAACTATTAGAAGTCCTACCTAAGATGCCATTGTTGGAGAGTGAAAATTGTTCTAGCTTTTTAAAGATTTTCTACACCCTCCCACGTGAATGAAAAATACTTGAAAGGTCGTCATTTATTGGTATATTACATCAATAGCTAGACACTATTGAAGAATAGTGTTTGTATATGATTGAGAAAAAAAATCAAATATTATTCAAAATGCTTACATCATGGAAATATTACTATGCATGACTATTGTCCAATAGAATTGAAGTAAAATGATTTGTTTAATATTAAAAAAAAATGAAATAAATATAAACTTTAGAAAATAAAGTCAACATAATTTAATACTTTGCTTTCATTGGTTGATTTGTGTCAAATTAATAGAACTTGTTGAATCCATAAGTATACCTGCCTCCGGCAGGAACTAATAATATGTGATTCTTTCTCTACTTATTTTAAATTACTATATTTCCCACCCCAAGGAAATATATATATATATATATATATTTTGAAAAAAGAGAATATTAAGAGAACTACATTTAAGGAAAAACACCATGAAAGAAGGGAATAAACGTGGGGCCACCTCTTCACTCCCCCATTAATATTATCCAAAAAAAAAAATATATATAACTAATAGTATCTCCTTTGTTAATAATCTTTTATTATAATTATTATTTTGTGCAAGAGAAAAAGTTTGTTAAAAATCAATCTAAGATAATATTGATTTCGGCTCCCATATAATACATTATTTTCTCCACAATTACTGGGATCTTTTTTATGTAAATTTACTCCCTATATCAATTTTTAACTTGCCATGTGAAAAGGAGGTGATGATCTTTTTTTTAAATAAGAAGTTTATGGTCACTATTTATGGCCTATCACCTTTACCAACAAGAATATAATTATTTATGAAATATTACAACTACTATCATTTCTAATTCTTTTTATTTATTTATTTTTTTCTTTAAAACCAATACTAAGTAATCTGGACGGTTGATTTAACATTTAAAAATAATAAAAATCGAAGGACTAGAATTTTGCCACCATTTTTGGTGCTCACAATTGAAATAAAATAACAATTAAAATGTTAATCTAAAAATTCTATATAATTCTATTTATTAGTATTGTTTTCCTGTGCACAAACAAAACATGACGAGTCTAGAAATTCTCCCTTTTTATATTGCAAAATAATCTCTGAAATGAGGCGACAGAATTGGAGGCGATTGTATGAGTTGTAGCGTATATTTTCTTTTAAATACAAGCAGTTCTTATTTTTAAATAAATTAGGGAAATCTCCACATCAAAAGCGTGAAACATGTTCACATAACAAATCATTTTACTCTCGAAGCATTTCTTTAAATGAAAATATGAGAACTATAGAATAGCATTCGTTTAATGTGCAAATTTAATGATATCATTATCTCAGCACCGTAGGCTAAGCCTGACAAGGCCTTTAATGCTATTAAGGGAAGTAGGAAAGGGAGTAACTAGAGTATATGGTACACTACCACTTGAGTACAATGTTTTTGCAATGATCGAAATTGAATTTAGTGAGAGTTGTTAAACAGTGCAAAATTCATCCGTTTTATTTATTATTTATTATCTTTAATTCTCTCTTTTTTTTGTTTTATTTATTATTTTATTTTTAACAAATTACTCTCTTACATTTCCTCACCCACTTCTAGTTTAGCAGCAGGTACATGGCAGATGAGAAAGTTTTTTTTTATTTTTTTTATTTTATAAGCTGTGGTCAATGACTTGGATCAGTTGCTACTCTGTATACACTGGCGAACTGGAGTATATTTCACATCTTACGTAATGATATTTGATGTGCTGCTCCAATGTCAGTCCTTGTGCAAGTGCAAAGTGTTGATTACTTCAGTTTTAAGTTCTTTTAAGCAACAAAGTTCAACATTATTTCGGATGTATGGAACTGTGCACAACTTGACCAAGTAATAATGTGTATAATTTTCTTCTGCTTAGATAGTTAATGAAGAGGCAAGAGGTGCATTTATTCTCGCAGTAGCCATCTACATAATTTAACCTCATTTCTCATCTACAACTATTGCCAACTTTGGGACAGGCTACCGTGTAGGCTTGGGAATGCATTTATCCTTGGTAGTTAGGAAATGACAGCAGAAACACCGCCGCAACAACTTGAATCAATTTAATTATTATTTTTATCGCCCTTCAAACTCCTACATCCAAAAATGGCCTGGCATATCTTTTACGAGATCTTATATCTTTTTTTTTATCTTGCATTTATGATGCTAAGACATTATCTTCCTGCCCCCATCTCCCTATTGTAATCTCTGCGACAAGAGGCTATTACCTAGGTGCACCAAAATTTAATGGGGAAGGAATCACCATGATCTACCATGCAACTGCAATTAAAACATACATAAATGAGGTATGTAAGGTGATGATGCCAAATTGTAGTGGAATGAGTAGTGTACGGGCTTCCTACAGAGACAATGGCGATATCATTTCCATCACTAACATTTTGATAATACCACTCCTACTATTCCTGACAATACCTTTACTTCACCCACAGTTTTGAGAAATTTGCAAGAGGAAACTATCTAGTGTACATCATTTCAAGATGACTTTCTTGAAAGCCAACTCTTTGTCAAGCGTAACCTCCACTATATGGTTGTAGAGGTGCAAGGCATCAATCAGAACTCTTCACACAACCGAGGGCTATGACTTGCAGAGCACCATATTTTTCATTTGGAGCCATTAGTCAAATAGGCGCCCAAACTCTTGGCCTTGCCTCAAAGCTCTAAAATGACGAGGCTTTGCTTGTGTTGAGGGGCTAACAATGCTAAATAGAGGACAGTGGTTCCATTCCAGATGAGATCTAGAGATATTAACTCAGATATGGAAATCAATACGTGGTAAAGTATTTTAGAACCACGTTAGTACTGCAGATATATTGGAAGAACTAACTACAGACCCACCATGTTAAATCTAATTGTTTGAGACTACAGGTTACAGTCACTTCTCTTCCTAACAAAATTTTTATTGCTTAGTTAATTGTTGCAGCAATGAGTTAGCTTCATCCATTAAGTAAGAAACACATTATCACAGCAACACGTATTACACCGTAAATACAGATTAAATTAGACTTTTCATTCCTTTATTATATTTTCTATTGTTACCCCCTTTTAGCATCCTACACTCTCTAAATCAGAGAAATGCATTTTCCTAATACCATAAGATACATCATATATTCATTCGACTGTATAAGAAATTTAACATTAATTTCATCAATCTATACCCATTCTCTTGTTGGTTGCATCAGGCCATAAAAACATGAATAACACTACACATTCTTTTCCTGTTATATGCATCAAAATAAATGAATAAAAATTCAACTTAATATACTCTTCCTTGAACCGTGCAATGAGTTTAGGCTTATGGGACTTGTTTTTTTTTTTCATTCTCTTTCATGCTACATCAAAACACTAGATTTCCATATTAATAACAAATTTTAAGGGAATACAATGAACAACACACAACAAATTAAAGCTTGCTCTCCACCCTACCGTAATGGCATCATGGAGCCTCATGGGCTCTAGCCATACCCTTGAGCAAGGATATATTTTAGCTCCACGATGATAAATGGAAGATATTCTCATTTTTATGAAGGATAAACTAACATAACACAAATTTTATGCATCTAGGTTCTCTACCTTCTATCTTCAACCATGATCCATACAGTATGTCACTTTCTTACAACCAATAAACAAAGGTAAGTGGAAATAGGAAAAAGAACTTATCTTTTCTTTAGATGAAGGAACTGAATCTAGTATCCACCTTTCTTCTCCAAACCAAGCCATTTTCATCACTATCTTTCAAAAGGATGGACTCCTCTCCTTTTCTCCTTTCTACCATCTTCTCTCAAGTTCTCCAAGAGGAGAAGTGGGTAACACCCCACTCTTCCTTCCTCTCTAAGATACAAAGAAATTTCAACTTACAACCCTTGAATGGGGAGGTGTGAAGTGTACCTACCTCCATCAATGAGAGTCTTTTTCTTATTGAAGAAGAAACATGCACTTGGACATCCCCTCCATATTTCCATCACATCCTCTCTTCAAAACTCGTCACTCTCCATAATGAGGACTTTCCAGGGGTCAAATCATGTCCTAAGGGCACTATTGTATGCCTACTTGACCCCTACCACTATGGTATAGACCCTAGAGGGTCTATTTTTGCACCCCAACCAAGGAAATTGACCAACAACCCTCTTTAAAGACCCATTTAAATATCTATCCGAATTTCAACTTGGATAATGGTTTCTAAACCTTTTCCCTCAACTTACAACTCACTTGGAACACAAATAAATACCCTCTCAACCCAAAATATAAATCATCTTTTTATATCAACCCTTACCACCTTGTTAACTCTATTTCCTTTTAAGCCTTGAAAGAGGGGTCAAATTCATCACCACAAGAAGATGCCTTTTGATCTACTCAATGGTATTCCCTTCTCATACTAGCTCTTCCTTTCCTGCACGTTATCATTGAAACCATAAGCAACAATCATATATCACATTAATCTGATAGTTGAAATAAGATTTAATTTTGTAACCATTTCATTTACGATTCCAACCCATATTTACAATTTACGATTCCAATATCCTTCATGGTAGAATAAATAAAATTTGTACTTTTTAATTAATTTTATTTCAAGTTGTTATGCACTTCATAATATATGAATTTCATTTGTTCATGTTTTTGACCTCCAAAAATATAGGCTAGTGGCATCACTAGCTTGTAGCATACCATTTCACTCTTATCCTCCTAACTATCGTCACTAGTTTGTAGCATACCCATCTCTCTGCTCACTATTGGGCTCATGAATGTTGCTCGAGATATTTATCTTATTACTACCCTTGTCCTATGTTGACTATACTTATCATGATGACTATGTTATTGCATTCATGTTATGGCTATAGACTTTCATTTTTACCTTTGAGGTGCTTGACATCATAGAGGGTTGCTCTCTTGCTTTGTTGACTACATATTGTCATCTTCTATCAATTATCTTCACTGGTATCTAATCCATAGACAAGGTACTATCCTCTTATCATTTAGAAATATATTCCCTCTTTCTATCCCTTCATAAAGACTATCCTTTACGAATATGATCATTAAAAGGGAACTATCACTCTAAACTACCCTTTAATAATAAACTATGCATGCTCCTCTTATACCATTGTACTAAATTTGTTGCTTCTCCTATGAGACTATAATGTAGCATTAGATTTCCTATGACTATCACCACATTCATGACTGTCATACACTCTTTACGTTGAGGTATCTTGGTTGAAAATATATAAAGTATATCCTCATAAAAATCTTCCACAATTATCCCTTGAAACATTATTTGGTATTGAAATACATGTGGTTGTCCTATTACATCTTGTGACTTTAGAATATCATATTTAGTCTTATGTAACTATCTTATTATAGTTATTTATTTATGATATATCCTTTATTGTTAATTTGTTGTCCTGTATTCATCATTTCTCCTTGTGATCATTACTCTTCCCATGTGAATATTGTTGGAATCAAGGAACACTGAGAGGGGGGTGAATCAGTGTTCTACAATTTTTAACCTTATTAATCTGATCTTTAAAGCACTTATAACATTCAACCAAAAGAAAGATGCATGAACATAAAACAAGCAACCACAACACCATAACACAAGGATTTTTATGTGGAAACCCTGTTATGGGAAAAACCACTATGGAGGTCAATCTATAATATTATCTGAGTACTCAAATAAGTGTTTACAAAAGGAATGCACTTGCATTCAAGCACACTGCCTAGAGCTCCCTACTCAAATACAAAAGAAGACTCACTATCTTACAAAAATATTTGGAATACATCCAGAAGATTTTAACTGAGAGAATAGAATCTACTAATACCTGATTACAGTTCCGGTTAAGCACTTTAATCACTTTCTTGACCTTCTATCTAATTCTTCTCTTCTGCTCTATTTGCTTTAATTCGCATCACAAATCCTTTTTATGCAGAAGTGAAATTGTGCATAATTGCTCTACATTCTTTCTAACTTTCGCAACACACATCAACACACTTCGTACATACATCAAAATGATATAAATGATGGCTTCTATATATCCGCAACTTAGGATTTAATCAACCACATGTCGGCTTGAATAAAACACAATATATTTACAAACCGTCGGGTCAATCCACAAATAATTTTCAATGCGCACCAACCAAAGTCAGCCACAACATAGTGAGGACCCAAATCAACATGCTTGAACACAAAAACACTTAAACAATTTCTTCTCGAAGATCCACAACACGCTACATTCACTTAGTCGGCCTTTTGCACTAATAAACAAAAAAAAATCAACTAGATCTTCTAACTTGCACAACAATTGATACGAGACACTATGGTTCAAGGAAAACATAGATCATACATCTAATAACCTTCCCTGAGATTCACAACTCAAAATGATAAAAGAAAATTTCATATGAGTCAATGAACACAAATCTATCAGATGCTCTGTTCTAACTTGACAGTTAATTGCTTAGCTTCAATCTGACTTTCGGTATGAGAAAATGCTAATGTGTAGATCGAATCACTGACTAGGGTTGCCATCAATGACAACACCAGATGACATGTGCAGTGTCTCTTGCCAACAAATATTACATTGTCCACTATCACGAAGATATCTAACTCCATTTCTTAGCTATCTCTTCTTTACGATTCACCCATGAATATGAATTAATGTTGAGGTTTTATTAAAATAATGGAGTGTCTCTATAGGTGTTAATTGTTATCAAGATCTTAGGACCAAAATCCCCTCATTGCTCACTATAACTACATTATTTTGTTCTTAGTTGACAGTGCTCATTATTGCTTCTTTTCATTCATCTTAATATCATGTTTTATATTATTTCCATAAATCTTATCCCTGCTTCAAAAATTCTTCACACTTTACATCAACAAAGCTTTGCATGATTTCTTTATGTGATCATGATATTGTGTAAGAGACCAGGTGTCTCTCAACCCTGAATTTTGATGATAATGCACTATTTTGTTTGTTTGTTGTATTTTTTTTGTTATTTTTGATGTTTTTGCAATAAAGAGAGATAATGAGATTTTGCAAGAAAATGCTTGGAAAAATATAATAAAATACCAGAAGACTAGATTTGACAGAAATAAGCCTAGAATCTAATGCCAGTTGATTTATTGATCTTCCAGAATAATTACAACTGCGAAATTCAATCATGTAAGTAAAAAGGCAATAATATTTAATGGGGAACTTGGTATTATTTCAGCTGCCTGAATGAAGGAAGAATGGTACGGCTAGCATAGGAAACATAGATCTCCCTCACAGAAATTGATGCAAATCCTTCAGATCAATATGGTGCCACCATTGGAGGAGAAATCCAACAAAAAGGCAAGGCGTCTTAGCTTGTAGGAATTGTATGGCCCTTGCTGCTGTAAAAGTACGGCCCAAACTAGCATTCAATAAATTCGTACTTTCTTGAAAGGTGTGCCAGATGATAAGTAAATAGCTGCCACTGAATAGGAAACCCTTTTGGAAAAGTTCGATCCAAATCCTTGATGAAATACTTCACAATAAACTTTGTAATGACCTCTGAATGAAGCCACTCAACTGACAATCTTCAATTGGTATTTCACAGTCTCAGTATGTCTGATTCTGAAGAGGGAACGTTCTCCAAAATCCAATGATTTGCAGAAACCCTTGTTTCACAAACCCCAATGCTCTCAGAGAGAAAAATAGACAAATTAGAATAATCATGAATGAATGAGTTTGATTTGTCTTTGTGAAATATATAACTCTTCTCAATAAGTCGACTCCTTCTCAAAAAGCAATTAATGAGCATTTAAAATATTAATTAAATTGCCCTTTGTTGACTTAGGAAAAATAATTAAATAATGGCGTCCCTTTTTGATGAGTAATAAAATACTCATTTAATATTATTTACCTCTTTATTATAAAGTATTAATACTTTATAATTTTCCATTAAATAATTACTTTAATTTTTCATTAAAGTGACTTTATATTATAAAGTCAAATTAATAAAGTTTTAATAATTATCAACTGCCTCAATAATCACTGTCTGCTCATCAAATCATCAAATGGGATTGAAACTGAGCTGACCAACTGAACCAGGTGCCTTGCCAGAAATAGCAACTCCTGCCTTCCTAACTTACTATAAATAGTAAGTGCCTGAAAAACACTCTGTGAATGTCTGCCAAGGCCCAAACCTGAATCAACTGATGGAGTAGTGTCCCCAAATGCCGGATAACTGCCAAAAGCAACCCTTTAATCACATTTGTCAGCCTATGAGGGTCAAAATGATAGGCTCACTCCTCAACAAACAATGTCAGCTAAAACAGGGACATTACATATTGCCCCTTACTTGCATGATATGATTGTCCCCAAGTATATCATCTTGTGAATATCCTTTACTTTGAAATTGTCCTCATGAAACATGCAAACCCTTGACATTCAATTGATACTCATGGAGATTCTTACTGATGTGAGGATACTATGTCCACAGTCAAGAGGATAGGATACTCTATCCTTTCTCCTCATTTCTCCTGACTATCCCATTGCTTTGTCATCTGTCATTCTACTATTACAACCCTACCTTTCCATTCATGAGACCCCCTACTATGCAAGATGAGCATATAACCTCTACCTCTATCAACTTCTTCCTACCAACTTAGAAACTACCCAATATGGCTCTTGTGCATTGTTTTTTGTCTTGTTGGTTCTCTAGGAAATATTGCTCTCTTCTATCAACCTTTTATTCACCATATTGTTCATGAAGGGTTTTGATAGGGTCCTTGTCATCATATTGTCATATCCTCTTTTGTCTCTCTTTAAACCATTCATTTGGCCACTTCATGAACTTTTTTCTTTACTGTTGTAGAAATGCTTGTCCTTTAAATGATTCATGTCTACTATGCACGTGTCTTATGAAGATAATTATCATGATTTTTCCTTTTGTTCCTTACATGGCTCTTATCATTCATATTGTTAGCAAATGAATTGGCTCACGAAAAATATGCTCAAAATAAATGACTCTCAGCCTTGTTTAGCACTAGTATAAATTCACTAACAGCTCTGAAAAGACCACAATTGCATTTGTGGCTTTTCTTTGAAGTTTGGAGGTACAACTCCCTCGAATGATATGTAATGAACTTAACTAAACTAAATAAACATGGGTATGCTTTTAACCAGAAAGTACGAAAGGTAACATATGCTAGTTCATAAATATGAGACTAATGCGAATGCATAAACAATAGCCATAAATGATCAACAAAAAGATTGAAAAGATCTATGACTATCTCATGAAGGAAACAAGATCATATTGTAATAAATAGACGCCATAAAGTTTATCTCACAAAGAAGACAACCCTATTGCACGCATAACACAAAGATCAGTGTACTAAGCATCTCATTAAATTCACAATTCAAAGACTATGAACTATTACAACATGAAATAAATGATCAAATACCTATCAAAAAACACCACAAAGTGTATATCCGAAGAGCTCCTATCTCCTCCATTTTTGAATATATAACAAAACCAACCCCACCAAACGAATGCTAAAGCCGTTACTAAATTACGTGGTCTTCTTGTTTTCCCACTGCCTTCTTGAAAACTGCTAAGGATCGGTTGAAATAATTAGTTTGGCAAGTGAAAGGGCATCGAGCAAGAAAATTGATCTTTATCTCACTAATTGACCACCAAATAACCTTTCACACAATCCAATTATTAAGGAAGCTTCAAGGAGACACCAATTGATAGCACATGTATACTGCCCGATTGGAAATGTAATTTAAAATTGGTTCAAATCATCAATTAATTCAAATGAAATTTCCATCTCATCAAACCTTAGGAGAAAGTGCCAATGTCCAACTAGCCTTTTATAAATTCAGCTAGTGTCACCACTCTTCATCATTCATAAGCATCCAACATGTCGAGCACTTAGAGTGACAGTGATTCTGCAAATTATTTCATTGTCCTGGAGGAGATTGAATGTAGCCTATTGTTCAAGCATCTGTTAGATCAACTGAAGGAGGTCTTCGTGATACAGAGTGAGGTGGAAGAAGGGGTGCTTCACAGTATTCTAGGCAAAGCATTTTTGATCCAGGCACATGTACACAATACTACCATGCTAGAGAACTTCATGTACATGGTCATTAGGACCTTTGGCCACTGCGACTGGGGTGTGAGAGCGTTAGAATGTCCGGTTAGGCCTGAATTCCATCATCTTGTCAATGTAGCTATCGTTGGGCTCAGTCAATATCCTTAGAGTGGACTGATAGGTGACGCCATTTGTATTGTGTTAGTGCTTCAAAATGAGACTGTGGAGGAAGCGGTTTCTCTTCTTCATGTGGGAATTGTGAAGAATGATATGGGGCTCTTTGCCCAATTCCTGCAATCACATGATAATCCGCTATCCCCTGCTTAGGTTGAATGCCTCCATATTGTGATTGAGGGCATGCAAGTCCTAATGTTTTCCCTATGTATCTGAACAAGAATGTCTCCTTTGATCTTTTGTCATCGATATGAAATTTTTGTAGTTGAGTCAAACAACTTTTTAGTGTTGATGCAATGTAAAAACGTATATACATATATATAATAAATATCATTTTAATATCTCTGTACTCTATATGCATGGATTTGTTTACTCTTGTTCATATCATATCTAAAAAATGTTGGTTTCTTTTTTTGCATAATGCACTGGTTTTATGAATCAACTCATGGTTATTATATTAATTATTGAAAAGCTCTCTGGGTGGAAAAATGAGCATTTCATGTAACTTAATAAAACACTACCTAGGTTCCAAATAGTTAAAAGAATATTGCCCACTAATATAACTTGCATGGTAAGCTACTGGGTAACTTCTGATAGAAGGCAACTCATCACGTGAGTTATTCACATACATAAGGCCCCTTTTAAAGAAATGGTGGGTTAGGATGAAGTCACAAAACACTGCCTAGTCCAAGAAATAATGATATAGGCAGTAAAGTAAGAGGTTAGAGAAACCAATGAAAACCCTTCCTGAGTTCAATACGTACAACAAAACACCACCTAAACATGAATTTAGATAAAATGACTAAGGCGAATAAGGAAAAATAATTAAAAAAAGGGAGGGTCATTTTTTATGAGTAATAGTGGCTCTGATTGGGGACAAGGACTGTAAAGGACATAGACAACCCATCATGTATGACCAGTCCTTTCCATTGGGCATGAAATCAAAACAAGAAGAATACCAAAACAAAACAACAAACCAAAAATCATCAAACCAAAATTGGCTATTTACAAGGCAGGAGAAACCTGCCAAAGAGAAAATGAAAAGAAAACTGATACAAACCCACAAATCGGTTGAGAGAAGAATGACCCGTTCCTGAAAAGGCCCACCTTAGCATAAATCCTTCAAAGAAAGTTGAAGAATAAGCATACCTCAACCTAAATGCATAGAACTCAACAATTGCTTCCAAACAATCCTCCAGAAATCCATTTCTCATCAAAAATTTCATCAAGTTGCCATTTTACTGATACTAGACCATCCTTTATTGACCAGTTCCCATAGTCGAGGCTCGTCAATCTAGGTATATCTAATTCTGATGCAAAATTCTCCTCGATATTACATCTCTCTAGCATTCCTCCTTCTTTTGAGTCATCATAGGAAATAATATTCTCCTTAACTTCATCACACCCTTCCTTTATTAAGTTATTTTCATAAGAGATGATTTTCTTTGTAAATTGAGACAAAGCAGAAACCGATTCACCTCTAACCAATGACCGTGCATCAATCTGGAAATTCTCACCTTCCTTCAATAAAGGACTAGTAGTTTCCCTAGTGTTTCCTTGATTGTGACCATCTCCAACCGTTGATATACAACATTCATCCTCAGATATAGATTGATCAGCAATTAAATTTGTAAAGAGAGGATTATCATATATTTCAAATTCATCAAAACTAAAAAGAGGGTTAGGATGAATTGACCATTTCATCATTTCCTGGGAAGCACCATATACGAGATCCCTATTTTCTTCTAGATGAAAGAATGTAGTCTCATCCACCACCTCTTTGAAGGAGAAGACTTTGTATTTAGGAACACAAAGGGATATTGACACCAAATCCTTTAAATTAGCCTCAAAAGAGCAAGACTTATTCTTGAAGTGAAGGGGAGATATGATCAGAATTTTTTTATGCGACGTATCATCTTTATCATCACTAGATGAACTAAGATCACTTTCAACCTCAAACGAGGTATATAAACTAAAGGCTTGATCATTGCAATGTTGGTGTCGTTCTTCATTAAACTGCTACATGTTATGAAAAATTGCTAGATTAATATCTTCAGCGGTCGGGCGAGGAGGTTTTACCTCTTCATTACATTTAATTAGGAACTTAGAGGATAACTTGCAACTAACTTAAGACTTCATACTTGCACTTGGTTTCCATTTTCCCACGGCTATAAAATCATCCTCAACATTTATTGCTTCTAATTGAGCTCTTTCAATTCCTTGAACTTTATCTCTTTTGAGGATTAATTGAATGTCAGGTTCCAAAGTAGAAATAAATATGTGAAACTAGATCTCCTCACTGGGCCTTTCTGGAAAAAGAATTTTTTGAAGCGGCCAATTGAAACGGTATACAAATTCCCTCATTTTTTTGGTCTTATCCTTCATAATCTAAAAAAAAGTCGCAAGATGGCCGCAATGTTGATTGAAATTTTATAGCATTGGAGAAACTTTGTTTTAAGAACATTCCATCCCATAATTCTTCCCTTTTCAAGTCCCCTGTACCATTCTACCGCTTTCTCAATTAAGTTGTCGATAAAGATTCTCATAAAAATTTCTTCTTCTTGAATTCCCAAAATTCCACTTATTTAGTCATAGCTAGGACGTGTTCTTCAAGGTCTTGTGCACCTTGACTAGAAAATTTAGGAAACTGCTTCCGGGAACCATTGGGTAAGTCGTGATATTGTGACAAGGCAAGGGGTCCAACATGATTACACCAAAGATTTAAGGCCATGGATGATCAGAGTCACCAACTCACAAGGGAGTAAAAGAAAAATGGAAAAGAAAATTATTGAGTTAATTCTTGGGTGGTGGACGAGTCAAAGGTGGATTCCTAGGTTGAGGAAGGGGTGGGACCTGTGGATGATGGAATTGTAGATTAGGTTGACAATTAGGATGATGGGGAGGATTATCGTAGTATAAAAATACCAACCTCGTAGGGAATTCAACTATAGGTGCAGGTGGGTGTTGGGCCAACTCTTCCTCTTCTTCCAAGGAAAGATTTGCTCGCATATAATCTGTTGCATTCCTCCTATACCTCTAGGTGAGGGTATTTAATTGTGAAAGGATGTATTCTTGTTCTGCCCCTACCCAATCTAAATTTGGTTGCAAAATAGGAAACACATAATTATGAGGAAGTACCATCTAGCCGCATGACGCAATGGTACTGTCAGATGTTTTTAATAACTTTTGTCCCCAACGGAGTTGCCAAAAATCTATTAGCAAATGAATTGGCTCATGATAAATTTTCTCAAAATAAATGAATCTCAGCCCTATTTAGCACTAATATAAATATGCTAACAACTTTGAAGAGACCACAATTGCATTTGTGGCTTTTCTCTGAATTTTGGAGGTACAACTCCCTTGAATGATATACAATGAATCTAACTAAACTAAATAAACATGGGTATGAATTTAACCAAAAAGTAGGAAAGGTAACAAATGCTAGTTCATAAATATAAGACTAACACGAATGCTTAAACAATAGCCATAAATGATCAACACAAAGATTGAAAATATCTATGACTATCTCATGAAGGAAACAAGATCATATTGTAATAAATGGACACCATAAAGATTATCTCGCAAAGAAGACATAACCCTATCGCACATGTAACACAAAGATCATCGTACTAAGCATCTCATTAAATTCATAATTTAATGACTATGAACTATTACAGCATTAAATAAATGATTAAATCCCTCTCGAAAAACACCACAAAGTGTATATCCAAAGAGCTCCTATCTCCTTCTTTATTTTTGAATATATAGCAAAACCAACCCCACCAAACAACTACTAA
Source organism: Sequoia sempervirens (assembly GCA_007258455.2). Classification (NCBI taxonomy): domain Eukaryota; kingdom Viridiplantae; phylum Streptophyta; class Pinopsida; order Cupressales; family Cupressaceae; genus Sequoia; species Sequoia sempervirens. The sequence continues at coordinate 293,457,777 of VDFB02000013.1, read as the reverse complement.
ATTCGTTACTAAATTAGGCGGTCTTCTTGCTTACCCACCATCTTCTTGAAAACTGCTAAGGATTAGTTGAAATAATTAGTTTAGCAAATGAAATGGCATCGGGCAAGAAAACCAATCTTTATGTCACCAATCGGTCGCTAAATAACCTTACACACAATCGAATCATTAATGCAGCTTCAAGGAGACACCATCCGATAGCACGTGTATACTGCCCAATTGGAAATGCAATTTAAAACTGGTTCAAATCGACCATTAATTCAAACTAAATTTCTATCTTATCAAACCTTAGGAGAAAGTGCCAATGTCCAACCAGCCTTCTATAAATTCATCTAGTGTCACCACTCTTAATCATTCAAAAGCATCCAACATGGCAAGCACTCAAAGTGACGGTGATTCTACAAATGATTTCATTGTCTTGGAGGAGATTGAATGCAACCCGTTGTTCAGACATCCGTCAGATTAGCTGAAGGAGGTCTTCATGATATAGAGCGAGGTGGAAGAAGAGGTGCTTCATAGTATTCTGGGTGAAGCATTTTTGAGCCAGGCACATGTACACAATACTACCATTCTAGAGTGCTTCGTGTACACGGTCATCAAGAGCTTTGGCCACCATGGCTGGGGTGTGAGAGCGTTAGAACGTTTGGTGAGGCCTAAATTCCATCATCGTGTCAATGTAGCTATCACTAGGCTCAGTCACTATCCTCAGAGTGGACTGATAGGAAATGCCGTTTGTATAGCATCGGTGCTTCATAATGAGGCTATGGAGGAAACGGTTGCTCTTCTTCATGTGGGAATCGTGAAGAATGATACGGGCTCTTTGCCCAATTCCTGTAATCACATGATAATTTGGTATCCCCTGCTCAGATTGAGCGCCTCCAGATTGTGATTGAGGGCATCCAAGTCCTGATGTTTTCCCTGTGTGTCTAAACAAGAATGTCTTCTTTTGTCTTTTTTTATTGATATGAACTTTTTGTAGTTGAGTGAAATAATTTTCTAGTGCTGAAACAATGTAAAAATGTACATACATATATATATTAAATATCATTTTAATATCTCTGTACTTTATGTGCATGGCTTTGTTTACTCTTGTTCATATCATATCTGAAAATGTTGGTTTCTTTTTCTACATAATGCACTAGTTTTATGAATCAACTCATGGTCATTATATTAATTACTGAAAAGCTCTCTGAGCGGCAAAACGGGTAGTTCGTGTAACTTAATAAAACACCGCCTGGGTTCCAAACAGTTCAAAGAATACTACCCACTAATATAACTTGTGGGGTAAACTACTAGGTAACTTTTGACAAATGACAACTCATCATGCAGGTTATTCACATACATAAGGCCCCTTTTAAAGAAATGGTGGGTTAGGATGAAGTCACAAAACACCACCTAGTCAAAAAAATAATGATACAAGTGGTAAAGTGGGAGATTAGAGAAACCATTGAAAACCCTTCTTGAGTTCGAGATGTACAACAAAACATTTCCTGAACATGAATTTAGATAAAATTACTAAGGCATGTAAGGAAAAATAATTAAAAAAAGGGAGGGTCATATTTTATGAGTAACAACACATACCATTTTGCACTATTTCTCCCTTTCCATTATCATTATTCTCTTCTATGTTGAACTGGTCTTAGATCTTAGTATCTTCAAAGTTGCCTTCCCTGTTCCTAATTTTCCTTGGGAATATTAACAGAAACTTGTCACTTGTATAGAAATTACAAAACTTCACCTTTTTGTTTCATTTGGTTTTTCTATCACTATAAAATAATAAAGATCCATGTGGAAGATCGTCACAAATAGTATGTGGAAGATCATGAAATATCAAGTTAGAGTATTTACCATTCACAAATATTTATTCCTCAAAAACATTTGTATTTATTCAAAACAAGGATTCTAAGGCATCTGATATAACCTTCTTGTTGAGAATAATAAGGATGCTACACTTGTGAACACTAGGTTAAACTCTCCTAACATCAAATGATTCCATATCATTGTTCCAACAAGGAACTTTCTACTACAAATCCTTTTATTGAATCTATCACCCCCACAAACAATCTTTCTAATATCCCCATCACTAATCCTTCCATCAACCCCATCATAAATACCTTTCTTAATCCTATCACCCGTATCACCAATCCTTTCATTGACCCCATGACTAACCTTAATCATCTATCTCCTAAATTCATCACCCTAGATCAAGAAAATCACACATCGTTTCACATCCTCCATAATGATGATTCTATCATCACCTTCATGGGACTTCAAGATAATGTCTCCCTCAAGGATCATGTCATGTGGTCTCACAACACGCCCCATTTTTCCCTTGGGAAAAATGTGGACCCCCTTCTTTTTTTGTTCCCTTTTGCTTTCGTTTGCTTTAGCGTCGTTCTGCGACTTGGTCGGTTGCTGGTCTCATTTTAAATTTTTCTTGGTCTTTGTTTTATTATTATTTCTTTCCCAGATTCGGTGTTTCAGTCTTGTCATGAAGTTTAGTATATTATCAGAAATCAGAATCTTGTAGTTGTGTGGTTATATCAAAGTGAATTGTATATTTAGTTGGTCCTAACTCCACCCAGTAAGTCATCCATCAGAAGTGTCAATCCTGATGATATCATTTTTCCTGTATCAGAGTCTGGTAGTTTTATTTTATTCCTTTTATTCAGAACTTGAAAACTGGATAGTCTATTTTGAAATGTTGTAATCTCTCTTGAACCCAGTTCCCGGTCTTTCCTTTTGTTTTAGTTTTCTTTGAAGCTTGGAGGTAAGTGCCCCGAATTCTGGTATTTCTCCTAAAAGTTGATAATAGAGGTTTTAATCCTAGTGATCACAAATTGATCACATATCTTTAATGGCTTATGCCTTGCAAAATATCAGAGTGACATCAGAGTGCCACATATGATCATTGCATCATCTTTCTCCTCTAGTAGCGAGCTCGCAGTAGAAATCTAGGCGTTCATAATTTGAACCCTAATTTGTAATTATTGCACCTTTATTTGAGAAATTAATGCATTATAACAGGTAATTAATGAAGGTGGTGAACTACTCCCATGTACTTGGCACAACCTTAAGCATGTAGTTGATTTTGTAACACTCCACTTCATGTCATGCTGCAAATTTGCAAAGGACATTGAAAGAATGAAATAATACTAGCCTGCAAGGAGAGGTAAATTTTGAGAAATTGAGAACACAACTACCAAGGGTTTTGGAGTTCCATTATGTAAATATTGTCCTTATCAACTAGAACTAGGTATGTTTCAAATAACTAATTAATTATTTTCATACATGAAAATCTCGAAAGATGGTATTTCCCTTAAAAAATTGAAATGTTGATCATTCTTTTATTTGAATTTATCCAAAAGGTGAATTGAAAGTTTTATAAATTGTAGAAAATTTGGTTAAATTTAACCATAACTCACACACAAGACACACATTTTAAAATGTAGAACACACTAGTGAAAATAGTACTCCTGACGCAAGGGCACAAGATGAATTTAAATATTGCAGTTCGCAAGCCATACCAATCAATGTGGTAGTTACAAATAATCATATGGGGTGGACTTTTGATGTCAAAATTCACACTCGAGTACGGCAGGAAAATGCTTCTCAATGTGCTAGAAATGTTATAGCAAATGGGTTACTTTTAGTAGGATGGTTTCCGCCAGCAATGGAGGCCCCTGAATTGGTTATGCATGCATGAATTATTATAACCTAGATAAAAGAGTTGTTGAAAAAGAAGGGAGAATCTATGCAGACCTCTAACAGAAATGAATTACATACACATTTGGGCTTCCTTTTTTCACCCAGATGTATAATGTTGATATGAAAGAAAAGGCCAAAACATATTAGAATATTGAAGACCACAATAAAGAAATTATGAGTACCCAATGGTGCTAAGAGCTGATTACACCACAGACCAAAGTAATTCAAAGGTCTATGTTCAACCAAGAAATTCAAGATATTATAACTCTCTTGAGCAGGATGGTTGGTTTATGAGATTCTAGTAAATTTGAACCCTGAATGTTTGTAATAATATCAAGATTGATGGAAAATCCCATGCAAATGTATTGGGAAAGTTTATTAGTGATAGACTATATGAAAAGATAACAACATTTCCCAAAACTAGTTTTTTTTATGTCTTCATATGTGATTTATTCTTGCGCCATGAGGACAAGCAAACAAGGGTTGAAAAATATTGGTACTTTGGGCAAGGAATTCAGAAATAGTTTGATATATGCTCATTTGCTCCAAATCACTATCCACAGATACAAAGAGAATTATAGGAGAGTTAATGATTTTTTCTCCATGAAGCTGGTCAGAATGATGGAAGGTGATAAAGATAAAATATTGTCCTTGGAGGCACAAAGTGTCATTAGACCAATGGGAGGCTGACATATTTAGTTCCCCACTTACTCCCACATTAGGATAGAAGGGTTTGATGGACATCCTTTCATGCTGCCCAGGTATCCAATAGACAAAATTGTTTTATTAGAATTAGTGAGATAGTTAAAACCATCTCAGGATCTTTATAGCAATGCTCACAAGAAGGCTTCTTTTAGATTTCCTATTGTGATAGGGAATTATATGTGCAATACAATCAGGGTGTCTGACTTGTGTGAAGAAGAATTGAGAACATATAATTTTGAACATTTTCCACTTCAGAGAATGTATTATGACATTGAAGGGAATATTTCCAAGGCCATAGCTGTTTACCATGCTCACGTCCAACACCTAGAAGATTGTTGGCTTAATTGTGAAGATGAGCACAAATTAAGAATAAGAAAGTATCAAAGATTGTCTTTAAAATCTGCTTGAATTCTTATGCCTCATGACATTCCAGATCAGTTAGAAGAGGATGATGAACAAGTGTTGAATAAATCCTATAATGAAGATAGTGTATGATGAACCCATCCCAGACCCAAATTATGAAGGTGAAGAAATGACATCAATTGACAAGTTCTCTAGACTAGTTCTATTATACACTCAAGACTAGATAAATGATTTTTGTAAAGCTTTAAGAGAGAGGAATTGAACCCACATTCTCAGAGGACAAAAGAAGAAAAAAAAGAAATGAAACTGCATTTGAGAGTGGAGAGCTTGCTAGGAAGAAAAGGAAAACTAGTAAGGTGGCTCCTAGTATAGGAATTGTAGAGAGAACCCATGAAGCTTCAAAACAAGAAGTTTCAGTAAAGCCATATGATAACTAGAAAGATGCAAAATCAAGCAAAGATAAATCAAAAGAAATACCTAAAGGTGCATCTTCCTCTACAACAAAACCAAAAGTTAAACTAGTTATTGAAGAAGAAGCAGGAGTAATAGAAAATGTTGGCACACAAACTAGGTCTGCATCTCCAAGGTATGTAGCACTATTTAATTCTCCTCCTTCTGTTAACATGGATAGTATGAAACAAGCATTGGGAGGAAATACTATGGTTTTGGATGAAATTTCTAAGGCAGATGAAGCCAAAATTAAAGAAAGGATGGATAGATGAGGTGCCATGTGGGAGAAGGTAAAAGAAATGAAGTGTAAAGATAAACCCATGGTACAACAAGTGATAGAAGAAATTTTGGATATAGGGTCCACTCCTATAAATGTTGAAGATTAAGAATTTATACAAGGAACACCCGCCTTAGAAGCGGGGAACCCTGATATCCTTGAGATGGAAATAGGGGAGAGTGCAGAGTAGGATCCTATTGATGAAATGATTATTGAAAATAATTTTGATTCCCAGCCTTCACTTGGGAATGTTCTAAATGATAATGAATAGTCGCAGGTCTTTGAAGATTCAGAAAAGGATCAGGTTGAAGTTGAGATTGAGAAAGGAGAAGCTACAAAAGTTTCAGGTGATGAAGTTAGAAATGAAGAAAATCTAGGTGTAGCAGAGAATAAAGAAAGTAACATCCAAGAAACTGAAGTTGAACATCTGGATAGATAGGAAAATGTAAGTTTTCGAACAAAGGAGACAGTTCCAAATCCTAGGGATCTCAAATCTATGCCAGAAATTGTTGAGGAAATTCCTATTTCGAAGGACATGATGGATGAGACTGAAGAAGTAAGAAAAGAGGTTCCAGAATCAAGTGGAAACCAAGAACAAAGTAATGTTGTAGAGGTAGAGCGCGATGAAGATGAACCTAATTGGCTGATCAAGGAATTGGCTTCCCCAATGGAAGTAGAATTATTGCCTCTGGATCTTAATAGTTTCATACAGGAAGTAGATACTCTTAAGCCTAGGTGGAGAGCTAAAGAAAAACATGTCATACAGAGAAATGAAGATGGTGACAGGACCATCCATATAGCTACTCCAACAACTAACAAAAATAGACATGAAATAATGCCTAAGGAGTATAAGATAGCATGCATTAATCTTGGATACTCACCTTGGAGGAAAGAGTTGGAAGAAATAAAGATGAACCTGGATGCCACTATTGCTAGAGTACAAAAGTATAAAAAGAAAAGAGAATTTAAGGAACGGGTTTCTCCTTGAAACATTTTATAAAATCCCTATCCCTATCTGGTCAAGCACAGTCTGAATTGCACCAACATCCAGTACTAATTTGTCACAAGAATAGGTGGTTGCAATTGCAGTAGTTCACCACAAAATGAATGTATTTGAAGAATAGATTGAGTATTGGGTGAGGCAAGGAGAAGAATTTATCACAAATGCAATACGGAAGCATATCGTCGGTTGGAGAAATCCAGCAGATTTGAAAGTGAATGCAGGTTTCGCCAGGAATAGGTTAATGAGGAAAGGCGAAGTGTTGAAATTCTCATACAAATGGATGTTTAAGAATTTAATACAAGGAAATATAATTTTAGAGAAAGAAGTTCCATTGCCAAAAAATGGAAGAAACAATTGAAATGGGAAGGTGACATGCTGATGTAATGCATTGAAGGATTTGAAAAAGTCACCGTGGAATGTAGAAGATTGCTTGATAAAGACAAGACTTTATTGAAATGTTAGCACTTGAGGTTGTGATCCCCAAACATCAGGACATGACGGTAAAGAAGCTAAAGCCTTCAAAGAATGGATTGAAAGAATAAATAGAGACCCTATTCAACTATTAACTCGGGAAGTCATTGATAAGATTATACAGTGTAGGAACACTATAGCTATATATGAGACAGACAAAGTGCAGAGGAATAATATTATACTCTAGGTACCTAAAGAATACACTAGGCTCAAACTCACTCGAAAGGCAGTGCAAGGGATTTAAAAAGAACATGCATCAAACATTGAGTGCTTGCTGAGAATATCAATTGAAGAAAGGCAGAGAGAAAATCCTGAAGCTCGAGCCCCTTAATGATGAAAGAAAGAACGAGATACCAGATACTGGAGGTGTTGCAAAGATATTTGTTTAAGGTTTGAGTTTTGTAGGTTGTTCCCAGTCCTGGTAGATGTTCCCTATCTGGTATTTTGAAGGATGCTAATAGCCTTGATTTATGTGAAGTATTGTGTACCAAAGTAAGAAGTGAAAAGTGTTGCTGCTGATGAAGTCAAAGCTTTGACTTCATCTGGAATATTCTGATGATAGTTGGCATATGCCACATGCTACATTTTGATTTGTTATTTTTGATTCTTTGGATAAACTTTAAGTTTGAATTCTTGGGGCCTTGTTCCTATAAAAGGTTGTTTACTGCTATATTTTCATTTTAAGTTCATAATTTATGGATGTCAGAAGAGCCAAAACTTCTTTAAGTTTTATTCTTTTTTCCTATTTTCTGAACCATTTTGGTGTAAAACTTTGTATGCACATAGACACTAATTAATATCAGAGACAATTAGATAGCTACCTATCTCATGAATCTTTTGTAGCTGGTTTTGTTAGTTCAGCCGAACAAGACTATGTGCTACGCCATTTAAGGATGCATACAAAACCTATTTAGTGTCCAAACTAAAACCCCTCTCTTTAAAAGCTCACTCCGTTTTATATGTAGCTATGAAGAAATTTGGTGAAGTATAAAGCGGTTTGCTTTATTTTGGTTAATTCTTTGGGGAAAGTATTTTTATGCTTTATTTTAGAATGGATGTTTAAATTCTTGAAAATGTTCAAAAAAATAGATGAATGAATGGAAATTTATTGAAAATATTCTGTTTTCTATGAAATTGTTTATTGTTTAATGCTAAATCTACTTAAGTGATAGCAAATAAATTTTTGACGTTCATGAAATATTATTTCAAATCTTTTGATTTTATGATATTTTTTCTTATGATCCAATTGACTTAGTGTCTAATATATATGATTTCAGACAACCATATTCCCTTTTAGATTAACAACAATATCACATTATACCCGAGAGAAAATCTAGTACAATCAAGACCTGATTACGAGAGACTTGGGATTGAACTGATTCAATATTTTCCTATTAAAGCGGATTCCCCCTTTAGATTGTCTTTATTCCATATCTTTCAAGAAGGATAGGCTCTTTGTAGTTTATCTGTGAAGAATTTATTCACCTTACTATTGCGAGTAAAATCATCGTCAACAGATCATAAAATAATATTTGAAATATAATTGGATGCATTAACATATCCCAAGGAACACAATAGTCTAATAACCACCTATTAAACTATGAATCAATAGATAGTTCAATAATTACTCAAGATTTTGTTGACTATGTCATACATTATAAGCTATGACCTACACTCTTCTAGTTTTCGTAATTGAATAATGTTGTTTTACTTTCAGATGATGCAAGTAGATACTCATGCCGATATTGATAGGACAATGGAGCATGGTGTCACTACAATAATAGAGAGATCGATTCCTTTGATAGGGGTATGAGGTAGATTTGTAAATTTGAAATTACATTCATTATTTGAGTTGTCTATTATTGAAAAATCAAATGATTATTGATTTTTAGTTTATTTTCTATTTGGATGGTTGCTACAGGGCTTTGTAACACTACAACATGAGCATGCCACTATTTTGGATGAGGAGAGAGATCATTTGGAGGTGGTAAGTGATTATTTTGTTAAATATTTCATTTTATATAATGTAATTTCTATATATTAATGTCTATAATTTTTATTGTAATAGGTGTGGCTCCATGAAGAATTAAATAGGAGGTATAGCCCTCGAATTCAAAGTATACCACCATCGTACACATCTCCATCCCTTCGATGACCAATGGTCACTCGTGATCTATTTTATTCATCTAGAGGGAAATGACTATTTATTAGGGTCCTTTGTTGTATGCTTATATGGCATTTTTGGACATATAATTTGCATTGCATATACATGACATTGTATGCTCTTATTGCATTCTTGTAAGCCTATATGGCTATTTTGTATATATGTTATGCTTATATCAACATTTATTGATGTATGCCTATATGGCTATTTTGTTAATACATATATTTTTGATTGATGGTGTAAATAATTATTTAAATAAATAAATAATTATTTGATGTAACTATAAATGATTAAAATTTTATTCCAATATTTTCTTACAAAAATGTCCCCATATTATTTCCTTGCAATAAACGAAGTGCTTCAAAACATGCTAAGATGTTTATCTCTCAAGCATGTAATGAAAACACAAAGAAAAAGAGCTAATTAAGGATTATATTTTTTAGATTTCAAGTTTTTTGATAATAATATGTTGCCTCCATTATAGAATGACAAGCTTCAATGGATATATGTAGATGGCCTACTTCAAATATTCAAAATCCAAGTGTATTTCATGCTTCATAACTTGTTTCACACTCATTTCACCTATATTTGTCGATTAATTAATATCTTTCATACACTAGTATGTGTTTTTGGTCTTGGATGACATATTTTTGGCAAATAGTTTTGAAATCAAGTTTTATTCAAGACAAAGTACAAACAATTTACACTATGTTTCCAATAATTTTATTCAAGTATATTCAACTACCCATCCTCTAGTTGGTTGATCAACACTTCACATTTATAGACGTATTCTTCATGCCCACACTTTCCTTCATCTCAAAAAAATATATTCCTATATTGACCAAAATGTTTATGATTGCATTGAGTTCAATGAACAAAGGAGACTCGTTATTTGGTGTAGATCATTCAATCATAAGATTATAAAGACACCTATCCTGACCAGAAATTGTAAAGTGGACTTATTTTGTAGCCACCCAACATGTTTGAATTGTTGGTTTACCCCAAGGAGATGAAGAATGTAAACAATGTCTCTCAACAACTTTTTACTAAGTGCATCTAACACTTTTTGGAACATCTGAAACATTGTTGCCATGGTGGAACAACTTGGATATACAAAAAACTAAGAGAGGTTATTGTAGAGAGAACCTACATGAACTTATACGTTTAGACAAAATGTTTCTAAGAGCCACTATTTATGAGTAGCAACTCATCAAAATTTTCCACTTTTTGTCACTTAAGGCTCTTAACAAAAAGTACTAGTATAATGTAGCCTAGAAAAATTTGGTGTGCCAGGGTGTGAAACAAGACCTTATCTACCATAAACCCACCCACCTTGACATGTTGGAATTGTCAGTTTGGCTGCATGACAAACATAACAAAAATTAGGCTATCTTGGAGCTTTCTTTTGAATGCAATTGACACTTTTTCCATCAACTAAAAAATTGTCACCACGGAAAAATGAATTGGAGATATGAAAAATTGAGAGAGTTTTTTGTAGAGGGACCATACATGACCCTGTACATTCTGAAGGAATGTTTCTAAGTGCCATGGGTTCCGAGTAACAACTCGTCAAATTTTTTTGCCTTTTCACACTTTGGTCTCTTATGAGAAATCACCAATGCAATGTAGTCTGGAACATTCCAACATGTTGGGCCTAGCATAGACCTATCCACCTTGATGTGTTGAAACTGCCAGTTTTGTTACACAATGAATAAAATAAAAATTACACCACCTTGCAACTTTACACTACATGCATCTAACACTTTTTCCATCAAGTGAAAACTTGTCACCACAGGGAAATCGATTGGAGATATGAAAAGTTGAAAGAGGTTATTGTAGAGGGGCCATACATGACCCTGCACCTTCATTCAAAATATTTCTAAGTGTCATGGTTTCTGAGTAACAACTCATTAAAGTTTGCTACCCTTTCGCACTTTGGTCTCTTAAGAGAAATCATTGATGCAATGTATCCTAAATTTTTTTGGCACACTGGGGTGTGAAACAGGACCATGCTTAGCATAAACCTACCCACCCGAATGTTTTGGAACTATTGTTTTGGTTGCACAATGAACAAAGAAAAAATTACAATACCTTGCAACTTTGCACTGCATGCATTTGACAATTTCTCCATCAATTGAAAACTTGTCACCATGAGCAAATGGATTGGAAATATGAAAAAATGAGAGAGGTTATTGTAGAGGGACCCTACATGACCTTGTACCTTTAGAAAAAATGTTCTAAGTGCCATGATTTTCGAGTAATAGCTCGTCAAAGTTTTCTACCCTTTCGCACTTTGGTCTCTTAAGAGAAATTGTTGGTGCAATATAGCCTAAAACATTTTGTTATGCTAGGGTGCAAAATAAAACCTTTCCTAGCATAAAACTACCCAAAAAGAAATTTTGGAACTATTGGTTTGGTTGCATGATGAATAGAACAAAAATTACACCTTGCAACTCTATGCACTGCATGCATTTGATGCTTTTTTCTTCAACTGAAAACATATCACCATGGACAAATGGATTTGGGATAGGAAAAATTGAGAGAGGTTATTATAGAGGGACCCTATGTGACCCTATACCTTTAGAAAAAAAATTCCTAAGTTCCATGGTTTCTAAGTAAGAGCTCATCAAAGTTTTCTGTCCTTTCACACTTTGGTCTCTTAAGAGAAATCGCCGATGCAATGTAGCTCAGAACGTTCTGACATGTCAGGGGTACAAAATAGGACCTTGGCTAGCATAAAACTACCCATAGAGACATTTTGGAATTGTTGGTTGGGTCACATGATGAACAAAACAAAAATTACAACACCTTGCAACTTTACACTGCATGTATTTGACACTTTTTTTCCATCAACTGAAAACTTGTCACCACAGGAAAATGGATTGGAGATATGAAAAACTGGGAGAGGTTGTTGTAGAGGGACCCTATTTGATCTTATATTTTTAGATAAAATGTTTCTAAGTGCCATAGTTTTTGAGTAATAGCTTGTCAAGTTTGCTACCATTTCACACTTTGGTCTCTTAAGAGAAATCATTGGTATAATGTAGCCTAGAACATTCCAGCATGTTGGGGTGAAAAATAGGACCTTGCCTAGCATAAACCTACCCATTCAAATGTGTTGGAACTGTTAGTTTGGTCACATGAAAAATAGAATGAAAATTACACCACCTTGAAAATTTACACTACATGCATCTAACACTTTTTCTATCAACTAAAAACTTGTCACCATAGGAAAATGGATTATATATATGATAAAATAAGATATATTATTGTAGAGGGACCCTACGTGATCCTATACTTTTAGAAAATATATTTCTAAGTGTCATAGTTTTTGACTAACAAATCATCAAAGTTTTCTTCCCTTTCACACATTGGTCTCTTAAGAGAAACTATTGGTGCAATGTAGCTTGGAATGTTTTGGTATGTTGGGGTGGAAAACAGTACCTTGCCTAGTGTAAACCTATCCATTCAAACGTGTTGGAACTATCGGTTTGGTCACACAATGAACAAAACAAAAATACACCACCTTACAACTTTACACTACATGCATAGAGGCATCTTAAGGGGCAGCAAAAAGGGGTCTATCATAACACAAGAAGGAGAACAAAGTCATTTCCAGGTGTTAGGTGCTACTACTACTAATCAACTTGGTCAGAACCTAAATATGAACCTTTCAATTATGAAGGAAGAAGGTTTTAGTGTGATAGAGAATGCACACTTTCCAATTGAGATTGAATAAATAGAAGCACATGATAACCCTCTCTTAGAGCAGAATCTTTAAAATATCCAGAATAAAATGAAGAAAAAATGTGAATGAAGGGGAAGTTTACAATAGATACATCAATCTTGCAAGATAAGAGTCCATTCAAAGTGAATGAAGGGGCAATTTACAATGAATACATCAATCTTGTAGTTGATAATAGTCAGTTAAAATTGCATTGGAAAAGGTGGAGATGGTAGTAGAGATGGAAAAATTTCCTGAGCTAAGATCAATGGAAAACAATAAAAGAAAACTACTCATGGGTCAAACACAAAGGGCAGAGCACAATCCATTCATGAGGATAGTCCATAGAATGAGCCATAGTGATAATGAATAGTCAATTTTCAAGCACAAAAAAAGTCAAATCATATCAAACACCTAGAAATAATAGTCATCCAAGAGATAGAGGGTGCATTAAAATCTATGTTTCCAAAATGTCTATAATCTCCAATATCCTATACATATCCCTTTCTCTTTCAAAGAATGCAAGAGTGAAGGAAAGTTAATTGGAGAGGTATATTATGAAAATCATTTTTCTCTTTAGGAAATTTCTTTATCTTTTATTTTTTTCATTTTTAACTATAATATAACTTCCCTCTCATAACTATCATTCAAACCTTAATACTTTTCTCCTCATAAATCTACTACTAATGACTTCCTTATGATTCCCTACTTTGTTATATTGACCTTTTGGTTGTATAGTATCATGTGTAGGTCATATTTTTCTTTATGTATTTTTGGTTATCTCATTTTCATGACATTTGTAATATTAGAAGAATACAAAAAGGCTAAGATCAAGTAGCAACCACTCTACAAAAGATCTAAGCCCAAATTTCAAATCCAAACAAGAGAGTACAAATGATCAAAAGATAGCAAACAAGAACAAAAGCACAAAAGAAAACTCCCCTATCATAGTTGATTCATCTCCCTTGCTTCTCCTCCATTCTTTCTCAAGTTGCAAAGCTTTTCCCTTAGATTTTGAACTACTAGAATACCTACAAATGACAATGACAAGATCAAGAACTTTGGAGAAATTTGGTTATAAATAAAAAATGAAAGAGAAGACCTTTTATAGAAAAGATTTCGAATAGACGGACAAGATCGATCTTCTAAAAAGATGCAAAGATCAATCGTGGAGGATTCATGCACCAAATAATGGTGGGATAAGGACAACTAAGGATAGACGGTCAAGATTGAAAGAATACCAAAGAGAATCAATGCTCTAGATTTGAAATGAGAAAGTGGAAGGAAAGTAGTGGAAAAAATTAGGAGTGCATGTGGGTCGTTAAAAAATAATTTTTAATTGAAGAAGGGAATCTGACAATTAAATCATATTATTATTTAATTTGGAAGAGGAAGTGGAGGAATAAAATAAATTATTTAATTCATGGAAGGCATATTTGACCATATTTTAAATTTGGTAAAAGATATGGAGGAATAAATAATCATAGATTATTTATGGAGAAAGGGAAAATGAATATTTAATTTAAAAGTTATTATGAAACTATTTAAATTAAATATAGAGGCAAGTGAAGAAAGAGGAATCAAATAATTAAGTCAAATTAATTATTTAATAGAGGAAAGTTGGTAAGAGGGAGTTAAATAATTTTAATAATTATTTAACTATAGAAGAACAAAAAAGATCAATGAATATATAAATAATTAGGAATAATTATTTAACTACAAATGAATATTGAAGAGAAAATAATTTAATAAATAATAATTTATTTAATTATAGAAGGAAAGAGTGTTAGCGATGCAATTAAATAAATAATTTAATTGATTAGAGGAGAATAAAGATCAAGAAAATAATTAATTAACTAATTAAAATTGTTTAATTAATAGAGGATTGTGATCAAAGATAATTATTAAATAATTCAAATTACTTAATTATGTTAGGAAGAAGACCAAGACGATGAAAAAATGATGCTCACAGACCAAAACATTTTTCCCTTCTTTGACATAATGCGATTTGAGCATTGTGTCAAAGAATAACGAAGAAAAGCAGGTTTAGATCAATGCACCAACGTGCCCCAGTGAAGGTGGGATAGACCTATGCCCCCTCGGATTTTTTTTCAAATTTTCAGAAAATTTGAGAAATTATTTCGAAAATCCACATTGATGCACTGACAGGAGAAGAATTCAACTTGCGAGCCATCAAGATGATTGTGGATGGAAGATGTTAGTGTGAAGAAGATGGATGTTAGTACGTAGAAGATGGATATTAGTGTGGAATTAGTCAAATGAAAAGGAATGGACACTCTTGTTTTATAGATGTCAACTTGATGTTTATCATCATTGGGTGGTAAAAATTATGGCAAATGGATCACAAACACCATGGTGTGACATAGACCAAGGTGTGCAATGTTACCACTTGCAAAATACAAACAGTGAAAAAGACAAGGAATGTCATGACTCATACTAAGGACCCGATTGCCCCAGTCTTTTTGTCAAGATAAACCACAGACAACAAGCAAAGAAAAGAGATCATGATCCATCATCGCTCATCTAAATACTTCATGGGACATCCTCGAGGTGCATAGTAACATGACCAAAAACTCAAACTCAGACCAACAAAGTGTTTGCCAAAGAGATAATGTTTGTTGATAGGATTGACAAGATTGATTGATATGATTGATTAGGTTTAGTTTCAGGATGACCGAGATGATCAATTTGATTTATTGTTTGACCAAAGTTAATTAACAAAGGTTGATTAATTGATGTGATTGATTATGCCTAGTTTCAAGAAAGACACATTCTGTATAAGGCAAGATTAATTGACCAAGATGAAAAAATTGAATTGACTAAATGAAAAACATGAATGGATTTGATAAGGTTTGATTGATATGATTGATCGATGTGATGATGCCTAAATTCAAGAAAGACATATCCTGTTTAAAGCAAGGAACACATTTGATAAATTTGACCAATTGATCATTGTAATAAACACCTAGCTACAAGAAAGACATATCCTGCTTAAGGTGAATGACAAGATTGACCAAAGATAATGTCTAATCTTAGGAAGGACACATCCTGATAGAAGATAAGTGATAAGAAAAAATGAGACAAATGACATCATGCCCCATACTGATATAAGACCAATGATCTGATAGGATAATTGATTGAGTGTAGATTAAAGGTTTGTTGTATAAGTTGGCCTGTTGATTAGTGATTTGATTTAAATGATGATTACTTGTGGACAAAGAACATGAACATACTCGACAAACCCTAAAGGACTGACCTAGGGCCTTGGGGGCTCATTGATTGATGGCCTTGCCTATGTTATACACGTAGAGACCTCATAGTTTGACATGACTTAACTTTTTTTTATTTGACAAAGGATTGAGTCATGATTTTATTTGAGAAATCCTAAAAGGACTGACCTAATGTCTTGGGGGCCCATTGAAGATGAGCCTTGCCTACGTAGAAAATGCGCAGAGACAATGTAGTTCGACCACTCTAACATAGACTGACTCTAACTCTGACTCTATTTTTGGAGGTTTTTATAAAATTTTATAAAATTTTTAGCTTTTGAAGGTTTTATGTTTTTTTTTGGATTTTGAAGGTTTTATGATTTTTTTGAATTTTGATGTTTTATGATTTTTTTGAATTTTGATCTTTTATGTTTTTTTTTTTGAATTTTGAAGGTTTTAAAAGGCTAATACCATGTGTTACTTCCTGTGAAGACATAAGTCAAGGAATTTCCCCCAGTCAAGTATAGGATCAACTTATTATGTGTGAGGGGAAGTAGTAGATGAATGCAAAGGATGATAACAAAGGAAAAGGATGCTAAATGTCAATGGTTCTCAGGCCATGGTAAGGATGAAGAAGCTTTATTATGGACGGGTGACATGTGCGAATGGATGAGCTAAGGATGGAAGACCATGTGGAGTGATAGTAGATGGAGGAGCATAGACTGACTACACATGGCACCTGTTTGCCAAGTTTTCACCATGGTACTTATCCAAAGTGCCACTAAGGTGGTTTTCACTTTTGGATGAATTATTTCTCTTTACTATTTTTTTTATTTTTTCCATTTTTTTGATTTTTTTGTTGTCACCAAGATGCCTGTTTACTAGGTTTTCATTAGCCTGGTGACTATTTTTTGACTTTTTGAAGGGATACTCTAAGAATTAAGTGTAGTACTTGTGAAGGTGCATGTTGTTGATGGGCTCGATCAATGATTTACCTTCAGGAGTAGAGAGCTGACAAGAACCAGATCCATATGTTGTTGTGATGATATAAGGGCCCAACCAATTAGGTTCAATTTTTTTGGGCTTTTCTTGATCTATCTGATTCTTCAAAATTTCTTTTAAGACTAAGTCACCAATGTCAAAGCTTCTAGGTCGAACCTTCTTGTTGTAGCTACATCAAAGGCAGTTCTGATATGCTTGCAAATGTGTCAAATCATTATGTCTCTTTTCATCCAATAATTCTAGCTCATGTAGATGGGGTACATAGTATTCTTCTCGATCAATCAGTCCTTGCATATATACTCTTAGAGATGGTAACTCAACCTCAATAGGAAGTATGGACTTAGATCCAAAGATAAGGGAATATGGAGTGGCTTCTATAGGGGTGCAGACACTGGTACAGTAGGCCCACAAAGAAGGATTGAGTTGGAGATGCCAGTCATGACCATCATCATCAAAAGTATTCTTTAAGATTTTAAGGATATTCTTATTAGATGCCTTAGCTTGACCATTACCCTGGGGGTAATACAGGGTAGCAAAATGGTGTTGGATATGAAAATTTTCACAAAGCTCACAGACATTTTGATTTTTAAATGGCTGACCATTGTCTGTAATGATGGACTACAGGATACCATAGTAGCATATAATGTAATTCAGGATGAATTTGGATATTTTCTTTCCAGTAATGTAGGTCCTCAAGAAGGCTTCAATTCATTTGGTAAAGTATTTTGTAGCAATAAGGATAAACTTATGTCCATTTACAGAAGTGGGATGGATTTTTTTGACAAGGTCGAGTCCCCATTGAGAGAATGACTATGGCGATGTGAGTGGCTGCTATTCTTGAGCTGGTGCATGTATTAGATCTCCATGAATTTGAAATTGGTGGAATCTCTTCACAAAGTGATAAGCATCATGTTCCATCATAGGCCAATAATATCCCATCCTCATAAGCTTTTTAGCTAAGGCAGGACCAGTAGAGTGAGCTCCACATATACCATGATGAACCTCTTATAAGGCTATTTGTGCTTCATTTGAGTCGAGACATCAGAGGAGGGTACTATCTAGACTACGATGGTAAAAGGTATCTCCAATGATGGCATACTTGGAGGCTTGTAAGATAAAGGTTTTCGTCGATTGGAGGAAAAGTCAGAAGGGATAATTTGGTCATGTAAATAGTAAATGTCTTTATATCAGGGAGATTCAAGACCAACAAGTTCACACATGAGTTCAATTTCAGGGATATCGAATGCAGGGACCAACAATTATTCTACCAAGAACTCGTATTACGATGCATTGTTAGGAATGTCCAAGAGAGATCCAATTGTTTCCATTGTGTCAGCTGTCATGTTCTGGATTCTTGGTATTTTTTCAAAGGCAATAGCTTCAAAGTATAGTCTAAAACTATCAACCATGCACTTGTAGGGAATTAATTTCTCATCCTTTGTATCATAATCATCATTGAATTGCTTGATCACTAACTGGGAATCACCATAAACTTGAAGATCCTTGATTTTCCATTTTATTGCCATTCAGAGTCCTGTCAATAGTGCCTCATACTTAGCTATGTTATTAGTGCATGGAAATTTTATTTGAAATGATTTAGGAATGGAATCCCCTTGAGGTGTGATGAACAAAATATCAACACTTGAAAATGACTTGTGTAGGACCCATCGAAGTAAAGTTTCCATGTTGTTGGTATTTCTATGACAAAGATTGATTCATCTAGGAAGTTGGATATTAAAGGGTGATCTGCCTTTATTGGTGCATTTGTGAGTTGATCAACTATCACTTGTCCTTTTATTTCTTTTTGGTCAACATACTTAATGTCATACTCACTTAGGATCATAACCCACTTAGCTAACTGTCTTGTCAAAGATGCTTTGTTGAGAAGATACTTCAGAGGATAAATTTTGGCTATCAAGTTTGTGTTATGGTTTAGCATGTAATGTCTCAATTTATGGGCTGCAAATACAACTGCGAATCATGCTTTTTCAATAGGGGTGTAGTTTAGTTCATATCCGACCAAAGTGCAACTAATGTAATAGATTGCTCATTCTTTACCATCATTATCATTTTGTGCTAGAAATGCCCCCAGTGCTGATGTAGTTGCTATCACATACAATATCAAATGTGGGCCATAAGAATCGGTGGAGTCAATAGATAATTCCCGATTTGATCAAATGCTTCTTGAAATTTCTCTGTCCAATTGAATGGAATTCCTTTTTGTAACAGGTGCTAAAACGGGTGAATCTTATCTGCTAGTTGAGCAATGAACCTACATATTGATTGTAGTCTTCTTTGTAGAGTCCTTAACTGACTAATATTAGTTGGAAGTGGCATGTCAAAGATAGATTTTACTTATGTGAGATCAACCTCTATTCCTCTGTGGGAGACAATATATCCTAAGAGTTTGCTTGATTGGACCCTAAAAACACATTTCTTTGGATTTAACCTGAGTTTGTACTTTTCAAGTCATGTGAAAATATTTTCCAAGACTGCTAGGTGACCACTTCATTCTAGATATTTTGAGAGAAGTTCATCAACATAATCCTCCATAAGTACGTGAATATAATCATGAAAAAAGGTAGTTATGGCTCTCTGATATGTAGCTCCAACATTTTAAAGTCCAAATGGCATAACGTTCCAACAAAAAATTCCCCAAGCGCATGTGAAGGTTGTATTTGGTTGATCTTCAGGAGAAATTCTTATCTGTTTATAGCCCAAGAATCCATCCATAAGTGATAGCATTTCATATCCGATGGTGAGATCAACTATGATGTCAATATTTGGTAAGGGAAAATCATCTTTAGGACAAGACTTGTTAAGATCTCTAAAATCCATGCATACTCTTATTCTCCCATTTAGTTTTGTGATAGCAACAAGATTTGATATCCAATCTACATAATCAATAGAGCATATGTATCCAACATCCAAGAGTTTCTTTAGTTCCACCTTGACCAAGAGTGCAATCTGCGGGTGCATTTTCCTTAGATTTTGTTTGTATGGTTTGGCATTAGGTAATAGTGGCAGGTGATGTAAAACAAGCTCGGGGTCCAACCCAAGCATATCAACATATGATCATGTGAAATTAACTTGTCATTCTAAAAAGAATGTTGTAAACTCAGGCTTTTCCTTAGTGGTCAAGGATGCTCCAAGCAATATGATTCTAGAGTTGTCTTGTGTCCCAATGTTCACTTCTTCTATTTCTTCTATAAGCAATGGCAATCTATCTCAGTCTATAGGGAGACTGCCCAGTCTTCCATTCTCAAGTGTCTCAGAGAGGTTTTCACTGTCGGATACATCCTTTATTTTTACTTTTTCACAGTCAGCAGGAACCTTTTAGTTTTCACTTGAAGACCTATTATTTTTTATTTTTTCATTTTCACTTTTTTGACTAGAGGATGGGATAGCCTCACCAAAGCATGTTAAGCTATTGAGATCTATTCCAAATCCAACCTTATGATCCCCACTCAATATTCCTTCACGAAGTCCCATGAACTCAACAATTGCTTCGTCATTCTCAAATGTGTCCAAACTTGGTGGTTCTTGTTGACCGTAATCTATGAGTTGGGGATAGACGAGGGGTAAGCCATCATCGGTATTGTCAAGGGTCATGGTATAGGATAATAAGGTAAAGATGGAAGTAGATTCATTGAGTTCCCAAAAGGTTTTGGTGCAATCATCGGGTTCCCAGGAGTGTTTGATCCAAGCTTCTCTTTTTAAGGGAACCTTTTGATGGGGATTTGACGGGTTTTGCAGGAAACCAATTGTAAAAATTTGATTGAATCTTTCTTCAAGGGTAGGCTTGCCAGGTTCTCTAAACATTTCATCAAGGTCAAGGTCAGTAGTGGAGGATAAAGAATCCCATTCATACTAATTGGCATCAGTTTCATAGTGGTAAGATTCCTTAGATGTCTTGGTCTCTTTTGAAGCATCAACAACCTCAATCAAGGTCAACTTAGTACTTGGAGGACTTGGTTCTGGTGGAACATACCCTAGCCCAATATATTTTGGTAATTTAAGAGGCAGTAAAGGTTCTGATATCCTATTTTTTTTTAGACCAAGGCCATTATGTCCATCATATCCATGTTGCTTCATTAAAAGGAAGCCTTTTGGATATCATTCAATTGGTAGCTGTTTACATTTTATCTCCTCCTCTTCTTTATACAATCATGTGTAAGTATGTTCATCTAGAAATTCTTTAGCCAACTCCCCAAATTTAGTGAAAATGGTAGGAGAATTGTGGATGATAACCTTAGGATGCATAAGATACGGTTTTCCACAAGACTTTGGTGATTTGGGTAACTTTCGAATGCAGAATAAGCCCTTCATACTGTACTCTCCACATCCTTTGTCTTGAATTTAGAATTTGGGTGTGGATGGTGGGGTGAATGGAGTGGAAAATTTGATGAGGGAAGATGGATCAATGTAGTGTGATGAAATGGAAGATGAGGCCTCTTGATTTATGGGAACTTGATGCTCAATGGTTCCTTTTAGGTTTGTGCAATACTGAAAAGGATCAGAGTTGCCAGGAATAGTAATTTCAGTGCCATTATGTGGGAACTTAAGGCATTGGTGGTATGTGGATGGGATAGCCTTCATGGCATGAATCCATGAGTGGCCAAAGAGAAGGTTGTAGTGTAAATCTAGATCCAAGACATGAAACATTGTGTTCTATATTACTGGACCAACTCTTACATGAAGAAAAATTATTGCTTTAGATGAGCACTCAACATCATCATAAGCTTTGATCACAATTTTCTTGGTTTAATCTATGTAATTCTCCGAGTATCCCAATGCTTTCACCAATTTTAGTGAGAAAATGTTTAGACCTGCTCCATTGTCTACTAGGAATCATCTGATCTTATGTTTATTAATGTGGACTTCTAGGTGTAGGGAATTGTTATGATCTATCTTTTGTGCAACAAAGTCTTGTTTAAAAAAGGTGACATGGTGCAACATAGCTAAGTATCCAACCATGTTCTGAAATTCATTGACACCTAGATTAGCGGGTACAAATGCTTCTTGCAAGGCTTTATCAAGGATAGCTCTGTGTTGAGGAGATATGAGAAGGAGTTCTAGGATAGAAACCTATGTGAGAGTCTTCCCTAGCTGGTCTAGGAGATTGTACTAACTTTATGGTTACATATTGGAAGGAGGTCCTGGAAGGGTTATCTTGGCTCTGTGAGTGGTCACAATGCATTCTAAACTTTTCTTATTTATGGTAATGGTGACAATGTGATCGTTAAAGGGTTTTACATTAAGAATAATAGTGTTATAATCATGTTTGACATTGGAATAATTAGCATTATTGTTGTTCCCTGAACTGGAGGCTTTTCCTTTGTCATGATCTTGCAAGGGAGTTTTAAATATGGTATGATCAACATTTATCTTGCCTTGTGGATTGTCTATTGAAATGATTCCTTGTTCAATGAGGTATTGAATGACATTTTTGAGTGTTTAGAATCTATTTGTTTTATGTCCTTTTTCGTGGTGATATTCACAATATTCACCTTTCCACTAGTCGGGTTTGATCAATGAGGGTTCATAGTTTTGATATCAGGTAGTTGGATGCATTGGATTGCAAAGTTTCTTTAGGACTGAATCAATGGGTTCACCCAATTAGGTGTATGTTCTCTTGGCACGAGGAGGACCTCTGTATTGTTGGATGTTTTGGATTATGTTCAATGTTTGACTTTGACCTTGTGTTTGGGTATTTGATGTGTTCAATGTGTTTGATGAGGAAGGACCTTTGAGGTGAATGGTAGGACCTTTTTTTATCACTTTAGCATCAACAACTCCATCATTAGTGACATTCTTGTTTTGAGACCAGTGTTTATTTTTATCATTATTGGGCTTTAGAGTTTCTTTGTGTATTTTGACTAGTCCTTTTGTGACAAGACCTTTTTCAATAAGGACACCTTTCTCAAGGATTTCATCAAAAATTGTGCAACATTGGATTTGAAGACCACTCATCATTTCTTTGTTAAGGTTTTCTACAAACATGGTGACTAGTTGTTTCTCAAGAATGTGACAAGGGAACTTGCTAGCTAGACTTTGCCATCTTTGGTAAAATGGGTAAGTGTCTTCTTGTTTAGTTGTGCATAATGTTGTGAGGGTGACGCTACTTTCAATGTGAAAGGAAAAGTAATTAATGAATTTATCAATCAACTCACCCCATGTTCTAATCCCTGGAGGAAGATGTGCAAAAAAATATAGGGCTGGACTGATGAGACTTCATGGGAATAGTATCATCAAGTAGGTGGGATCATATGCGACATCCATACATGATGTATAAATTCTCGTATGTGTTCCACTATATCTCCTTTCCCTTTGTACTTGGGTAAAGTTGGTGTCGTGAAGTGGGGGGAGAGGGGGGCATGTATAGATTTATGTCAAATGGATAGGGGCATAATTCATCCATGGAATAAGTTTTCTTGTTGGTTCCCAATTGTATGTGTTTCATTTGTTGTTGGTTGGCTTGTATCCATTGCATCAAGGTGTCTACAATAGATGGTGTTTTGTTGGTTTGATTTGGTGTTATGACATTGGTGTTGAGATCATATGTTGGATTTGGATGTGAATTGGCATTTTGTGGCACGGGTCCTTGGTTAGCTTGTTGATGTGTAAATGTTGTATTGGTATCGGTTGGATTTGGAGTTAAATTGGAATTTAGATTGGTCCCAAAGGTCATGTTTGTATTTGGTATGGTGTTTTGAAATTGTGGTGTGGTCCCTTGATTTGTTCCTTGGATTTGAAAGGTTGGTCCTTGGTTCGTGTTTTGGAAGGATGGCGTGGGTCCTTGATTTGTATTTGAGATGATGGGGTAGGTCCTTGTAATGTAGGAGTGGGCCCTTGGTTGGTGTTTTGGTTTTGTATTCTTCATGGGATGATGTGAATTCTTCTAGATTTGTTTGGTTGATTTTGATTTGAGGAGGGTGTGCTGTGGAATTGGAATGATGGACCTTGATTCATGTTTTGAGGTGTTGGCATGGGACCTTGGTTTGTATTGTGAATTATAGGTGTGGGGCCTTGGTTTGTTTGTTGAAATATAGGTGTGGGACCTTGTGATGTAGGACCTTGGTTTGTGTTTTGAAAAGAGGATTCGTGAAGGTCTTATCCATGGAATTTGATGAGCTTCCAAATGTGAAATTTTATCCTTGTGTTGTCACATGAGTCATCTTATTTCCAAGTGTGGTGATAGAGCGATATGTGTGGTAGTGGTTACCATATGTATTGTTGTCCCAAGTGGTATAGTTGAATTTTTTTGTAAAGATGGCATCCCTAATGCAAATGGATTTTGAGTATCTCCCTCTACAATGGTTGAGAAATCAAAGCCTTGAGGGAGTTTAGCACCCTTTTTGGATAGTGCATAGAAGAATCTATTAGGATCAACACTAACAAGCTCATGAACCATGTGTACAATCCTTAGATCTTGGTAAGCTCTTTCAATCTCTTCGGGTGTCATTTTTTTGTTGAATTCATATAGACTTAGATTGTCCAATGTAGGGTCTCTTTGTGGAGTTTATCTTTGTGGAGTAGATTGATTTGAGTTTAATCCAAAGTTGGTATCATGATGTGGACTAGAAAAGGGGTCATTTAAGGAATCCATGTCCTTTCTTTTAGTTTGTGACCTTGTTTCAACCATGTAAGACTTGCAAGTTGGAAGGTAATGCAAGGTGATAATGAAGCTAAACTATGTTTTTTTGGGGATTTTTCGGTTATAAGGATGCAAGCTGATCATGCAAGGATAATGATGACCAAAGGATGAAGCTCAATGAAACTAATGGATGCAAAGGATACCAAAGGTAGACTAATTAATGATGAAGGATAAGATATAGAGACTAAATGATGCTAAATGATCAAGGGTAGTGATGCAACTAAGGCTAAGATGAAGTTAAATTATGTTTTTTTTGTGTTTTTGGGATATAAGAATGCAAAGTGAAAGTGCAATTTAAGTTCAAGACTAAAGATTGATGGGATGATAATGAAGCTATGGTCAAAGGGTATGGTATGAATCTAAATGACACTAGAAAGATGATACTAAGGATTTGAATCTTAAGATTTAAGACAAAGGATGGTAACAAAGCTATCATAGGTCCAAGATAACAAACCCAAATGTCATTGACCTTTGTGATGACCAAGATAATGGTTTTGACAAAGTGAGTCTAAACTAAGACACAAGTTTGAGACTCAAGTGTTGACCAAGATGATAATGACAAAGGTTGATAAAGTAAAAGATCAAGGTCAATGACAAGTTGGATAAGCAACCATGGACTATCCAAAGGCTTAGTAATCTTCCTATGTATGAAATGTGAAAAGGTCTATGATTAATTTATGCAAGGAAAAAGGATGAGGAAAGAAAACTAGAATGCAATGAACTCATAAATGAAAGTGTTGGAATGGACTGATAAGGGTTTGGAAGTCTCTGATTGAGAAGTCAAGGTCACTGTTATGATGAATTGATTCTAATTTGGATAAGGATTTTATGGTTTTCTAATAATTAGGCAATTCTGACACTATTTTTCTCAGATGCATCATTTTCAATTGTGGGTTTTTGATAAACAGTTACAGTTCACAATATGAGTTGCGGCTATGTTTTTGGAAGATGTGGTTTAGGATATTAGTTGCAGTTTTCCAATGAGAAGTTGTGACACAGAATGTAGTCACGGGCCTATTTTGATTAGTTGAGGTTCATAGAATGTTGATTTTGCAATTTTGATGGTTTTGACCTAGTTTTCGAATGGGTTTTTAATTGGTTTTGATGAAATTTTGTGAGATGAAGTTTGAAAAACATAGAAAATAGTCACAAACACTTATTTTGGTTTGATTTTGAGTGTGAAAATGTTTGGATTCAATGTGAATAAAGACACTCATAGCTGACATGCACAACCTAGGCTTCTCAAGAGATACCACTCGCTAGATCCCCACTTGGATTTCTCCAACCAACCAAACAAGGTAGACAACTAGAGACTTGGTGGAACTGACTCCACCTTACATGACACACACTTCTCGGGCACAACAAGTCTCATTCCATAAAGAGAAATTTTTGCCTCTACACATGAATGGTGAAAATGTTGGGTGGCTTCAGAACGACCATTCCTATGGTACCAAGTGAAAAGGATTTTTTCCACTAAAACAAAGGTTCTTAGTGAATACCCAGGGATGTGGCACCTTGCAAGTGTCCAACAAGCCAATTAAGGCTTTAATCACTCTACTAGGGGCTATTATACATTTTACGGCAGGTACCATGTTTTGAGTGACATTGCACAACTAAGGCCTACATACCACAAGGACT
This sequence comes from Sequoia sempervirens, assembly GCA_007258455.2. Classification (NCBI taxonomy): domain Eukaryota; kingdom Viridiplantae; phylum Streptophyta; class Pinopsida; order Cupressales; family Cupressaceae; genus Sequoia; species Sequoia sempervirens. Next base: position 293,431,388 of record VDFB02000013.1, on the reverse strand, counting down.
TGATAGTTTAAACTCATTCATTCATATACCAGCCCAAGAAAAAAACTAGTTGGATTCACCTTCACATTCTCTTATTCAGGCCCCTCTAAAGGAAAACAAAAGAAAGACATGTATGTTGTTTTTGATCTTCCAGATCACACGAAGTGCAAGGAGAGAGCATACAAAATTCCTTTTCCTCACACTCGCATGGGGTTCAATTTAATTCCAAATCGAAATATGTGGGTGATTGTACAGAATTCCAAAGGAACGATTTTGATTCTCAAGATAACCAAGTGGGCCGAGAGAAGAGCATATGCATCCAAAAGTACAATGCCGACCACAAGACATGAAAACGCTTGTTAATTTTAACCTTTGCTTATAATGAAACAAACACTTGGGTACTTTTTAATCCAATGGCTTGTGATGCATGTTCATTTTAAAACTCATGAGTGAAGATATGCATTTTTTTGTTCATTTTAAACCCTTATGAATGAAAGATGCATGTTCGTTTTAACCTTATGAATTTGATGCAAGTTGTAATTATAAATTTTAGGCCCAATGAGTGATTCATGCAAATTTTTTGTTCATTTTAAGCCCCATGAATGTGGAAGATGTAATTTGTTGTAAATTTTAAGACCAAATGAGTGACATAAACAAATTGTGGTTCATTATATGTCATGAGTGTAAATGCAATCTGTTGTAAATTTTAAGACTAATGAGTGAAATGCAATTTTAGCTCTTCAAGAAGTGTGCTAAAAAACACAAAATATTTCTTATCCAAAAACAAGCCAAAAATCTTGTAAAACCACAAGTTAGATCTCCTTGATGAAAGCCACACGTTGAAAACAAAACATCAGAGTTTGGAAAAATCTTGCACGACAAAAGTGTTATAAACAAAAGAAAACAGTCTGTTCAAATTGCATTAGAAAAGGTGGAGATGGTAGTAGATATGGGAAAATTTCCTGAGCTAAGGTCAATGGAAAACAACAAAAGAAAAATACTCATGGGTCAAACACAAAGGAAAGAGCACAATCAATTCATGAGGACAATCCATACAATGAGCCATAGTGATAATGAATAGTCAATTTTCAAGCACAATGCAAGCACAAAAAAAGTCAAATCATATCAAACACCTAGAAATAATAGTCATCCTAGAGATAGAGGGTGCATTCAAATCTATGTTACCAAAATTTCTATAATATCCAATATCCTATACATATCCCTTTCTCTTTCAAGGAATGCAAGAGTGAAGGAAAGATAATTGGAGGTATATTATGAAAATCATTTTGCTCTTTAGGAAATTTCTTTATCTTTTATTTTTTTCATTTTTAACTATAATATAACTTCCCTCTCATAACTATCATTCAAACCTTAATACTTTTCTCCTCATAAATCTACTACTAATGCCTTCCTTATGATTCCCTACTTTGTTATATTGACCTTTTGGTTGTATAGTATCACGTGTAGGTTGTATTTTTCTTTATGTCCTTTTGGTTATCTCATTTTCATGACATTTGTAAATTAGAAATATGTAAAAAGGGTAAGATCAAGTAGCAACCACTTTACAAAAGATCTAAGCCCAAATTTCAATTCCAAACAAGAGAGTGCAAATGATCAAAAGAGAGCAAACACGAACAAAAGCACAAAAGAAACTCCCCGATCATAGTTGATTCATCTCCCTTGCTTATCCTCCATTCTTTCTCAAGTTGTAAATATTTGCCCTTTGATTTTGAAGTGCTGGAATACCTGCAAATGACAATGACAAGATAGAAAGAACTTTGGAGAAATGTGGTTGTAAAGACAAAATGAAAGAGAAGACCTTCTTTTATAGATAAGATTTTGGATGGATGGACAAGATCGATCTTCTAGAAAGATCCAAGATCAACAGTGGAGGATTCATGCACCAAAATGTGGTGGGCTAGGGATGGATAAGGATAGACGATCAAGATTGAAAGAAGACTAGAGAGAATCAACACTCTAGATTTGAAATGAGAAAGTGGAGGGAAAGTAGTGGAACAAATTAAATAATATAATTATTTAATTTGGGAGAGCATGTGGGCCAATAAATAATAATTTTTAATTGAAGAAGGGAATCTTGAAAATTAAAACATATTATTATTTAATTTGGAAGAGGAAGTGGAGGAATAAAATAAATTATTTATTTCATGGAAGGCATCTTTGACCACATTTTAAATTTGGTGAAAGATATGGAGGAATAAATAATCATTTTAGATTATTTATTTATGGAGAAAGGAAAAATGAATATTTAATTTTAAAGTTGTTATGCAACTATTTAAATTAAATATAGAGACAAGTGAAGAAAGAGGAATCAAATAATTAAGTCAAATTAATTATTTAATAGAGTAAAGGTGGTAAGAGGGAGTTAAATAATTTTAATAATTATTTAATTATAGAAGAACAAAAAAGGATCAATGAATATATAAATAATTAGGAATAATTATTTAATTGTAGACGAATAATGAATAGAAAATAATTAAATAAAGAAGAATTTATTTAATTATAGAAGGAAAGAGTGTTAGCGATGCAATTAAATAAATAATTTAACTGATCAGAGGAGAATAAAGATCAAGAAAATAATTAATTAAATAATTAAAATTATTTAATTAATAGAGGAATGTGATCAAAGATAATAATTAAATAATTAAAATCACTTAATTATGTCAAGAAGAAGACCAAGATGATGGGAAAATGATGATCACAGACCAAGACATTTTTTAGTGTCTACAACATTTATCTCCATCATTGTAACCCTTCGATGTTTTCCAAATTGAATTATATGAAGAGTTTCAATAGGGGTATTAACAGTTGATTTTGGTCTGATTTTGACTTGATAGTGAAACACAACAAAAGACAATGAATATAATTTTTATCACAACAAAGTTCACTATGTACAATTTTAAATAGACCTACCATAAATATGCATATAATTTTCCCTCTATTCACTATATATGTGTAAAAATGCAACAGTGAGAAAATGAGAAACTTTAAGTTAAAGAGGGGCAATAAGTCCTTCCTATGACATATGAAATTTAGAACCATAACATAAGTAAAGTTGAAATATGACAACAAGAGATATAACTATCAACTACAATACATTAATATCAAAAGAAATATTGAAAACATAGAAACACAAATAGTTTTATATTTTATTCATGATTAATGTAAAAAATGAAACATATGGATTGTGTTAAATCTACGAAAGAATGTCTCAAAAAAAGTGATCAATAACATGACTTTACAAATTCAATGTACATACTTACAAATTAATCAAACGAACCATCTGGGTCTGCTCTACTCTTTATTGTGTCAGGTATTGCCTCATGGTCAAACTCACACACCTTCCACAAGTTATTGTTCAAAGGTATACCCCTATATTTGTTTGAATGAACATTGGATGCCACAACAATGTTTGAGTAATGAAGAATCTTCCAATACATATCAAAGTCTTGAAACAACCAAACTAGAGAATTCTTAATTGGGTACCTTCTAAGTCATGTTCCAGTAACAACCACCGAGCTAGTAGGGTATTCGATGTTTTCTACATCTATAACTAGGGCCTGCAATTTCCTTTTAGCCTCAACACAATTGCACAAGTAATAATTTGTTCTCTCTTCATTGCCTTCATCTGCAATAACTGCATAAACATGCCTTACATTGATATTTGCATCAAATTAGATGAATTTAGTCAATATTACAAAAACACTACAAAGTAAGATAACATTAGGAATTTTGAAAACTGTGCAAGTAGATATATTACTTGGTTGAGCTAGATCTGATATATGATCAAAGTCAACTAATGATTCCATCTGTGTCATTTGTAGTGTTGTTAGGAGTCGATACGTGTCAAGTGGGCTTAGACATCTTAACCACCATTCGACAACCCACTCATTCCAGAATTGAACTATACATGAAGAACAAAAGCATTCCATCTTCCATGTATGGATACTCCATGAACCTACATTAGAGCTTTTGAAAGAGTGTATCTCACTTGATCTTGTTAGTGTGCAATAATCCTCATATTTTGCAATGTTAGTATCATAGATTTCAACCAAAAAAATATATGAACTGAAGACTTACCTTCATTACCTTGACCCATTGAAGCATAACACCACTCAATGATTGATTTCCTATCTTTCAAATTTTCATTTTCTTTATACTTTTACTCTTTTTTTGCTATGGATCTTTTGATACATGCTCCTACACCATCATCTCTCCCTTTTCATGCCTAGCCTCACAAAAGTTCCACATATGTTGAACACCTATAATATTATCCATCCTACTCAACCAATAGAGCATTCACAAGTTCTTGAATTGTGATGCACAATTATCTAACCATATGATATGTTGATGGAATGATGTGCCCCTTCTATCCAAATCATGGTAGAAAAATTGAAAGAAACCTTGCACAAACTATGTGGAATGTGTGGGATCATCACTAATACAAAAAATGATACTCTCTTATGATCTTTATGTCATCCTCTATACTATCACTGGCATGATTTAATGCTATGTGCATAAATATAGCAACCTATGTGGAGTTGTAATATTATGATTACACCTCACATTGTGGTTGTAGATTGTAGTTCTTTGCAAAGTTGACGATTGAAACAATGTTACCAAGTGGAAATGTGTCCTTGCATAACTTGAATTGCAATTTCAACCATCAAGCTCTATGGGTATGCCTTGCATACTCATACATTATATTATCACAAAATATAGACATAAACTAATACATTGGAATGTTTTGAATAACCAAATCACACCTTTTTGCTTCTTTACTATCTTTTGTTGTAGACCACTATCTTATACTTGTAAAATTCTACTAGTTTATTTCCAAACACATGTGTACTTTCCATATATTCACATATTGGCATACGTTGAAAGCCACCACAATGTTGACATGTGCCATCCAAGCATAATTTCTTGTAGAATAATTGACCTTCCTCTCTTTCACATAATTTGTTTTATATGAAATATCTTGAAGATGTAGGTGGGCCATGCATGCCACAGTCCTACAAAACATTGTTAGTATGTAAATCTAACATATATTAGAAAACTCAATATATACTCTACAACAACAAGTAATGCATGTCTGATTTGTTTTCACATAGAAAGGCTTTAGCATTTCAAAAAATCTTTGAAATTTTTTAACTTGAGGATACATCTCTATAAATTTACCAAAAAATTGTGTTTGAGTCATCCAAAAAATGATTTGGATGTGGTTCACAGTTTCAACTACCAATTATTCTTCTTACCACATATCTTTGATTTGGAGATACCCTTGTTTCATTCTTCTAAAAGTCTTCAATTAGGGATCTCAATGCTTCAACAATTGATTTATCTTTTCATGGCAGTCTCCTCGAGAATGTTCATAATTCATTGTCATTAGTGTCCTCAATTCTTTGGTGCCTTTTAATGGCTCTCAATAAAGTTTTTCTATATATTCTAAATGTTTCACTTGTATTTCTAATGAGACAAGTTTTCTTCGTTTGATTACTTACTATTGTTGATAGAATGAAACATCGTGTGACATTACTATATTTGGTGTGTGAGGTGGTACCCACACTCTCATATTCACTCATTAGATTCTTCACAATAGATTTGTCACTTGAAGCTTTCAATGTTCTCAACCCAAGAATCTTCATAATGGACCTATACTTTAGATTTCTCATCATTTCAACAAATAGTTGACATCTTGTGTTTTCATTTAGTTTTTCAAAGAATAATCTCTAAATCTTATTAGCATATCTTCTACAAGTACATTTTGGAATCTTATCATCCATTGACTGTAAAATATTCTCATCAATATCAATAAAAACTAGGCTTTCTATGCAAAATTCTAGGAGGTGTTCTCAAAGATAAATTTTCCTCAACAGTAGGAATTTCATCAATATTAAATGAGATGGGATAGATGGAATATCTTTGATAAGAGATGGAATAGATGAAGTACCTTGAAGTTGAGATGGGAAAAATGGCATGCCTCTATATTCATTTGTGAGTGATGATGTACTTTCAACTTTATATGTGGTAGATTGATGCAAACCAGGGAGCAAAACATTCCACAATCACAATACAAAGTGATTCAAACAACTTTCCACCCTTCAAAACCCTAACTCAAAGATCAACTCACAATTCCTTTAATTTGTCTTGTAGTCATCCAAACAGAGAAAATTGGGCATATCTCCCAATTAATCATCAAACCCACAAACTATTTGTCATTTTAGACACCCATTAAACCTTTTCAAAACATATTTAAAAACCTCATATAGTTCATTTGGAACATATTCCTCAACTCACTACTGCTACATTGCCCTCCTAGGCCAATTAGGCCACTTTTAAAAAGCATCTTCCTACAAAACACCTTCTCAATCACAAAAAAATATTCTTAGACCTTAGCCAAACTCCAAATACCTTGAATCAACAACTTTTAATCATTGAAACCTTCACTAATGCACCAAAGCACTAAACCCTTGTTTTAGGCCTTCCTATGCTTGAACATGGAGGGTTTAATGAAACTACAACCCCAAAACCTTCACTCTACAAAAATAGGCTTCAAACGTATCCCATATGCCTTGCACAAGCTTATTCCACCATTACTTGACTAATTCCAAAAGAATTTATACAAACCCTAGCCTCTAGCCATTCAAATTAAGCCAAAATCCATGAAAATGCCTGTAGGGCAGCATCAAAAACTTCTCAAACACTATTCCTTGCTCTCTAAACCTCCTTTAACATCTACAACTAACCTAAGTCACCCATTCCACCAATTCTTAAACTAATCTATAGGTGGAATGGGTGATTAATCCATTTTATACACCTTCAAACCCTTAAAACAAGGTTTTTAACCCATTAACAAAAAATTGCTTCTAGAATCCTTGAATCTCAATGGAATTGAATAAAACCAAAACCAATCTCTTGTTACTTCATATATCTATCAACTACAATGCAAGTTAGATTAAAAAAAAAATGGTACAGGTTCGAACAATGGCCTACAACGATAGTTTACCATTAATTTATGAGAAAATAGTGTTTATTTTATGGTTTCCAACTTCAATACAAACTCCAGAACCAAAATTCAACCCACACACACTATATTTAAGCCTCAGACAACCAAAAAAAACTAAAAAACTAACCCCAAACTTCCTTTCAAGTTATTTGACCATTGATCTTCCCTAAATCTAACATTTTTGCAAGTTTTGCACATTGACAACTTTTGACAATATTTGCATAACTTGACATCTTTTGCAAAATAAACCCACTATCACCCTACTTACATTCTAAATGGTATATTATGAACTTATTTTCAATAAAAAAGACTCTAGACACCAAAAATGAACCCAAGACCAACATAAGACCTCATTTCCATGATTTGTCATGGTGCCCCTGCACCATACACCCAGACTAAAAAGTTATGAAGTCCCTTTGAGGACTGAGTTACATCAAAACATGCTTCATCACATCATCTCCCTGATCTCCAAAAGCTCTGTCATTTGGCAATCCTTTCCATAGAGTTAGGTATTGAAGGTGTGCATCATCCTTTGCACCATTGACCTTCTTGCCATCTTGATACTACCCTGACCTTGCAAACTGATTTGCTGAGTGTCCTTTGACCTTTTTCTTATCATAAATTGATGCAAAAAGTGACCCTCATGTTTGCAAACTTTCTTTTCCAACTTTGTTTTTGACTTTCCTCTCCTTCACCCCTGAAGCATACTTGAATTCATTCACTTGTTCTTGCCAAACACCTTGAACCGCTGCACCTCTTTCCTTCATATCTTCTTTTAGTTTCTCTGCCTTAGGAACCTCTGTTCCATCAGGTTTATGCATCTCTAAACTGACAAAAATTGACTACCCTTTAACTTATTTTGCATTCAAAGGACAAAGCAATGTCCCTATCACAATTTCATCATGCTTTTCTAATACATTTTGCACTCCTACAACTAATTCATTATTGACCTTCTCTTGACCTGTTCTTGTCACCATTTCATCTTCTCTTCCTTCCAACATTGCATCATTCCTCACATTTTTTTTCTTGACACTTTCAAGCCTTGAAGTGGCTGCAACCTCCATCTTCCTTTCTTCCTCTATTTTTACAAACTCCTTGCCAAACATGATTACCTTTGTTGCCTTGGTATGCTCCTTAACATCTTCCTGTAGTGGTGTTAAAGTGAAGGTATTTCCATCCTTTTCAATAGTGTAAGTATTATCTCTTCCATCATATATGGCATGCCTATCAAACTGCCATGGTCTTCCAAGAAATAAATGACAACTCAGGCAAAAAGTCACAAAGAATCTTGTCTTTATATCCAACAATATTAAACTCAACTAAAGATTGTTCACTAACCAAAATGGATTTATCATCATCAAACCAAGACACTTTATATGGTGTTTCATGAGGAATTTTCTCCAATTTCAGTTTATCTCCATTTCATTTGACACCAGGTTATCAGTGCTTCTAGAGTCTATTGCTACCTTACATACCTTTCCTTTGCATTTGCAGGTGGTCTTGAATAATGTTCTTCTTTGAATCATCTCCTTCTCCTTGGATGCTTTTGGTAGTTTTCTTCTCACCATCAATGACTCTCCCACTTTTGGAGTAGCAAGCTAATTAGGAGAATGGACACTCTCACAATCATCCTCTTGTACTAATTTCACTCTTTTATCACCATCACTTGATGTAGAAGCTTGTTTCACAAGACACTTAAATGCTAGATGCCCAAATTGATTACAATGATAACACCTACCTGAAAATGAACTTGAACCTCTTCCTTGTCCAAATCTTCCTCTAAAATGTCTAAATCCACCTCTTTGATAATTTTGCTTGTATCTTCTTGTTCTTCATAAGTCTGATGTGTACCTCTTTCTCTACTAGTGCTTCCTCTGCCTCTTCCTTGTCTTTCTTTCCTTCTTTTTAGTTTCTATTCCTCCCTAGCAGCCAACTGAAAGCATTCCTCAACTGTCCTAGGCGTAGCCAAAATCAACTCATCTTGAATTTGAAATCTTAAGCCACACATATATCTTGCAATATTTTCATTCTCATCCTCAAGACCTTTCAACTTAGTCTTTGTAAACTTAACTTTCTGATCATCAACAACCTCCTTAAACTCAAAGAAATTAGCTAGTGCATCTATCCAATCTAATACCTCTTCAACATCCAATTTTCCATTATACATTGGCACATCTACTTTCACATCAAAAGCATATCCCTTCACATCCTTAAGCATCTTTATCATTCTTCTCTCATCAGGATCCCAATCAACATCTTGGGTTCTTCCACTTGGAGGGTTTTCTTGCTCACCCTCTTCCTCAAGTCCTCTTGGTCACTTTCCTCTTAAGTGGCCTTTCCTCTTCTTTGTTGTGTCTCCATTGCTGCAAACTTGGATAAGATTTCTTCTTGTGACTCTTTCAACAACTTTATCTCCCTTGCAAGTACTGCACTACCTTTAGGAGGAATTTTGTCTTTTCAACTTCCCACTTTTCACACTTCAAACTACAACTTTTCTCCTTCAAGAGATCTAATACCTATTCTCTGATACCACTTGATGTAGAGCAGAGAGGAAAAAATTCCACAATCACAATACAAAGTGATTCAAACAAATTTCCACCCTTCAAAACCCTAACTCAAAGATCAACTCACAATTCCTTCAATTTGTCTTGTAGCCATCTAAATAGAGAAAACTGGGCATATCTCCCAAAATAATCATCAAACCCACAAACCATTTTTCATTTTAGAAACCCATTAAACCTTTTCAAAACATTTTTCAAAACCTCATATAGTTCCTTTAGAACATATTCCTCAACTCACTGCTGCTACATTGCCCTCCTAGGCCAATTAGACCACTTTTACAAAGCATCTACCTACAAAACACTTTCTCAATCACAAAAAATTATTCTTAGACCTTAAATAGACCCCAAATACCTTGAATCAACAAATTTTAATCACTGAAACCTTCACTAATACACCAAAGCACTTAACCCTTGTTTTAGGCCTTCCTATGCTTGAAACATGGAGGGTTTAATGAAACAACCCCCAAACCTTCACTCTACAAACTAGGGATTCAAACACATTCTATATGCCCTGTACAAGCTTATTCCACCATTACCTGACCAATTCCAAAAGCATTTATACAAACCCTAAAATTAAGCCAAAATCCATGAAAATACCTCTAGGATAGCATCAAAAACTTCTCAAACACTATTCCCTACTCTCCAAACCTCCATTAACATCTACAACTAACCTAAGGAACCCATTCCACCAAGTCTTAAAATAATATATAGGTGGAATGGGTGATTAATCCATTTTATACACCTTCAAACCCTTAAAACAGGGTTCTTAACCCATTAACAAAAAATTGCTAGTAGAATCCTTGAATCTCAATGGAATTGAATCAAACCAAAACCAATCTCTTGTTACTTCATATATATATCAACTACAATGCAAGTTAGATAAAAAAAATGGTACAGGTTCGTACAATGGCCTACAACAACAGTTTACCATTAATTTATGAGAAAATAGAGTTTATTTTATGGTTTCCAACTTCAATACAAACTCCAAAACCAAAATTCGACCCACACACACTATATTTAAGCCTTGGACAACAAAAAAAACTAAAAAACTAACCCCAGACTTCCTTTCAAGTTATTTGACCATTGATCTTCCCTAATCTTACATTTTTGCAAGTTTTGCACATTGACAACTTTTGACAATATTTGCATAACTTGACACCTTTTGCAAAATAAACCCACTATCACCCTAGTTACATTCTAAATGGTATATTATGACCTTATTTTCAATAAAAAAGACTCTAGACACCAAAACACAACCTAAGACCAACATAAGAACCTCATTTCCATGATTTTTCATGGTGCCCCTGCACCATAGATGGTGTCCCTCCATCTTGAATTTTAGTAGATAATGTGTCTCCAACTATGGGATTCAAATATATCATTGCATAAAGGTTTTGCATTTTTTCCCTTTGTTCTTCCAATACCATATCTCTCGTTGATGGTTCATGTTCCTCCTCAATTGGCATGTCTTCTTGTATCATGTTCAATTTCCTCTTTTCACGAAGTTGCCTCATTTATTCTCTTTTCTTTGTATTCCTAGCTTCTTCTTATCCTGTGTTAAAGGAATCCTTGACTGTTTCCTTGAAATGATGAAGATTTTTATATATAGGATGAAAAAGAGATAAATATTAGTTCCACCATAATATGATAGAGTAAAGAAATATCTTACACAAATTTGAAATTAGTCATTAAATTACGATACACACAATATATGACAGTCCAAAAGAGGCATGAGGGGCAGAAAAGGGAATGAAGAGGGCAGAAAAGGGCATGAGAAGGGACAGAAAGGAATATGAAACTAAGGCATTTTTTTATTGATTCTCAAGTTTGTGCATGAAGAGGGCAGAAAAGGGCACAAGGAGGGACAAGAAGGAATATGATAATAAGACATTTTTTATTGATTCTCAAGTTTGTGCATGAAGAAGGTAGTAAAGAGCATAAGGAGGGACAACTTGTAATGAATTAACATTCATAATGATCCTATGGATGTCCTACATTCATTAGGATTGTCCTAATGGACTTATGATACTCCCAATGAAGCTACAACTATCATAGATTCATTAGGACTGCCATAATGAAGTTATGACAATCCTAATGAAGTTATGATTGTCCTAAGATAGTTTTGAAAGACCTAATGAAATTAAAGCTTATATTAACAAGGTTATGATAGTCATAATGAAACTTGTAATACGATGTGATAGTTGATGTGATATGTGTCATGGTGTATAGGGAATTTTGTAGTTGGAAATAGTGTAGCCCCTACAAAGTGTACACATGGTAAGTGGTGTAGAAGGGATTGACATGTATGAGAATCATGTATCTTGAACTAGTGTGGCTCCCACAATGTGTATGCATGACCACCTTATAAATTTGATATAGATGGAATCATGAAACATAAGGAAATCAATCAGTTAGTACTTGTGTGGCCCAACATGTGCACACATGAAACCATATAAAGGTATAGAAAATAATGCATCATGGAATTGGAGCTAGTGTGACATGACATATGCAAGCATCACACTATGCAAATTTGATATAGATAGAATCATGAAATGTAAGGAACTTGAGTTCAAACCGATGTGACCCCATGACACATGCAAGCATGAAACCATGTAAAATTTATGTAATATTGAGTTATTCTAATGAGGATTTTATGCTTCTTGTAAATTGAATGTGGGATGGATCACATTGTCAATTTGACAAGAGAAGAAATTTGATGTGGTGATTTTGGAACACTAACCAACAATATATTTTCTCAATGAGTTATATATAGAGTTAAAATACAATAAAATATAATATTACATTGAGTTTCGAATGTCTAAATTTATTTCATTTGAATGTGAAAATTCCCTCTCAATAAGCAAGGATGAAAATTTATCTTCTAAGAAAGAGTATGTTGAGAATTATAAAGATAAGGACGATTAATATGATGCATTTGATTATATTAACAAAATATAATATATCCCTTAGAAAAATATAATGTGTTTGATTATATTATGTATGTTGAGCACTCATAATTTTGAATACTTAGCAAAATCTAATCCCAAAATCAACATGATAACAAAATCAAAGCATTATATTAAGCATGTATGATAAGAAGTGATAAATAAACATAAGAGAATGAAGTAAAATGTAAAGCATGTCTATAAATACTTGACATACCTTAAAATCCAATATTCAATTTGAGAAACTACCCAATTATGTGTAGCTTGTTTTTATTCTTGCACTAAACTCCTCAAGAATTTGAGCTTTTCATGAATTTTTTTTTGGTAAAAGGCCTATGGCCTATATATATATTATAATAAAATAAAGTATGTACATAGGATTTTAGGATTTGTATCATATGGAATAAGAGTTACAAAATTCCATATCAGATCCCAAGTTGTCCATGACATCATACTTTTAGTTACAATGCAATGGGAAAAACAAAATTTAGAACATATTTTTGATAACACTTGCAAATTTTCAAAAAGAATAGGGCCTATAGATCCATTTTGTATACCCATCTTCAATCTTTTCATTTTCTCTTTATAGTACCAGGTTTCAACAAAAATTCCCAAAAAGGACTGCTTTCTAACAATCAGATTATTACTCTTCCATTCGTATCACTTAGATTGAATTTTCATATTACACCTCAACATCTTTTAAAGCTTGCAAATCACGGGCAAAAGGACCATATCCTGCAACTGGATCAAACTGAGCTTGCAAACCAAAAAAATAGGAGCCATGACCTGCAACTAGTTCATTTTTTATTTGAACCCCTCGAGCCAAGTACGAACGGGTTAGCAAACCCTTTCCTTTCATGATTGCATTTCTGCATTATCATGAGCAACCCCAACTTCCACATGGCCTACATTTGAACTAGAGGAATTCCCTCGACCTTTCATCCCAACAAGAGAGTCATTTATATGAGAATGAGTAGAATGCACTTTGAGGAAGGAAATAGCTTAATACTTTTCCTTTATATCCATATCCATATTCACACAAGTCTTTTGACAATTCTTCCTTAATGCATTCAACAACCTACTATCACTTTTATATTGTAGAGCTAGTTTGATAGAATCATAAATTTCTTCAAATCCATGGTGATGCCTAATAAAATATCTAGGAAACAAACCTCCTATATTCCCATCCCTAGTAAAAATATTGTATCTTTGAGCCACAACTAACAGAGCATTATTTTGAAGAAATTGGGGTTTGAAAAATTGCTCAGCAATTAGCACTAGCTCAGAGGGATTGCAGTAAATCTGTGATATTTGAAAGAAAAACAAGGAGCACCTAAGATGGGAGGATAATTCTTCTTGCACACAGAATCATCACCTCCACTCCAATCAATGTGCAAAAAACTTCCTCAACCTTAGGGAAATTCAAATTGAAGACCACCTTCAAACAGTCGTGAGAGAGGTACTCTTCGAACGAATGCTCCCAAGGTTGCACCATCATGTTCACTCTAAAATTCCAGGGCTTGAAAGCCATCTTTCCACTTTTCAACAAATAGACAATCAACACTCACAAAATGATAAGCAAGAGCAGACATTCGAATGGATATAGCATAAAACAACCATCTCCCTTTATAGCCAATAAACCATGTGCAAGTCTTCTTTGTTACTGAAGAGGAATATTTTGCTATCATGAGAAGGAGAGCCCATTTAATTCACCACATATATAACTTGTAATAGCTCATGCGAAACTTTCTTTCCCAAACTTGCTTTCTTTTCTGCACTCCAAGCCATCATAGCTCCTTGTACCTGCAAAACAACAAACTTAAAATAAACTTGATAGTAGCAACACATGTCCATAATTAGACATTGTTGTCATAAGCATATCTAGGAGTGTGCCTTTCAAATCCCTCAGCATGTTGATGACATAAGCCATGCATCCACATCAAGGGGAGGTACTTTGTAAAATACACTATAATCATTAATCAACACTTCTTCCAATTGAATGTACCAGTAATTAGAGGCCCATCAAATACCAACATCATCATAAAAGATGACTCAACATTTCCCAATATACTTGTTAAGCTAGCTAGGAAAACTATGCCATGAATATCATCCACCTTCCCCATCATTATTCCTTGATCATGTGCATAATGAGTGTGAACATTTAAATTTTTTTAATTTCCTTTATCAATTATGAACTCTAGTAGTTGAGGATATTGCTTTGTAATCTCTTGATGTCCCACTACCTCAAAATCTTGACCATCACAACCCATATTTGTAATCCTATCAGCTAGTTTGTTGTCCTACCTGTATGTATGTGTAATTTAGATTTCATGAAAAGAATCCATTATCTCCCAAACTTTCTCCAATACATATCGTAATATCCAATTGTGTATTTTTCTTTCCTTACAAGCATTAATTATAATTAGAGAATCACCTTCAACATGCATCTTGTGAATGTCCATGGATCTTGCTAACTGCAAACCTTGAAGCAATGCTTGTCCCTCTGCAATGTTATTAGTGTTATTTGGCAAGTGAACTGCTTTAACTTCTAATAGAGAACCTTTCCAATCCCTAATAACTACTACTCCCGACAATCCTGGGTCCCCCCTTGATGATCCATCAAAGTTAAGCTTGAGAAAATATTTTGAAGGAGGTTTCCATTAAACCTTACTTCTATCAATCTTTGACCGAGGAGCTATCAGTTGAGAACCTTTGAAAGGAAAAGATATAAACTCCCAATTTTGTAAAAGCCAATTATCCCAAGCCATGAATAATGAAGATACATTCTTACGGCTTTGAACATATGAGTTAACTACCTTTGCAATTGATTTTTCAATATTATTCTTAATCTACTGAATTGTCTGGGATTGTTGTCTAAAAATTTGTTTTTTTTTCCCACCAAAAACTACAAATTACAATAACTAGAGAAATTATCCATACACAAGCAAAAAAAGAGGATTTAAATAATACTAGCAAAGTGGTAAACAAATCCCATAAGGAAGAAGGCATTGGAAAAGATATATTCAACTTGGATTTGATAAATTTCCAACACTCTTGTGCCAACTCACATTGCACAAATAAATGATCTATTGATTCAATAACTTCTTCGCAAAGCACACACTTGAAAGGTTCCACAAAGCCTTAATCAACCTATCACTTGTCAATATTCTTTTATGTAGAGCAAGCCATGCAAAACTGCCTGCCTTAGGCAAAGTTATTGAAGTACAACATAAAGAGTATGCTCTATGGGACTGACTTTGAGACACAATTGTTGTAAGAGACTTGTAACCTTGCTTTACTATATACTTCCCATCCTTAGAAGGTGCCCAAATTAACTTATCTGATCCTCCTGATAGGAATACAGTTCTCTCTTGTAAAAATTTATGTACACGTTTCTCTGATTAAGTGTTATGAATGGATTCAACAAATTTTTCCACACAATTTTCCCTAAAATAGGCTCAATACTATCAACAAAATCTTTCAGCTTGCTGCCCTACATGTCTGTTAAAACTTGCTCTACTGGAAGTAGTTCTTGAATTGAAGTTAGTGGGGGGTACCCATTGATGCAGACCCAGGGTTGTGACTAAATATCCAAACTCAATTTGATCCAAATACAAAAAAGTGTCTTCTTTCAACACAATACCCTCACTAGGCTATTAGGCCTCAAATCACAACCTTTGATGAAATTAATGAATGAGGCTATACCCAGGCCACAAAATAATGGATTAAGCACTAACACAGGTCCCTAAACATTTTCCCAACCAATTCCACAAGGTTACTTTACACCATTCATGTGTTTCATTAGATTGTCCTTTCAAAAGGCTACAAAATTACTCCTGTTTTACAAAGGAAGTATCCTCTAGATTGCTCCAATCTTCCTGAAACCTTGGGGAAGCAATTAAGATACTCTAAAACCAAAAAATCCACAGTCAAATTTCACCAGTATGGTCAGATTCTTGTCAAACTCAAAAACCCTCCTTTTCAAAGCAAATAACAAGGGTTTGTTAGAAAGCAACACTCCAGGACTTAAACAACAAAACTAAGACTTCAAACACCTTTCCCTAGGTCTTCCTAGACTCCCCAAACTCTTAAATTCCCAATCAAATTAGCATTCCTTTGAAAAACATCATGAAACCACCATTTTTCAATGGAAAATAACATTATCAGCCCTAGGGTATCACATAAACACCAAGTTCTTGTTTTATTAAACCCCTAAATGCAATGGAAATCTAATATACCATGTTTTCCACCAATCCACTGAGCAAAATATCCAACATAGTAGGTGGTTTGGTCAATTTTTCATGATTTCACCCTCAAACCCTTTAACACGGAAAAATAGGGCAGTTTCTGTTATTTATCAATTTCTCACTCAAAACAATGAACTAAGACTCCAAATCAATTGAAAAGAAAGGTAAACATGTGTAACTTAAAATTTTGAAGATCTTAGACCATGAATGACCTATACAAGTCCGTACAACACTTAGATTGTTCAAGAAAATAGTGAAAAGAACTAGAATTTGCTCAAGAAATGTGGTTTTTATTTGTATGTGGATGTTACAATCTTCACCAACCATTGGATCGAGCCTTAGAAGGATTTTTAAGGCTTTGCAATAGGGAACTACCTCCTGCAATGCCCTCAACCACCATTTCAACTAATTGACACCTAATTAACACTTAACTTACAAATTGGCAAAGTTGCCATTAACAACACTTGCAACTTTTGTATTATTGCATCTATTTGACCCTAAAGACCCTAAACACCTCTAAACAACTATAATATGGTCTTTTAGACCTTATTTAAGACCTTAAACATGAGAACAATGCAAAACCATGCATTTTCCTTCTTGACATGAGATGACTCTTTTTACATTATTTTCAAGATTTATCATATTTTGCAACTTCCTCGTTGCCTTACACATTGAACAACCTTTCACATCCACCTTTGATCACTTTAGGACTCCTTATGTTAGCACCATACACCCCCTCAAGGAAAATTCTCTTGCCCCAAGAGTTATTTGATGCTCCATGCTTCAACACTGTTGCTCCATGCATCTCCAGACCCGATGTCTGCCTCGTTGTCCCTAGATCAAAGTTTGATGTTGCTCCATGTCTCAGACCTACAAACAAATAATCATTAGCAATATACAAGCTTGCATTTTTTTTTGTTCCACCTAGATACTTGCAACTTCCCTTCATCCTTTGTGTAGTTTGCCATGTGATCATACCTTTGTGTCTTAACTCAATTTTTTATTTCCTTACTACCCTCAGACCATCCATGCTTCCATCACCATGTACCCAAGCATTAGCAGCTTTGTTCTCTTTCACATCAACAACTCCCATTTTTTTTACAACATGACACTTATCAATAGGGCACACTATGGTCCCAACAATCACTATACCTTACTCAATGAATTGTTCCTCAAGCAGTCTACCCTATTTTTCACACATCCTTGCAAATTTGTTAGCATCCACTATACTCAAATCAGACTTAGTCATAGGTTTCATGTTAACCTTTTGCAAAAATAGATTGTTCACTTTCTTACCACCATTCAAAGATGTTCCTTTCATTGCCCTACCACTATTACTCTGTTGCAAATAAGAAAATGCATTGTCCCTTTTGTATTCAAGCCTTAAGGGCTCCTTCCTACCAAACATAATTACTTTTGATTTACCTTTGATCTGCCCTTTTTCATGTAAAGGAGTTAACTTATAGCTTTGATGATCCTTCCATATTGTGTAAGTATTGGCCCAACCATCATACATAGACCTCCTATCATATTATTGCCATGGTCTTCCTAAGAGAAGATGACAACAATCCATAGGCAATATGTCACATAGGACTCTATCTTTGTACTCCCCAATCTAGAAATCCACATAGGCTTGTCCATTCACCACTAAAGTTTGACTATCATTCACCCAAGAAACCTTGTAGGGTGCTACATGAGGTATCTTTTCTAGACTCAACTTATCTACCATTTCCCTAGACACCATGTTATCTTGAGAACCCGAATCAATAACAGCTTGACACACTTTACCTTTGCATTTTCATGAGGTTCTGAATAAACTCCTTCTTTGTCTCATGTCTTCTTCCTTTGGTGTTTCCTGCAATGTTCTTCTCATCATAAGTGCCTCTTCTACTTTTGGATCTGCAGACCTACTTGTACTTGTAAAACTTTCACACTCTTCCTCTTGAATAAATTGTGTTCTTCTCTCATTCCTCCTATCACCACTTGAAGTTGCACCTTGATTTTGAGGACACCTAAAGAAGGGGTGTCCAAATTCATTGCACTTGAAACATCTACCTGAAAACTCATTGAAATCCCTCTTTGACCTGAAGTTTGTTCTTCCACCTCTCCTTCCGCCTCTTGATTTAGGAGCTTGTTCCTTGTTTTTATCAGCCTCTTCATGTTCTTCCTTGGATTTCCTTGAACCTCTTCCTCTATTCACACCACCTTTTCCCCTTGCTTGTCTCTCTTGTCTCCTTTTGATTCTATCTTTTGCCCTCATTGGCATCTGAAAGCATTCTTCAACTATTTTAGGTGGATTGAGGCTGATCTCATCCCTTATATTCAACCTCAAACCACTCAATTATCTTGCCACTATGTCCACTTCATCCTCATTATGACCTGCTCTTATACACAATCTATGAAACTCTTCAGTGTAAGACATCACATCCATTTCTCTTTGTTTTAACTCTTGCAATTTCATGAAAGTTTGAATAGCATAATCTGCTGGTAAGAATTGAGCCTTAAATTTTGCTACCATTCTATCCCAAGAACATATTTTAGACTTACCTTTCTTGACTATGTCCTCTTGCACAAAATTCCACCATGTAAGAGTTGGTCCTTTCAACTTTGTCTTTGCATACTTAACCTTCTTGCTGTCATCAATGTCTTCAAATTCAAAAAAGTTATCCAAAGCATCAATCCATGCTAAAACATTTTCACTATCCATCTTACCTCCATACATGGGAACATCAACTTTTACCTTAGGAGACTTGTCACCTTTTACCACCTTTAGCATCCTAAGCATTCTTCTTTCAACATGATCTAGTTCATCTTCTTCATTTGGTACTAGAGGATCCCCTTCAGCCTCTTCATCACTTTGCTCTTCATCTACAACTCCTCTCCTCTGATTCTTTTCAAAGCAGCTATCCTTGCTATAGTGGCATCTTGAGATTCTTTGTAGATCCTCTCCTTCCTTTCCAATTTCTCCTTCAACTTTTGTATCTCTTTACATTGCACTAGCCTTTGGAGGCATCCTTCACAACCTTCAAAATCAAACAACCAACAACAAGATCTTGTGCCTGATTCTTTGATACCACTTTGATGTAGACCCAGGGTTGTGACTAAATATCCAACCTCAATTTGATCCAAATACAAAGTGTCTTCTTTCAACACAATACCCTCACTAGGCTATTAGGCCTCAAATCACAAACTTTGATGAAATTAATGAATGAGGCTATACCCAGGCCACAAAATCATGGATTAAGCACTAACATAGGTCCCTAAACACTATCCCAACCAATTCCACAAGGTTACTTTACACCATTCATGCGTTTCATTAGACTGTCCTTTCAAAAGGCTACAAAATTACCCCTGTTTTACAAAGGAAGTATCCTCTAGACTGCTCCAATCTTCCTGAAACCTTGGGGCAGCAATTAAGATACTCTAAAACCAAAGAATCCACAGTCAAATTCCACCAGTATGGTTAGATTCTTGTCAAACTCAAAAACCCTCCTTTTTAAAGCAAATAACAAGGGTTTGTTAGAAAGCAACACTCCAGGACTTATCCAACCAAACTAAGACTTCAAAACCCTTTCCCCAGGTCTTCCTAGACTCCCCAAACTCTTACATTCCCAATCCCATTAGCATTCCTCTGAAAAACATCATGAAACCACCATTTTTCAATGGAAAATAACATTATCAGCCCTAGGGTATCACATAAACACCAAGTTATTGTTTTATTAAACCCCTAAATGCAATGGAAATCTAATATACCATGTTTTCCACCAATCCAATAAGAAAAATATCCAACATAGTAGGTGGTTTGGTCAAATTTTCATGATTTCACCCTCAAACCCTTTAACACAAAAAAATAGGGCAGTCTTTGTGATTTATCAATTTCTTGCTCAAAATAATGAAATAAGACTCCAAATCAATTGAAAAGAAAGGTAAAAATGTGTAACTTCAAATTATGAAGATCACAGACCATGAATGGCTTGTACGGGTCCGTACAATACTCAGATTGTTCAAGAAAACAGTGAAAAGAACCAGAATTTGCTCAAGAAACGTGGTCTTTATTTGTATGTGAATGTTACAATATTCACCAACCATTGGATCGAGCCTTAGAAGGATTTTTAAGGCTTTGCAATAGGTAACTACCTCCTGCAACGCCCTCAACCATCATTTCAACTAATTGACACCTAATTAACACTTAACTTGCAAATTGGCAAAGTTGCCATTAACAACACTTGCAACTTTTGTATTATTGCATCTATTTGACCCTAATGACCCTAAAAATGTCTAAACAACTATAATATGGTCTTTTAGACCTTATTTAGGACCTTAAACATGAGAAAATTGCAAAACCATGCCTTTTCCTTCTTGACATGAGATGACTCTTTTTACATTTTTTTCAAGATTTATCATATTTTGCAACTTCCTCGTTGTGTACACATTGAAAGACCTTTCACATCCACCTTTGATCACTTTAGGACTCCTTATGTTAGAAACATAAGGTGTAGGTGCCCCTGCACCACCCATTCCATGAATCCTTCCAAAAGTGCACACTTTCCCCATTATGAACCTCCCAAGTCAGATATGGAATAATAACCTCCTTGCAAGCTACTAAAAAATTCCACATAATCGACCCACTTTGTGGATTTGAAATAGTTAAAATTCTAGTTGGATTATCATCATCCAAATACTTAGCTTGCATTAGAGTACACCACCTCAAGTTTGGCTTTTGATACATATGCCATACTATCTTTGCTCCAAGGGCTAAATTTCTTGCAGATAGATTATGCATGCCTACTCCACTGTTTTTATTCATACACATATTTTCCAAGGATACCAATGGAACCTTCTTTTTTCCATCCATATTTCCCTTCAACAAGAAATTCTTAATAAGCTTTTCAATTTGCTGCATAATGCATTTTGGGGCCTTCAAAACAACCATAAAATGATTTGGAATAGCTACTAATACTGACTTAACCAGTTGGATGCAGCTGGAGAAACACAACCACCTTGCCTTCCAAGATAAAATTCTAGAATTTATTCTATCTAGGACCTTGCTACACCCTTAATATTGGTGTACATCGGGCTATGAATAGTCGGCTTGTGGCTATTTTAACTCCTAATTAAGTCATGTTATCATTATTATATTATTATTTAGCTGGTTAGGTCGGCCTAGGTCTTATATAGGGGTGTCTAAGTTGGCCTAGGTGATATATACTAGGCATAAATAGGTATATATAGGAGGTTGTGAGTCTTATTTCATCATTATATTGTGAAGTGTGTTCTCATTAGAGATATTTGGAGGTTTCCCCCCTTGAAGTGGCTTGTTATTCTTAGTTATTATCAAGTATTTGCAACATATTTCATATCATATTCTTCTATTGTGCAAGTTATTTCATAATAGACCTTGTGCCAATAATGAAGTTTATTTTCCCCTAAAAAAAAGGAATACCTAGATATGTACAGGGAAGCTTAGCTGCTTGAAAACCCAACAAGTTTACCAACCTCTTTGAAATAGATGGCTTTGTGCTAAAAATCAAAATCTTGGACTTAGAAGCATTTACTTTTTTGACCCGAAGTAGAGCAAGTTTTAATAGACATTAACAATATCATGGAATTGCAAGTGAATATCATTGCATTACATCAAAGCATGTAATAACTCAACTACAATATCAAAGAGAGATGATTAATGACTGAAATCAGATTAAGGAAATTTATATCAAACCTCTTTACAGTAAAAATAGTGCACTTTCAGTCATTCAAATGAGTAGCAATACATCCCAAACTCCTCATGAAATGGTCAATTACAAGTACTAATCAATTCTAAACTATTCCTTCTCATTAATCCATCATTTTTCAATGTAAATAAATCTCAAAGAATCATATTACAGGCCTTTAAAATTGTAGATTGAAACCCAGTTTGAAACCCCAAGTCAAGGAAATGGTACGACCTCCTAGAAGGGGTGATTTTGCCTCAAAAATTAGAATTTCAATAAACACCACAAATGAGTCGCCCAACTAAGAAGAAACCAATGGATCAATACCCAAAATGATATCTTTTCAAATCTCACAAAGATATGAACAATTTCATGTTTCCTAGCTACTCAAAAAAAGCATTTCCAAAACTCAAAAAACCTATATCAACACTCAAAAATTGAATCAAATCTTCTCTAAACTCACACCAAAATACCAAAATCCACACACCACACCAAAACTCACAAACCCACATCAAAATACTAAATATATCTTCATTTTAATCACTTCCAAAATCACCCAGCAACAAAAAATCACTAAAAGATATGATAACTTGAACTCCAACCAACTAGGGTAGTTTTTTCACCATCACAACCAGGTATCTAGTGAAGGTTTTTCATCCCCCAACCAAAAAAGATGAACTCAAGAAGCATTCCTGTAGCATAGCATTATGTTGCCAAAAGCTAAGATAACCAAATGAGAGCTCAAATGAGAATATATAGAATGAAGGAGAAATTAGGGCAACCAAGCTTCAAATTTTAATTCTTTTCCCTCAAAGACGTTCAACCCATTCTAGAGCTCTCCAATATGAAATATTTAACTTTACTTTATTCCTCCTCAAACTTGACGTCCACCTTTGGAGGCAACAATAATCTTTTATTAAAAATATTAAACCTCCTTACCTTTGCATTATGAAACATAAACTTGTTGTTTAAAAACAACTTAAAGCACCAAATTCCTAGGCGTTGATCAAAGGGGTCTCCCATGAACCCATTACCCCTTCACTTAATTCATAAAGTGACTTTATAAAAGACTTAAGTGACAAAAATCAAATATTTCTCTAAAAACATTAGAACTCACCAAGGCTAAAACTAGAAACCACTGCATTGAACTAATAGAGGAATAGATGCTAGGACCAAGTGCTAAAAATGGCACTTACTAAAAATAGAAATTTTCTAAAAATAGTGAGTCAAATCTCACAACTAATCCAATCGGAACCCAACTAGAGCTTACTATAAAGATAGCCACTGCTAAAAATAGTAACTCTATCGGAAAACACAAAAAACCTCCACAAAAGCTCATCACAGGACACTATGTCACCTAACCATATCCACTTAGCCTATGAGAACCAGGGATAGGTTAGTGAAAAGCTTGTACTAAACTAGGTGCAAGAAGGGGACATTACAGTGCCACCCTATGATCACACATTGAGACCCTTGTCATGACCTTATCTCATACAACACATTAATACTTATATGAAATTTTCCTTTAGGGCCATCTTCATCTTATCATATTTCCTTATATTTAGGGGCAATCATCCGTAACCATGCTTTCATGTTCACATCCTACTTATCTATGTGTACATGCTTATATCATCATTATATGCTTGGAAGATCCTTATTTGTCCGCTAGGTCCATCTTTTATTTTATAATTTACCTAGATTGGGAGAAACATTATGCATTGATTCCCATCTTTATTTTTTTCTTACATGATACATCGTTACATGCTATACATGCTTACATCTTATTTGATCATTTATATTGTTTATCCTTATCATTGTCATGTATCACTTTTCCTCTCATTAATTTGTTGCATTCGTTGGGAACAACCAGTTGGTAAGAGGCATAAATTAGTGTTTACACATTTCACAATTGATATTTTAGATAAAAAATTATACTAGACAAAGACTATCATTATATCCAAATAGAGCTTGATTTCATTACATATTCACATTGCACTAAGATCTATCATGTTGTCATATCATGTGAAGATTTATTAAATTATATTACTACACAATGCAACAATTTATCTCATTTTTTATATCATGTAGTGATCTACCACATTTCCATGTCATGTGGAGAGTCATTGCATTATATGTTTGCATCACATAATGATTTTTCACATTACCAAATAGTGCATAAATTTATTGCATCACCATATTCCATAGTGATTAATTGCATTCACATCATGTGGATACTTATTTTATTGCCACACTACATGTATTTTTATCACATGGACACATTGTGTAAACCCATTTTGCATTACTTTATTGCACATGCTCATATAAAATTACCACATTGTGCATACCCACATAACATTACTTGTACATCATGTTGCAAGGTGTGTGCCCTTGGTCTCCTTGTGTTGTGCAGCATAGCGCTTGGGTTTGTGACATGGTTTAACTACCTCTCATGGATTCATTAACTCTAAAGGTTGTATTAGGCATTAATAGGTTGATCTTTTGGTGCAATAACAATTTTTTTTGCAACAATTGGTATTAGAGCCTAGGTCATGGGTTTGAACCCCTCTCTTGCACAACCCGATTGTTGCAAGTTGTGTGCCCTTGGTCTCCTTATGTTGTGCAGTATAGCACTCGGGTTCGTGACATGGATTAATCTCCTTCCGTGGATTCATTAACTCTAGTAGTTGTATCAACATTAATAGATTGATTTTTTGGTGCAACGATAACCATCTTTGCAACACATCACTCATGCCCAATCATAGTACCACATTGCATGGATTTTTTTCATCTCTTTTGTTGGTGTTTCAATTCTCACCTTTGGAGTGCATATTGGAAATAGAAAACTATGTGTAGATAAACTACTCTTGAAATTAGGAGGGGAAGCTCCCTCTTTTGTTGTTGATGTGTAAAAATAAATGTAAACTAAGTTCCTATCTTTTTACTCATTCGAGAGCACAAGGTCTATAAAACTCTATGTGTTGCAGCTGAGGTTTTTCTCTAGTTTCGTAGATCTCGACTACAACTAGGCCTAGTTTATAACTATCCTATCTCAAGTAAATTCAAAGTGAGGATTTAAGAGAAATTGGGAATGCTTGGATCACTTAGACAAATTGTCTCTTAGAATGCATTTGAAGGCTCATTTCTCTTTTAGATTTACATTGAAATAAAGTTTCTGCAAGTAATCATCAAACGATAAACTATATCTCAAGATTCCCTTGGAGGCGAGGTGCTCTTTCTGAAGTGTAGGCTGAAATAAAGGTTATTAGAAACAACATCAAATGATAATCCTAATCTCTAAATTCCCTCGAAGGTGAAGTGCTCTTTTAGAGGTATAGATTGAAAGAAAGATTACAAGAAACAACAAATATGAAAGATCTTGAGAATTTTGGATCAAAGGCTCATTCCTCTCTTGATTTATTATCTCAAACTCAATCAAAGATTACACTTTTTGGGATAGAAAATTGTATGAAAGAGGACAATCATCCAACATTACGATCAACCAAAATACACTTAACAAATATTGAACACACACTAGTAGAATTTGGCAAATAAATGACTACATGACTAAAAATTTTAGTCACATGACTAACACTAGTAGTATTTGGCAAATAAATGACTAATTTGGTCATCGAGTAAAATCCCAACTAAATGACTAAATAAATGACTAGTATTAGACAAATAAAAATGACTAAATAAATGAGTAATATTAGACAAAGAAAAATGACTAAATAAATGACTAAATAAATAACTAAATAAATAAATGTGCTCATTATTAAAATCTTGGCCTTAATTTTCATTTTAATAAACATACTCTAAAACCTTTGTCAAGACCTTATTTTCAATCGTAGTCTACCTTAATTAATAATAAAATATTACAAATAAAATTACTAATAAATATTTTTTGTGGAATAAATATTTTGTTTTGTGGTGTCATCATATGAACACCAAAGTTTCTTCTAAATTGAATGCCCAACTCCTCAAATGGCCCAACTATGTAGTGTGGAAGATAAATATGCATACAATTCTCAAATATATACTAAGCTACTTATAAGTTTACATACTCTACATTTACTAGAGGAAAATAATGATATTACAAATAGTTTACAAGTATGATTATAAAAAATATTTAAATTATAATAGAAGAGATAATGGAGATATAAAAAAATAAAGGAATAGAGACAAAGAAATTTATAGAGGTAGAGAGATAAAGAGGAATAGGTATAAAGATGGAGAGAAAGATTGAAAGAGAAAGGAATAGAAAAAAGAGAGATAATACAAAAGAGATAGAAAGGGAAAGAGAGATAAAGAAAAGAAAAAATAACTTTTGATTACTTGTTTCATGCCAAAAATCCAAGAATGGTATGTGTCCTTGGGGAGTTATGCTCAAGGTAGCATGCCGTTTGATATAGATAGACAAACTTATAGAGAGAGAAAGACATAAAAGAGAGAGGGAGATAGAGATAAAAATATATAGAAAGACAAATGGAGAGGGAGATATAGATAAGATATAGAGAGGTGGATAGAGAAAAAATAAATTGAACTCCTGTAATAAATTTACTATTACAAATATATAATTTTTTCTAATGAAAATTTATATTTAAAATATATATTTATTGAGTGAATCCTAATTGAGACCTTTGTTACATAAACAACATCATTTGCTAAATGACCTATCAATTGACCTCATGTACTACACATATGTCTAAAAAAATACACCAAAATTTTCTCTAATTGACCTTTCATACCTCTTCAACGTACCTATTGCACACCAAGGTGCAATTGCTAGTAATATTAATATATATATATATATATATATATATATATATATATAACATGTCAAAATGTGATCATTATTAAAATCTTGGCAATGATTTTCATTAAAGATATAAAGTTTCCACAATCCATCTTGTTGTTACAATAAATTTTCGGGATTTGATTGTGTTTTTGTTTTTCATCAACGTTTTGAATCACCCTCCATGATTCATCATCAGGATAAGAGAGAGCTAAAGAGAAAAATGAATTGTTGCAGACCAAGACAAGCTAAAAAGAGGGAGGGAGGAGAGAAGGAAGGAATACCAAAGTTCAAGGTCAAGGGATGACAAGATCAAAGAGGAGAGAAAGAGAAAAGGAAAATGAAAGAAAGATGATAAAAATAAAATAAGATTAAAAGAGGAAGAATAAACTAAGAGACACAAAAAGGAAATAAAGGCCACAAAACTAGAGAAAGAGAATAACCCTATAGAATAACAAAAATGAAATTATTAATAAAAAGAATAAAAGAGGAGAGAGCATAATAATAAAACTAAAGACACAATTGCAACAAAATTAAAACCTTAAAAAATAAAAATGAATAAATAAACAGAGAGACTCACAAAGTAAATACCTTGAAAAATAAAATTAAAAACAAAAGGACAAGACAATAATAACTACAATAATAAAAAGCTTAAAGAATTGAAAGAAAAACTGAGAATTGAAATAGAAGATTAAAACCAAAAATTACCAATTAAATCTAAACCTTAAGAATTTAAGAAAAAAATGAATAAAAAAGAGAGAAAAAAGACACAACCACGAAATTATAAAAATTAACGAAAACCATAAGAGAACCTAAAAAACTAAAACCCAAAAACCTTGAAAAACAAAAAAATAAGCAAAAGAAGAGAAAAAACAAAAGATAAGAATAAGCAACCAAATAATATAAGAGGAAAAAGGACCAATTTTTTTTATAAGCATAATTTTCATTTTAATAAACATACTCTAAAACCTTCATCAAGAATTTTGAATCGTAGCCCGCTAGAATGGAGAAGTGAGTCGAAACCTTTTTTTTCAGGCATAGCCCACTAAAATGGAGAAGTGAAGGATGAAACCTTATTTACAAGGTAGCCCGCCAAAATGGATAACATATAATCTATGAACACTTGCATTCTTCATATGTGATAACATATAATCTATGAACACTAGATTGGAGGTGCTTGATGTCCCAGGTTGCAGTGACTTGATGCTTGAGTTCTGAATGCATTATTTATCCTGTGTTGAGTTAGATCAAACCTTATTTAAATATGCTCTTAACTACCTAAATACTTTTGATTCCCCTATTTTTATAGGAGAGGATTGGGTGATTCAACTTGAAAGGGAATCTGGCAGTCTTTCAAGATAGGTAAATCCTATTATGTATGCTTACATGGTACAATAAGCAATATTGTCTTCTAATAGCCTATGTTGAGTTTTTTCTTTAATGTTGTATATTGAGATCATGGATTCCATGATGATTGTAGCTACTTAATTAGAGCTCTCTATTTATCATTCAGGTTATTGGGAAGTTTCCTTACATTGCAAATTACAAGGCTAATAAATTTCCAGCTGGTGTCAATGTGAAAGAGCTTGTCAAATCTCAATTAGCAATTGTTTGCATTGATGGTAAAGATAAGCATCTCTCAGGATTTTTTCTTTGCATTTTTTCACACTTTGAGTATTGAGAAGCCAAAGTATGAATGCCAATAAGAAAAGAAGAAAAATACATCAGGGTTTATAGACAATAAGTTAGGGCAACCAAACCACTAATTGTATCAATTTATAATATAATTTTATAGAGGAGTGCTTAGCACATCAAGGTTAAAAAAAATTAATAGATCATGATAAGTGTACATTGATACAACTTATCTTGCAGCTTATGGAACTTTGATGGATGCTACTAGTATACAATTACATGGTGTTTTGGATGATCTCTTTTCCTATGACGGTCCACTTGGAGCCACATTTACTCAGGATGTTGTGATGGTTCATCTTTGGGCGCCAACAACTCAAGTATTCATTTTTTTCTATTTTATCTTTATTCTAATTCTACAACTAAGAAAAACTATTGATTATCCTTATTGAAAGAATCATGTATTCATTGTTTTGTCATATCCTTTTACTTCTTCAATGTTTCTCATGGCATGGAAATAATCTAACATGTTTTAAAGCAGTGCGTGTGTCTTCATTTATTCTGGTCCTTCAAGTGGTTCACCTTTAGAAGAAATTCAACTCAAAGAAGATAGTGGTGTTTGGAGCACTTGTGGGACAAGGAGTTGGGAGGGGAAATATTACTTGTATGAAGTCACAGTATTCCATCCTAGTAGCCAACATGTTGAAATTTGTATGGTAAATGATCCTTATTCACGAGGGTAATTCTCTGCAACTATGATGGTTGGACAATCTTTTGTTGTTTCATTCTTAGCCCTTGATTTGGACTTAATGTCTTTGTTGTTTTTTATTTCAGCATTATTAATATATTCTTGTTCAATTCTATAATGTGGCAAAAAGACTTTCAGCAAATGGAGAAAGATCTTTGTTTGTTAATCTCCAAGACTCAGCATTGAAACCAGAAGGATGTGAAAGCTTGGCTGCTGAAAAGCCACAGTTAGAATCATTTGCTGACATTGTTATTTATGAGTTACATATCAGGGATTTCAAGTTTGTCTTGCTGATTGTGTATATTTTTTTACTTACTCATTTCTAATGCTAACATCCCATCTTTATGCAAAATTATATTAATAGCTCTTCAAATCAAATCCGACAAGGGTAAACAAACTATAAATCATTGACTATGCTTATGCAACATGGTCTTGAGAAGGGAAAGGGCATATTTTTTAAAGATCATATTTGAAGGCTAATGGTCATCTGTAATTTATAAAGCTTGTCTTAATGGAGAAGTGAAAGCACGATGCCTGATTTAGGGTTGCAACCTCTTCCCATTTTTCCGCATTGGACACGATTTGTGTAGAATCTTGTGGTAAGTCACTTTCCATTGTTTTAGTTAATTTTACTTTTCAAATTTGTACGCGGTCAGACCATTTTTTATTGTGTTAAGAATGATTGCTCTATAAACTGTGACATATTAGATAATACTTATGATTTCATGTAGGTTGCATGCATGATTGGGTAACATACCAAATTGCTAAGAAGCTTGTCAAATCTCGATCAGACATAGTGATTTTGTTTTTTTTTTGTTTTTATCTACATAATTCAAAGAATGGAATAGTGATGAAAATGTCTTAAAATTTCTTTCTTACCACCAGATATTTCAATTCAAACACTAAACTTTGGGCATTGGTCTTTACAATTCTAGGTATGTTGACATCTAGTTTGTTAGTTTCTAAATGTGGTTGTTCTTGTGAAATAGCTAGAGTTGTAGTTTTGATGTAGGTTTTTATTCAAAACTATAAGAGTCTAGAATCAGATACTGGTAACAGACTAAGTTGTCTAGTAGTGACAAGTCCTAGTTGTTTCTCCTCAAACACCAAGTTGTCCCATTCTTTTGTCCATTTACATTGTCACACATGATTCAAAATTTTCTGCATGTGGTTTTGCTCTAGTTGTGACTTTATTCAAGCACACAAGCAATGAATTGAGTTGTTTCTTGTCCTGAGCATTTGGGATTGTTTGAACACTAAAATGTACATTTTTGAATTAAAGCTTATTTGGATCCCATCATAAATTATTTTCTTCTATCATCTAGTTGGAAGGAGTGTAGTGTCCACGAGACACTCATTTTTGGGTGTATTTTGATGGTACATATGAAGAGGAAGGCCAAAATGATATCAAAGGAAACATATGGGATAAGGTGCACCTTTTATTTCTAGAAAAAAAATATTTGAGCTTTGTTTTGGTTGTGTAATGTGTTCATGCTTTCATTTCCTCAAGCTCTTTACATTGTTATTGTTAAAATTTTATGGCTTTGGTTGTGAGTTTGAAGCATTTGGTTTATGATCTTTGCTAGGGAGGCATTAACAAGGTTGAGATGCTCTTTGCTCTCATTGGCCACTCCTCGTGGGAGTTCCAATGGCTCAAGAGAAGATGTGAATAACCACTCAAGCAAATCTGTCCTAGATTACTTGGAGCAAAAAAGATTCAAAAGCTCCTATTACTTGGATATCAAGGCTCTGGTACCAGTACCATTTTTAAACAGGTAAATGCCTAGTACTTGAAGAATCTGATTGCTAAATGATAATCTTGAAACAATGCAAAATGAAAGTTGAATTGCAATAAGTAATCTTTATATTAGTTATATTTATTTACTTGGAAAATCTTAATGGAAATCAAGCTTTGCTTCTAACTTTAAATTTTATCTTCCTCATCAAATTTCAAGTTGTGTGTCCTTTAAGAAATGGAGGAATTTGGAGACACAACTTGAAAATGAATTTATGATAAAGAAAGGTCAAAGAAAAATAAAATTATAAGACTGGACTCAAACATATATTTCAACCACCAAAGTTATAGAATTTGGTGAAATTAGCAGATTTAAAGCTAAATGCTCAAAGTACCATATAGATTGGTTTTGTGACATGATTCTCCTGTGTGGCAAGTTGAACATTCATTGGTCTTGTGGATTTTAATTCCTATTGGAAAAAGAGGACATATTGTTAGGCTTTTAAATAGTGTTTAGAAATTATGTTATTCATTAAAAGTAAATTGGTTGACTGTTGTTATCTTTCAACCAGTTCCAACTTTCCTTCTAAGGTACCTAAGATTGGAATTGACACTATGCCAATTCCCACTTTCCATTCTAATTATTATCTATAATGATGTTTATTTTTTGAAAGCAGTATAGGTTTATCCTGAAGTATAGCAGATTGGTGCAGGAGCACCAAGGTATTTGTGAAATGTTGATTCGTGGAGTTCTTAGGTCAGTTTGATTTTTGAGTCTAGAAGTCTTTAATAAGGTCATGATTGAACAATTCATATTGTATCAAGTCATGTTTGATGGTTTTAGTGGTCTTTAGGAGGTTGGGAAGCTAATTTTGCAAAATTGACAAAATTGCCAAATTCTTGTCAAGGAAAAAATGTAAAAAGTATGCAATAAGGAAGCCCAACAGTCATGGGAAAGATAGAGTTAGTTTAGTACGTGTGAGTCAGTTATTTTTAAGTCACCTAAGAGGTCATGGTGATATTTTTAACCAATGTGAAAAAAGATGTAAAAATTAACAAATTGTTGTCAATCAAAAAGTTGCAAATTTGTGTAAGTTGGAATACCAACAGGCAAGGAAAGAAAGAAGTCACTTGGAGTCAGTTGACTTAGTTCATTCAAGGGGTAAAAGGATTTAAAAACATTGTGGAATTCATTGTAATGGACTCTAGATTGGTCATTGAAGAAAAATAAAGTTGTTTTCCTCAAATTTCTCAGTTTTCTTCTCAATTTTCGGTGCAAATTCACTGTTGCATGGATGGTACAAATCCGTACAAAAAATTCATCTAAAATCTTGTGAATTTATTGGAGGGGTGTGTTAACAGAAAATTGCATTTGATTTGAGCGTTTGATATTGTATTTGAAGTGTTTTATATTAATTTTTTTGTGATTGACTGGTTATACCTTATTTAAGGGTTTTGAGGTTTTTGTAATGAAATGAGCTCATTTCACCTTCTGTTTTCTCTGTTCCTAAGTGGAATGAGCTCATGACAGAGGATATAGTATGGTTGAGTTGTAGGATTAGCTTGAATAAAGGTTTTGGAGAAGTTTGATGACTGTCTTGTGGTGTTTTAGGTGAATTTTGAGCTTGAAAGTGCTAGGTTTATGAATGAGTTGGATGAAATATTGAGTGTAAAGGCTGTAAGTTGGTTTTGTAAGCTTGTGCAAGCTTATTGAAGTTTTTTGGAGGTGGTGCCAACTTTCAATAAACCCTACTCTAAATTGGGGAAAATGGGGGTTTTCAGTTAAAGAGGCTAGTTGAGGGTTAGATACTTTAAAGAAGGTGGATTTGGTCCTTTTGTCACCTGGTAACAAGATCTAATCATTTTTTGAGTGTTGGCTGAAATATTTTAAAGCAATTCCTTTGAAAAAGTGACCTAATTGGTCTACTAGGTCAGCGCAGTTGCATGATTTTGTGTGAGATGGTCCAAAGTGACCCATGATGGTTTTAAGGTATGTTATAGATTTCCTTAAAGGGTGTCTAAAAGTGTAGAGTGATTGGTTTTTGAGTGGTTCTCTATGAGATAAAGTCAAAACTTTGGGTCTACAGACCTACTAGATGAGTAAAAGAGTTTTTGCAAATGAGTGATTTGGAAGAGTTTTGTGAATCAATTGGCTATTTGAACCAACTTGTATTGTGGTGATTTGATCAAAGCCAAATTTCTCTGCATCAAAAATCCCAACATTAGTTGATACTTGATTCCAACCATTGCATCTACTCACTGAAGTATAGTATAAATAACATTTGCAATGTAACACTGATCATTGAATGATAGGTTGGTTTATGTGATTGGCAACATTCTACTACCATGATGCACTTCTATCTTCCTACTATATTATTTAGTGAATTATTTGATAGTTTGATAGATTAAGGGTCCCTAACATACTTTGTTCTCTTGGGCTTAGATATGGTGAAGTTAGGGCATGCCCCTGTTTAGTTGTCATGGACAGTTTCTATTATAGTTATCAACTGGCTGACTAAATATATGGCCAACTTCAGGCCTACAAGCAATCCACCCTCAAAACAGGAAACTAATTAAATTCAATTCAAAAAAATGTAAATTTCCCCATTTGGTTTGTGTATATATGTTCATATTTAGGATTATGATCAATTTATGTGATACCTCTTAGCTCTGATACAAAGATTGTGCATAGTTCTTCTCAGTTTATTCAATTTGGCACTATTATTGTTATCCTGTGATTTAGGCTTCAAACTGGTGCAGGAGCACCTCCACCTTATGCCTACAATTAGAGCTCTAATTGTTGATCATTGAAATGTTTAGGAAGGATTAAATTTGTTTTGATGTTATTTGTTTTAAATAAGGTCAATCAAGACCCCTTTAGGTGTTAAAATGTGAAAAGTGGTGATCTTCCACTAAAGTGTCTTTGTAGCTTTTAAAGGAAAATTAGTGAGTTTGTATAGGGATGTGTAGGAATAGTGTTTTGTTAATGCAATAAGGCTATTTTCAAGCTAGTAGTGTGGTTTTAGTGAAGTTATAGGTGAAGGAGTGTAAACATTACAATATGAGTCATATTGTTGTTATATCATGTGTACAAGATGTAAACTTGGCCTTCAACGATCATTAAGGGTTTAAAAATCAGTTGTAAAGTTGGTTGGTCATTGGTTGAGCCTAAAGAAGCCTTTAAATGGATTGAATTCATTGATTGTAATGTTGTTTGTTGAAGGAGAGGTCTGGCAAATAAAAATTCTCTGTTTTTCATATACTTTTATGTGTTTTCTCACATTGTTCAAATTTGTATGGGCATGTACAGTAAGATTTTGATATGAAATCATTTCCATGTTGTGAAGACTTGTATCAGCTTCATTTTGTGTCAAGTTGGAGGGAATTTAGAGGTGTTTGGTGATAGAAAACTCTATTTTTCTTGTGAACAACCCGAGAACCTCTATTTTGAGGGTTTTGTGACCTAAACATGATTTAAAGGGCCCTTACACCTTCTTTGGTTACTGTAACTTGTGTAAGGGGCCATATGGAGTCTTTTTTAAGTGTAGGATGCATGATTAGAGTGTTGAGAAAGAAATAAGGGAGATAAACTTGTTGTTCCTGAGAGTTTTGTGAAGAAAATGCATGTAAATGAGGGGTTTTAGCCTAGGGTTTGATAGAATCTATATGGGAGGTCTTATTTTTTGAACTTTTAAGCATGTACAGTGCTATTGGACTGTGTTCAAGTTGGTTTTAAGGTCTGGGAGGTTGTGGAAGTGTCATATCCAATAAACCCTCTTGAATAGTGCATAAAACAAGGGTTTTTAGGTTTGGCCTGAGATTGTTCATACCAGAGGAATCTAATTGTGGTTTTGGAGTTTTAGGAATATATTAAATACTTCCCCAAGGTTTCATGGGTGTGTGATTGGTTTAAAGACATGTTACTTTGTAAATTAGGCCTAATCAGCCTAATTAGGTTAGACTAGAAAGGGTGTTTTTGGGAAATCGATCCAAAGGACTTGTATCTAAAATTTTGATATGTGTTATAACTCTGAAATGGGTGTCTAAAACCATCAATATTTTTTTTGGTGTTTTGGAGAACATTTGAGTTATTGGGAAAAAACTGAGTTCCCACTACTACTAGGGTACAAGGGGTGAAAGAGTGAAATCATGCTTTTGTTGGTTGTCAGATTGATTGGGTTTGAGCCTCCCAGGTCTACATCAAAGTGGTATCAAAGCACAATAGTAGATCTTGTGTTGGTGTTTTGAATTGGTTTTGCAGGTAGGTGGAGAGAGGATTGTGACAATGCCTCCTAAAGGAAGTTTAGTTGCAAAGAATATTGACACCCATGACAAGGAAATAAAATCCTTGAAAAGAGAAATGGCTGCTTGGAAGGAAAAGAAAAGAGTGGAAGAGGATGAAAATGAAACTGAAGAAGAGGAGACTTCTAGTGAAGAGGAAGAGATGGATCTAAAAGATGTGAGAAAATTGAAGCTTTTGAAGGTTGTGAAGAAGGATGGACATGGAAAAATGGATGTGCCTATGTATGTGGGAAAAATTGACAGTGAAGAGCTCTTGGATTGGATGGGGGCTTTGGAGAACTACTTTGAGAGTGAAGAGATTGATGAAGAGCACAAGGTGAAGAAGGAAAAAACAAAACTGAAAGCACATGCTTTGTTGTGGTGGAATTTTGTGCAAGAGGAAAGGGAAAGACAAGGGAAGAACAAGATCACTTCTTGGGAAAGGATGAAGACCAAATTGAAAGGTAAATTCCTTCCTTGTAATTATAATGTTCAAATGCTTAAGAAGTTGCAAAATCTTAGACAAAAGGAACTAGATGTGCAATCATATACTTAAGAATTTTATAAGTTAAGCATAAGAACTAAGCATGAAGAAGATGAGGAAGAAATGGTAGCTAGATATTTGAATGGTCTCAGGTATAACATTTAGGATGAGATCAGATTGTTGGCACCTAAATCAGTTGAACAATGCTTTCAAATGGCAATGAGAGCAAAAAAAAAACTAAAGAGACAAGAGAAGGCAGTAAGAGGTAGAGGAGGTACATCTAGGGGTAGAGGTGCTTTTCCAACACAAAACAAATCCAAAGAAGGTCAAGAAGATGTTGGGAAAATCAAAGAACAAGGGACTGAGTTTAGAGGTGGATGGAGAGGTGGAAGATCAAATTATAGGGGAAGAGATTCAAATGAATTTGTAGGAAGATGCTACAGATGTGATGAGTTTGGTCACCCTGCTTTTACTGCTTTTAAGTGTCCTGACAAGTTTAGTGCTGCTCCAAGTGGAAGTGAAAGAAAAGGTGATAAAAGAGTCTAATTTGTGCAAGGTGATGAAGAAGAGAGTGTTAGTTCATCAAGCAGACCTGGAGACCCAGAGGTAGGAGAAGCACTCATGATAAGAAGGACCTTGTTGCAAGTAGAAAAAGAAGATTTGAGCCAAAGAAGGAGCCTATTTAGAACCTCCTGCAAATGCAAAGGTAAAGTGTGTCAAGTTGTAATTGATTATGATTCTCAAGATAATATGGTGTATAGGGAGATGGTAGATAAATTGAGTCTAGGAAAGATACCTCATGTAGCACCCTACAAAGTTTCTTGGGTGAATGATAGTCAAACCGTGGTGGTGAATGAGCAAGCTTATGTAGATTTCCAGATTGGGGAGTATAGAGATAGAGTCCTATGTGATATATTGCCAATGGATTGTTGCCATCTGCTCTTGGGAAGGCCATGGCAATTTGATAGGAAGTCTATGTATGATGGTTGGGAAAACACCTACACCATTTGGAAGGATAATCAAATTTTCAAGCTAACTCCTTTGTAGGGAAAAGAGAAGGACAAAGGAAAAGCTAAGGTGGTGATCTTTGGAAAAAAGGAACCTATAAAGCTTGGGGATGGTAAGAATAACTTGTTTTCTATTTCGGAGTAGAGTTATGGTGTTGAGAAAAGGAAGACACCTATAAATTGTGCTAGCACAGTGAAAACTAATAATGTGAATGTTGATGCTCACATGGAGAAGCAAATTGATGTGGAGAAGACTGATCTAAGAAAGGTTCATGGTAAGTTATTGATGACACAACAAAGAGAGGTTAAGCAGATGGAAGAAATTTTGGTTGGGACAATGGTCTATCCTGTAACAGTTCATGGATAGGAGACAGTCAAGTCGGGATAGGAAAAGGACTCTAACATTTGATGATACAATGATGTATGAGACTATACATGTAAAGGTAATGGGTTTGATGCCTGATTTCAAGCAAGTGCATAAGGAAGGACAAAGCTTTGAGGGGCAGTTCATGATTCATGAGAAGACAGTGAACTATGTGATTGGGAGAATGGTAAATGAAGGTACAGAGGTCTGTAAGAATGCCAAGACAGTGAATGGGGCAAGTGCAGGCCTAACTAAGTTTAAATGAACAAACACAGTAGTTGTTGAGTCTAACAAAGATAGGGTGACAGTTATGAGGGCTAATGGGAAAAGAACAAAGCATGGAGTGTAGAGAAAGGTAATGTTGACATATGGAGATGGTTGGGCAAGTAAAGGAAGAAAAATGACAATAGGTAAGAGACCTTTGGTAGGTCCTAATGTACCAATGGAAGAAAACAAGTGTCAATAAAACCATAGATGTAGGGCAGAGTATAGGAACAAAGAAGCATGGAGCACAAGGCATGGGTCAATGGAAATGGCCTATGGAGTAAAGGAGTCTCATTCCAACATGGGCATGGTGGTACCAACCTTAATTCATGAGGCATGAATTCTTGTTAGGGGGGTGTATGGTGTAGGAGCACCTCCACCTTATGCCTACAATTGGAGCACTAATTGTTGATCATTGAAATTTTTAGGAAGGATTAAAGTTGTTTTGATGTTATTTGTTTTGAATAAGGTCAATCAAGACCCCTTAGGTGTTAAAATGTAAAAAATGGTGATCTTGCACTAAAGTGTCTTTGTAGCCTTTGAAGGAAAATTAGTGAGTTTGTATAGGGATGTGCAAGAATAGTGTTTTGTTAATGTAATAAGGATATTTTCAAGATAGTAGTGTGGTTTTAGTGAAGTTATAGGTGAAGGAGTGCAAACATTACAATATGAGTCATATTATTGTTATATCATGTGTAAAAGATGTAAACTTGGCCTTCAACGGTCATTAAGGATTTAAAAATTAGTTGTAAAGTTGGTTGGTCGTTGGTTGAGCCTGAAGAAGCCTTTAAATCACTCGAAGTCATCGATTGTAATGTTGGTTGTTCAAGGAGAGGTCTAGGAAATAATAATTCTTTGTTTTTTATATATTTTTCTATGGTTTCTCACATTGTTCAGATCTGTACAGGCATGTACAATCAGATTTTGATATGAAATAATTTCCATGTTTTTAAGATTTGTATTAGCTTCATTTTGTGTCAAGTTGGAGGGAATTTAGAGGTGTTTGGTGATAGAAAACTCCATTTTCTCGTGAATAGCCTGGGAACCTCTATTTTGAGAGTTTTGTGACCTACACATGATTGAAAGGGCCATTACACCTTCTATAGTTATTTTAACTCATGTAAAGTGCCCTATGGAGTCTGGTTTAAGTGTAGGATGCATGAATAGAGTGTTGAGAAAGAAATAAGGGAGATAAACTTGTTCCTGAGAGTTTTGTGAAGAAAATGCATGTAAATGAGGGGTTTTAGCCTAGGGTTTGATAGAATATGTATGGGAGGTCTTGTTTTTTGAACTTTAAAGCATGTACAAGGCTATTGGACTGTGTTCAAGTTGGTTTTAAGGTATGGGAGGTTGTGGAAGTGTCATATCCAATAAACCCTCTTAAATAGTGCATAAAACTAGGGTTTTCAGGTTTGGCCTGAGATTGTCTATACCAGAGGAATCTAATTGTGGTTTTGGAGGTTTGGGAACATAATAAATTCTTCCCCAGGGTTTCATGGGTGTGTATCAATTTAAAGACATGTTGCTTTGTAAATTAGGCCTAATCAGCCTAATTAGGTCAGCCTAGAAAGGGTGTTTTTTGGGAATCGGTCCAAAGGACTTGTATCTAACATTCTGATATGTGTTATAACTTTGAAATGGGTGTCTAAAACCATCAAGATTTTGTCTAGTGTTTTGGAGAACATTTGAGTTATTGGGAAAAAACAGAGTTCCTACTACTACTAGGGTACAAGGGGTGAAAGAGTGAAATCATGCTTCTGTTGGTTGTCAGACTTTGAGAGTTGTTTAGATTGCTAAAAGAAGTGATTTTAATCTTGTTAGATTCCTATTAAAGGTAGGTTGTCAGATTGATTAGGTTTGAGATTCCCAGGTTTACATCACAAACTGACCCCTCTCATTAGTATTTTTCTTCCAGAACTGTCTAGAAGAGGGTAATCAAAATCAATACTAGAATATCTGAAAGTCAAAGATCCTTTCCCTAAAACTGAAGCTTTGTTCTTGAAAAACTAGAGCTAAGATGAGCCAAGAACTAGTGGAAGGGAAGTTGAATGAAAACTAAGAGCAACTAAAAGCCTTCCTAAGAAAAGTGCCCTATCCACTATAACTGTCAGTTCTAGTGTCTCCTTGATCATTTTTTTCTGGCATCTCCTCATTTTTAATTTCTTGATAGAGAGCTTCTGAATGATGTGCAAGATGTTCTTTAATCTCAACAATCAATATTGAGATGAAATGGAAGCATTGCTCTTACAAATAAGGTGTTAAATCATTTATCCTTGAAGGAGATTTATGTGCATGAAGAAAACTTAGGAGGTCTTCTAGAATATTCTTGGACCCCTCATCTATGGTATCTTTTATTTGACTAAACTCAATTCCAAAATAAGCGTTAAGGTGACCAAAGTAGTCTTCATCATTTGTCATCATAAATCTAAAACTCAGCCGAGGTAAATTGACACTTTTTAGGTCCCCTCTCTTGACAAGCCAACCCTCACTAGTAGTTAATTTGTGCAAATGGATTTCAACATCTTTGTAACTTGCTAGAGATGTAACTATGGCTTCAAGGAATTTACCAACCTTAACTCTCTCACACAGATCTACAAATCCATCAGCTATTATTTGTTTCATCCTACTAACAAATAGGTTTTCAAAAAGTTAATCCCACAGACTCTTTGAGTGCTTCAAAACAATATCACACATGCATTGCCATGGAAACTCAACATTTGAACCAAAAACCATTTTTAGCCACTCCAAGATCCCTTCAAATGCATCGAAACTGTCCAATGTTTCTCTAGTCAATGTCTCATTCTCTGCAAGTTCCTTGCCACTTTGCACAAGATCAAGAAAATACTTTCCCCCAAGCCTATCTGTAGAGAGAATATCATCTACACATGTCTGAAGCCACACTAAGGAAGACTCTGATATAAATTCACTTAGCAAAATCATCATGGTAGCTTGTAGCTTCTCTCTACGAGATTTCCACAATTGCACCTCATTGTCTGGGTTTGGAATCCCACCAAACAACTATGATCCAGGTGGCACTGCCAACACAGTCTTATAAAAAAGAGGCAAATTGTTTAGAACCTCCAAGAAGAATTCCCTAGCCTAACATAGCGTTACCTGTATTCAGAAAATGGAACTGACTGCCCCCACCTTATTGATCTATTGATCGGATGTGTCTTCTAGTTCCAACAATGCGTTGATAGTTCTATTTTTTCATCGGTATGAGGATCTTCTATCAGCAGGACGAGGTCTCATGTTCCCATGATGGTCCGATGGGGATGTCTTCGGTGGAGTTCGTGCCTATCACCAAGACTTGGGTGGTGGTTCCAATGATGGGCCGATGTTGGCGCTCATGATCTAAGTCAACACCAAAAAAACCAAGGTTTTGGTTTTCTTGTGTTGAAAGGATAAGAAGTAGATAAGCTTCATATTTGGTTGAACCCACTTGAGATAGTCTTTGAAAACAAATTCATGGGGCTTGATTTCACTAACAAATGGAAAATTAAGATTCTCATAGCTCAATTGAGGACCAAATCATACCAACTGAGATGTGAAACAGGTGTTGAAAACCAATCTAACTGATCCTTTTGTGGCTCTATGTGTAGCGTTGTTAAACTTGCTAGATAATTCTACCAAGAATGATTCAATAGGATTTGGTTTGTTTGTGAGGAGTTCTAGAAACAAAATAATCTTCCACTATAATCAAATTTTGCATAAGCTTTATCTAGTACAATGTGCTCCCATCTGTTATGTGGTTGGCTAAATCCTTTTCCAAAGCATTGGTTCCTTGCCCCCATTGGATTTTTAATTCTTTGCTACCTTGGTTGAGTTCTTGAGTTGTGTTAATGGAAAATTGGTTCATCAAATTTATGTGAAGGCCAAGAAATTTTCCTCTTCCTTCACCTTTCTATTATATTCTTTCATTGACTTGTTATAGGAGGTTATATTTCATTTAAGTGATTTTATCTTGTTTGTTTGATGATTGGATAATGGTCCCATAATCTTGGTAGACCGGCATGGTGGGTTCAATATCCATATATTGATCTGCCAAAAAGGTCTCTATTGTTAGCATGGGAATCTCCAACATGGAGCCTGATAGCAATCAAGAGCACCATTCAACCTCACTTAGACAAATTTCGCAAAAAATAGGCTTCAATCTCACAATTCCTTCAATCCTCAAGCACTGTAGACAATATATAAAACCATTTTCAGATACCCTTTAATGACTTGTAAAACATATCCCAAATTCACCATAGGTTGTTTTGGAACATCCCCAAAACATAGATTTTCCCCTAAAACTAGGTCTAATTAGGCCCCTTTAAAAAGGAACCCTTCTTTAAAATGTTCCCCAACCTCAAAAATCGATGAGGCGACACTAACCAGGTAACAACACTTCAAAATCCACAACTTCCACTTGATGAACCGTTCTCCAACATGACACCCACAAAAATGGTCCTTTTAGCAAGTTTCATGGGGGTTTATTGAAAATGGGTACTACAGAATCCTAGAACTCTTACCAATGCTTCAAACACCTTCCAACAGGTCTTCTCCTGCTCTAGAAACTCTCTTACAACCTTTACCAATGTTGCTTCTTCAAACTCCAACCTTTAGGCATCATTTACACATGGAAACTCATTCATTCTTCCACTAGGGCATCACCACCAAACCCACAAAACGCCTTCTCTGCACAAGGTAAACCTAAACACACCCTAAAATAACTCATGGCCACCATTCCACCAAGTTTTAGAAAGATTCATTGGTGGAATGGGCCATTTTTACATTTTAGAGTTTCAAAACCCT
The DNA here is from genome assembly GCA_007258455.2 of Sequoia sempervirens. Classification (NCBI taxonomy): domain Eukaryota; kingdom Viridiplantae; phylum Streptophyta; class Pinopsida; order Cupressales; family Cupressaceae; genus Sequoia; species Sequoia sempervirens. Next base: position 293,388,820 of record VDFB02000013.1, on the reverse strand, counting down.
TTAAAACAATGATATCTAGCCGCCTGGAGTAAAACTACAATAAAACCCTTATTTCTTAATGAAAATTCAAAATTACAAGTGCATAAGAAAATATATTCACATTATCACCAAACCAAATGATTGCCACCAAGAAAAGTACAACAGTGCGAGCCGTATAGAGTAATTAATTACAAAAAAAAAAGAAAACTAAACTTTTTATTGATGTTTCAATACAAGGATCTTCAATAATGCTCCACACCACTTTGCCTCGAGGTCTAGGAGACCTACATATTATTTTCCAGCCTTAAATAACTCCAACCAATTGGCCAAAACTAACTTTTCACCTACTTGACTCTTGAACTTCCATATTTTGCCTTTTTGCCATTTTTGCACTTTAGCAATTTCAAATATTTGCACTTTTTGACACATTAACCCTCCTAAGACTCAAATTACATTGAATATGGTCTAATATGACCTTACAACCTGAAACATAGGCCTCTCGTATGAAATTGACCCTTCATATTCTTTTACATGCAATTTTGCTACTTTTTGCAAATATGGCAAAATGTGACAATTTGACACCAAATAGATAAACTAGGACCCTATGACCAAACTAGGACTCAAAAAATATTTGAAATGGTCCATTGGACCTTATTAAAACACCAAATTTCCTAAATTAATCCAAGAACTCAAGCATGCCTCATGGAGGCATGTAATCTAGGAGGTGCTACTGCACCAGAGCCTTTTTCAAAGGGATGCCGAGGTGTATGATCCTTATTGGGATAGAGGTGCAAGAAGTCTATGTTAGGGTCCCTATTTGGCAATGTAAATTGTGGCTACTTGGCACAATCTAGTGTATTGTATCATATTAGTAGATCGAGCTACCAATCTCCTCAACCATCTATTGAAGGTGTCAATCTTGAGAGGAGCAAATTGTGGCCATTGATGGAAAGTAGGAGGCTAGGTGCATATGATATGTCCACATGGCATGAACTAGTGGATTTCAACGATGTTTGCACTTCGGTGAATAAAACCACTCAACACTTTAACCATCCACCAATCGGTCGTAATCACTAATCTTTGGGGCAAGTTGATTTGCACTTTCAATGTTGATTGATGTTTAAGTAAAGCCTATAGATATCAAGCATTTTTATCAAATGGTTTTGGTGAAACCATGTGGTGTGATCTAATGAACTTTGGTGGATGTAGGTAATTTGATAAATCATACCATTCAACACTTTAGTAGTCTACTAATTTTTTGAAGTTGTTGATCTTCAAGGTGAATGAAAGGGTATATAGTCAAGTGCAAAACATAAGTTTACATGACATGTCTTGGTTGGCTTTTGAAGTAAAAGATGTTCAAGTAATTTTGGGCTGAAGAGAATATCTCCCTTGACCATTAATATTGATGTAAAATTTATCTAGACCATTAATTGAGTGGGGTTAGAGTGCATTATAAGGGATGATCAATTAGCTTTTACAGAACCATATGGTGTCATTTGGTAGATTTTGGTAGATTGGTCCACCTTCCACCTTGGTAGTTTAGCTATCCATTGATATCATTGATCATTAAAGCCAGAGCATCTCAATTGTTAATCTTGTCTTGTGTTTAGGCAATTAAGGTGGTAGATCCAAGTAATGAATAGGCAACATTTGAAGGATACTTGGCATAGTAAGATTAACTCTTATTGATCAAGGAGTTTTCTTGTAAGGGTATAGTTTTGTAGTAATGAATGTAGTTTTTCCATATGGAGCCTAGTTATAAGTGATGGTAGGCCAGTTTCTCTACTCAATGATGTTCTTAGCAAGTTAGTGTATTGAAGGAGACATGTGGATCGTAGCCTTTTGGCTACATGTCACAATCATTTTAATGTGATATATTGGTAGATTATGGGGTTGCACAGCTTGGGTATCCATTGATCTATTGAAGCCATAGACCATGATGGAAAAAAATTCTTAGCGATTGATTTGAATGGGTTTTTAGTAGCTAAAGTGCTAGATATATGCTTGATGCTTTGTTGATCACTTGCAGCCATTTCATCTAAGGGATACATGTGGGCCATTCATCAAGCATGCATTTAATATTGGTTATCCCATAAGTTAGATTCGTGATACTCAAATGAAAGTAGCAAAGTATAGGGTTTGTTGATTCAACTACATGATTAATGAAGAGGGAGTTGAATTCAAGCAACTTGAAATAAGGCTTGGATTTGAAATTGGATCAATTTACATATCATGTTATAATATAAATTCAAATTGGATGGATTTTAAGTCCTATCAAAATATTTAAATGCAAGTTTAAGAGAGGTGCAAAGAAAGTGAGAAATTACAATGGAAGATTTGATATGTTTTGGCTAAAGTATTAATTGCCTAGTTGATAAAAAAAACTCTCTGGTGATAGCTAGGGATGTCATGATGACATAATGAGCATTTTCAGAGGCAAACCATGATTTGTATGCCAAGTTTTTGCTTGGGAAGATGGTAGCTAAGAGTTGATTTTTTCCCATAGTGTTCATGGAAACTAAGGAGATTGACTCCCTAAGTTATGGGTTGTATTCCAACCATTTAATTGGCATTAGAAATCAATAAATTTATGTCTCTCCAAGCATTATGCATTTGTATTTGGGGAAGCTTTTTCCCTATTCTATAGAAAATATGATCCAAAGGAATGTCCTGTAGTGCATGAGGTGTGGGCATCATGGTAATTGAGCCCTCCAAGTATTGAATTTTTCCTTTGAAGATTGATTGAGTGTACTTAATGTTTTGTGGTAAATTTAATGCCTAAATGCTATAGTGTAGAATGCAACAAGTTTTGGGGAAATAGTTGTTGCAACAAATTTAAGAAAATGATTGCATAATTGAAGTATGGCATGACCATTGGAAACCTTGTGTAGGAAGATTGTAACAAGTGTCAGTTGTGTGGATGATTTGGGAAAAATTATTGGTTATAAATGTAATCTCTCTCTATGGAAATCTTTTTGATATTTTTCCATATTTAGGAGCTATTGCAAAAATTTCATTGTGTGTCCACTATTCTTTATAATAATGTTGTAGTTCAAAATTATAAATCTTGTGTATTTCATGTTTTGTAAGTTTAGAGAAGGTTGTTATAAACAAGTCTTTATAATAATGTTGTAGTTCAAAAGTCTAAATCTTGTGTTTTTCATGTTTTGTAAGTTTGGAGAAGGTTGTTATAAGCAATTATCCTCTTCATCTGTGAATGTCAATACATTTCAATAAGGAATTCCAAGGGGTGTTAGAATAATATTTGAGGTCACATTTCTTCTTTGCTATTTCTGATTAGTATTTGGCTGCAGTAGTTGTTAAAGCTTTTCAATAATAACAAATAGGTTTCTGTATTCATGAATGGATGATTAAAGAACGTTTTGTGATATGAAGTTTTTTTATCTTAGAATTTTATTTAAGGAAAATTGGAACTAGACCAATGGGAAATTGTATGCAATTCTAGGCTTTTCTCTTTATTGATTCATATTTAACTCTTAGGCTCAGGTTTACAAGTGTGTTTGCACTTTGCTTTAGATTTTGACTTTTTCATTAATAAACCAAGGCACTTGTCCTCTTTTGGTAACTAATCATGCTTCATAAATCAATATATATCATTATTTTGTAAATGAGTGTAAGTTATGCCCTACCAACTTGCATAAACTCATTGATTTTTACATCTACCATATATTTTGAGAGCCTGCACTTATTGGTTATTTTCACAGAGTTACACAAATGTGGGTTTTCATAGGTTACATATGAAATATTGAACTGTAATTGATATTATATTTGGGGATATAAATTTTCTTGCATTTTAATCTGATAGTAATTGATGAGAAATTTATAGTTTAAAAAACTAGTAAGCTAGTATAAGGGGTATTTAATGACAAATCTTTGGGATATCTTTATGCATGTGATATAGCTAAGCCATGTGACCATATTCTTTCATTTCTTATTAGTGTTCATGTAATATCTATATGAACATCCTGCTTGGCCTAATAGAGCTAGAAGTGTAGAAGAGTTAGCCACTCTTGTTAAGTGGCCCAGATCTCTTGTAGTTTGATCATGAGTCTGACTTAGTCTGTCTAAACCAACCTTGTTCACCAGGTTTAGATTTTGAGGTGTGTTTGCTAGAATTGCAAGGTACTGTTTGGAGCACCAACAACGGGTAGGTGGAAGATCCCAAATAATAGATTATATCTTTTTTTATCATTAGGCATGGTAGAGATGGAATGACATTATATAATGGAATATTTGGCATATGACAAAATTTGAGCTAGTTACCTAGACAACCCATAGTGGATGTCTATGTCTACAATATTCAAAGAACAAAATATTGAGAAAAGGGAAATTAATTATCAAAATCCATGGCAAGAGAATGAACCTTCAAAAATAGAAATTCAAACATGTGATTAAAGTTTATTGGAGAAAACATAAACACAATTGGAGAAGAACATAAGTCATTGCATTTTTAGGATCCAAATTGAAGAGTAGCGTGGCTGTAAATACTCCTAAGCCTATATTCATATGTAACCTATAGCCAGCAAGAAAACACATCCAGACAACCACCATAGGTTCAACTGGCATCCTAATGATATAGTTTAAAGTGTCCTCGAGATAGCCAGCACAGGCAAGAAGGTAAACCATGCACACATAATGATCAACTATAGGTGTAATGCAATACTGCTTACTCATGTGATTGAATTATGTACAACCCTCATCCACTAAACCTCCATGGTTGCATGCACAAAGAATACAAACAAAGCTTACAATGTTAGGATATGTTTCAGAGTGCTTCATTAATTCAAATACTTTGAGAGAATCCTTGCAAAATCCATTTTGTGCATATCCTGTAATTATTGCATTCCATGAGATGACATCTCTTTGAGACATTCCATCAAAGAGTTCAAGTGCCTTGTGTACATTTTCACATTTTTCATACATGTCTAACAGAGCATTTCCAACCATAATATCTAACAAAAATCCCCCATCTATTATGTCTGATGGATGTTCATACCCTACTCCAAATCTCCCATTTTGGCATGGGAAGGGATGATGTTGGCATAGGTTTTGGAATTTGGCTTCACACCTACTAATAGAATTTGCTTGAAAGTTTCTAAAGCATTTTTAGTAAATCCATTTTTTGCATATCCCGCAATCATCATATTCCATGAGATGGAATCTCTGCCACCCTTCAATGCTCTCGATTGTCTGCAAATGATAAAGAACGTCCTTTCCTTTCTATGAGAAATTTTTTGAGCCACTGAAGTGTAACACCAACTATGTATGCAGTTTTATTAAGACAAATATCACACATGAACATCCATCGAAGCATGATGATCAAGGGAATACTTGTGATAAATAATGTCCTTGCCTTTCTGTGAGAAATTTTTTGAGCCACTGAAGTGTAACACCAACTATGTATGCAATTTTATTGAGACAAATATCACACACAAACATCCATCAAAGCATGATGATCAAGGGAATACTTACCATATGTTGTAATTGCAAGTACCTTGGTAGGGATAAATGCAGGAAAAATAAGTAGGATGTCATAGAATATCCTACTTGGACATTTTCTATCAAAGACTCATACAGGGTGTCAGCCATAGGCATTTGAAAGATCATCTCTTTGAGTTTGTAGTGAGCACATCGTGTGATTTGGAGTCAAACAAATATGTGGCCATAGAAAGTGATAATACAAAATGAAGAGGCTTGAGCTTCTTGATGTAATTTAATTTCGGCCTCCTAAAACTAATATCAAATTTTAAAGAAGATTTGCAGGTGGATGAGATTCTGGGAAATTTGGCAACAATTGAAAAAGGTGGAACCTATTACTATTGAGAGAGAGAAAATCAAATAATTGATTTGGATGCTAATAAAGAAAACCCTAAAATTTGATTAAGATGGTAATTGTTGCATTGAGGAAATGAAAGAAATTTTTGATGATATAACATCTCTTCTTGTCATCGGTTCTGATCATGTATGTGAACCTATAGTTGATTCCGGATGCAATCTGTTTAATTTTCCAACAAGAAGTAGTTATGAAGCAATCATTGGGAGGACTCTTGCGTGTCACTGGGAGTCACATCAAAGTCCCACTGATAGCCTGACAACACTCAAACTCATCGGCGAGAGAGGTGGAAATTGCAAGGAAAAAGATTGTGGTCCCTCTGATGGAACAAAAAATGTTGAGGGACTTCATCAATGAGAGAAGCTTCAATGGGAGATAGAGTTAAGTCCCTCTGATGCCCCAAAAAGGGAAAAGAATAGTGAAAAATGTTTATTGATGTTTTTGGTGAGTGTGTAGACCTGGAGCAAGGCTTACTTTGGTTGTTTCAAGCTTGGTTTGTTTCCTTATAGACTGTCCCATTAGAACAATGAAGAGAATCTTGCAAAAAAGCAATGTCTTTTGATCTTTTGATGTTGGTTGCCTAAAACCCACATTGGATTTCCAAGTAACCACTACTGTCTCATGTTGTTAAGGGTCTTTAGAGTCTCTAAAAGTCTAGGGTAGGCATTGCTAGGTCAATTCAAGCCTAAGTTTTCTTTCTTGGGGTTGTCTCCATAGGACAGTATATGCAAAACATGCAAAATAGTTTGAACCCACATTAGTACTTGTCATGGGTGTTGAAACAAAGTAATTTCTCATCAAAATTCATCCCTAATATGTTGTTTAAAGGTACCATGGCCTGCATCAAGCTTGAAATGCTCTCACATAGGAATGTCTTATACTTTTGCACCATTTTTATTGGAGGCAACATTGTGTCAAGTTCTTAAAGTTACCTTGTCTTGTTTTCATGTCTAGAGAGTCTTAAGTAATCTCATGTGCCTAAAACCATCCAAGTACACTATCTTTAGCCCCATGCTCATGTTTCATACATTGTTCTTGATGATGGGATTCATTCTTGGAGTAACTTATGTTGAGAACCATGGGAAATGTATGAAGAAACAACTAGGAGTGTTGAATATCAATATGCCCTGGCAATTGAGATTGTGTTTAGCACTGTCTCTTATTGACTAAGCTTTTCCTCTGCATCAATCTCCTCTTTTCTCTTCAATCATCAACTGATAAGTTGAGACATGTAATGTTGATTTGATTTACATTTTACTTAAGATATAATTTCATTGCGTTGTTGAATTTCATAGTTCAATAATTGGGATTCTCAATGATCTTGTATACCCAAAGTGTACGTGATTGAAAGAAATTAGGTAGTCATGTCAATTAGTTTGAAAATTTGAATGACCTTGAGTTCATAAGTGCATAGTGATAAGTTTTGACAAATAATATAATTTCTTGTTGCATTTATCACAGAAAAAAATGCCTCTTTTGATTGTAGCAGAGGATGTAGAGAGTGAAGCATTGTCTACTTTGATCTTTGAAATTGATGATTTTTTTACTAAATTGATAATGTTTGAAGTTTCTTTTTCTTTCTTAGATGTTGAGTCTAATTAATAAGCTTAATGTTGTGTTGCAAATTGTAGGTGAGTATGTTGATATGATAAAGGCTAGCATTGTCGATCCTCTAAAAGATTAGAATTGTATTAGTTGATGCAGAAAGGTAAAACTATTTATCTTTATTATAATTAGTGGAACTTGCAACTACAATATCTAATAAAAATCTACTTCCAAATATGCTTTTGATGGATGTTCATATCCTCATCGAAAGCTCCAATTCACACACAGGCAAGGACACTTTCAAGTGTATCAATTACAAATTTACAATCAATAATCAAGCTATTGATCAATTGTTCAGGAATAAGGCAGTTGTATATCACTAATTAAATATTGTCTACTTATTTGTTGTCTTGCATGAATTCATCTTTTTAAAAATTGTAAGAGATAACTAGGAAACATTATATCTAGCGCCTAAGTTTAGGGTGTCATAGTTGGAAAAGGAAAAGAAAATGTTTGAATTTTATCCTTTATATTATTTGACTTTTCTGATTTTTTGATGTGCAAATTTTGAAACCTTATTTTTAGTTTGCAACTTCAAATTGGAGAAGTGAAAGGTGAATACCAGCAAGGAAGATTTTGGAGGAGCTTAAACCAATAGTGGTGGGAAAGTTGTGGATTTGCAAGGGGATTAAATTGGTCAAGCCCCTATAAGAGGTCGCTACCCTTCCAAAAGGACTGTAGTTAAGGAAGGGGAAAATAAGTATATGAAAATATGAGTATTCTGTTTATATAGTGTCTATAAGTTGTACAGTGTCACTGAGACATTAAATGTAACCAATGAGATTTTGATTTTCCAATGAGGCTTAATGAAGTAAATATTGAGAGTGGTTTTTTCTCCACTCATAAATACTATGTTGTGGCTCATCTTGATTTTTAATCTATTTTTGTTTGTGTTTGATCAATCATATTTGTTCAAGCATTTTAGTCTTCATTTCATGGTGTTTTTTAACATTTGAATATCTATGATACTTGAAGTTTATATGCATAAATTTGTGAGGATTCATTAAGTTAGATTTGATTTGTAATATGACTAAAGTAATGACTAAATTAATGACTAAATACATGACTAAAAATACATGACTAAATTAATGACTAAATATATGACTAAATATATGACTAAATTAATGATTAAATATATGACTAAATAAATGACTACCATGACTAAATAAATGACCAGTTAACAACAATCAATGAGTAAATTAATGACTAAATATATGACTAAATAAATCACTACCATGACTAAATAAATGACTAAATTAATGACTAAATCAATGACTAAATCAATGACCAAATCAATGACCAAATCAATGACGAAATAAATGACTAAAATAGTTTAGTCATAAATTTGGCGGTGTTATAAATGACTACAAATAAACCACTAAAATAGTCATGTGACTAAAATTAATGACTAAATAAATCACTACCATGACTAAATTAACGACTAAATTAACGACTAAATCAATGACCAAATCAATGACCAAATCAATGACTAAATAAATGACTAAAATAGTTTAGTCATAAATTTGGTGGTGTTATAAATGACTACAAATAAGCCACTAATAGTCACGTGACTAAAATTAGTCATTTATATGCAATTTTTAGTAGTTTATTTAGTCATATATTGTTGTTTGTGTACTAGTGACAAATACATGAACAACAAGAATGCAAGCAAACATCTCAACATTTTGTTATAACAAGTATGATTCAAGAACATATACTGAGTGAACAAAGTTGCAGGCCTCTGAGCTCAGTGTTTTGCTACCATGAATTAAAGTTAAAAAATATTGAGCAAAGTTTTCTCTTATTTATAGAAACTCAAAGGAGTAGGGAACCCTAAACTCTCCTTGAGTTAACATTCAGTTCTTGCCAATCAACAATATTTATTCCTATGTCTAAAAGTAGGTAGCCTAACAGTTAACTGGAAAGACTACTTCAATTAACTAATTCTAAACTAAATAGAACTCCAATGTACAAAGGTGTCTCCAAAAATAGACATGCATAAAAGGTGGGACATCAAGTTAACTTGGAAAGAGGCATCAAGTTAATTTTTTGTCTTAAATGCTATTTTTGGAGAAGGTAGGATGTCCCAACTAGTAGTTCATACCTCATCACTTTTATTAATCAGCTCCTCTAACCAGTTGTTAATTGTCTCTGCATTGAAACAACTGATACTCTGCAAGATGACATCATGTCTTTGTAGCATCTCCTCACCACTTGTAATTTGATCCTAAAAATGGTGTCCTTTTTCAACTATATCATTAATCTTTGCTGACATGGGAACAACCTGACTCAACCTGCAGTCAACAGGGTCACCGCAGAAACTACTACGAATGAAGTCCTAAAACTACATCTACACTTGAGTGAGCTCAATTTATTCACCTCTTTCATGTTGGTACTAGCAAGGGATGGATGTCACCAATGTTCTTACGAACTTAACCGTGCTTGCCACACTTTGTCTGCACTCAGTCAATTCTATGGAGATTGTATCATACGCTTTTACCTTGTAGACAAGTTGTTCTTTCCATGTGAAAAGCTTATGTTTGTACTCATCCACAATGACTGATCCATATGCTATTCTCAAGTTTGAGATGGTGATCTCATATCAAGGCCTACTTTCTGCTATACTCTGTTCTGATTCCTAGATTTCTACATAAAGGTCATGGCCATTGTACCTCAATTGGTATAATTCTACCAGTATGAACCGAACCCTAGTGATGAACTCTTCCACTTGATCTTTCAAGTGTCTTCCATATAGAATCGATTGACTTAGCTATTTTTGTTCTATAGGTAGCTCTAGTAGTTGTGGAAGCAAGGCAATGACATTGGAAGTACCGTGCATCAAGTTAGAGATATACTGCCGTAGCTACTAGTTTTTAGCCTTAAGGGTTGCTTTGTCTTCACCATCCTTCACCACTCTTTCTATTATGCTCACTGATGCAACCTCAAAGAGATCTACCTCAACCTGGCGTGTGCTTTTACCAAGGTTGACTTTCAACAAAGTGAATTCATCAACCTCTACTTCATCTGCATTTTTATCCTCAGGTGGTGCGACCATCTTAATGACAATATCATTGTCGGCATTCTTTTCCACATGGACCTACTTTTTGAGATTTTTATCTGATGTGTCTTGGTAGACATGATCAAATTCTACAAAGTTCAATTGGTAGGATGACTTCCTCCTCTTCCTACCTAGGAGATTCTCAAGCCAAGATGAATCTCAACTAACCTTGCTGGAAGGATTGGTGCTAGTCCCATGAACTCCTGATGAGTGAGATTGTGTTGAGATGTCACGTGGTGGTGAACCTGGCTCCAAATCAATATGGATCAAAGACTTCTATAGTGGAGACTGAATAGGAGGCTTTGTTTCCATTTCTGGCACCGTCTCAACTGTATTTGTGGCTATCCCCACATGTTGCTCTTGTTGATTTATATCAACAACTTGCATTTTTCCCCTTGTATTTCTTGACATTCTAATTACTTTAGAAGGGTTACTCCTTGCTTTCTATTTGGGTTTCCACTTTGAAGTGGAAGGTAGTGAAGTAGTAACCGATGGTGGCTCTCTATTTGGAATGAATACCTTTCGCGTTCTTTTAGTTTCTAAGAAAAGCTAGCTATTCCTTACAACACTGCTTGTCCTTTCTTCAATGGATATGCTTTCCTTGGTGTACCAATCTATGGATCAAAGTGGTTGTGAGTTGATTTGGTCCCTAAAAAATATGGGAAGTATGACATCTCCATCATTATCAGATAATCCTTCCACATCCTCTAACAAGAACTCAATGATCTGTAGAAGGGTGAACCTATTGTAGTTGCACCTTCACTCTTCGAACTCGTCTTCACAGCTAAACCAATAATCCTCCATGGAAGGTTTGTGTGAAGAATGATGGCCAAGGCATGCTGAAAAGTGACCCCAAGGTCATATGAGCATCTTTTGATGAGAAACTTAAGGTTAAGTCTCGTCATCTCATTTCTCATAGCCTTGGCATCCACTGTTGATCTGCACCTATAGATACCCATCTGAAAAGGAAAGTTGGTAGCTATCTTGTGTTTTTTGTGAAGAAAGGTATCGACTTCGTGCAACTTCCATAGAAACTCGATGAATACCACCTTATCTGATGGATAATGGGGTAACATGGCTGGATGACCTAAGTATCCATATACACGAATGTAGGTAAAAGTGGGGAACTGGATGAACCAATCTGCCCAATATACCATAACCAACATGGTTGCTGGTGAGATGCATACATGCGACTCATGATCAAGGTCCCATACTATGTGCATTAGGAACTGGCCGTTCACTTGCTTGAAGTGTTGTTCTGATTGTGTGAATTCAAGTTACAAGAAATGTTTGTGAAGCTTCTACACAACCAAAGTTCCCATAGTGTTCAACCCTCTAAACTAGCCTTGGAAGGCTATCAAATATATGAGGTACGAACACATGTGGGATTCATGGGCCTTGAAGAAATTGGTCATCTATTTGTGGAGAATATCTTGATCGGTGATACAATTGAGTAGTGTGATCATGATCGTGTACTCATCTTTGAATTCTCCATGCCCCACATTCTTTGGTAAGTTGTTTCTTTTCTCTTTAAGCCACCTTTCTTCCATTCTTTTCTGGCACTTTTCCTTTGACGTGTTGAATTCCTTTTCACATTCCTCCATGGATATGACCAAATTTGTTTGCATGATATGGAATAGTGAAGCATCTCTCAATATCCTTGGGCTTGAGACTACATATTACTCTCCCATCTATTTATTGAATCTCTCATGCAGTAGGGTTGTAATGCTTTACACAAGCAATTACAAATTCTAAGCTCTATACTGATATGGGAAATGATGCTACCTCAAGCAATCCGGATTGCTCAATATTCTAAAGTGTGGATTGGTCTATGATTTCTAACTTGTCCAAATTGACTTCTAGGTGTGCCCAATGCAAATTGGTGTTAGCCATCTGTAGGAAGTCATGAACTAAGACCAATTTTGTATTCAACCTGAGATAATTACATTTTAAAAGCCTTGAAGATTGACTGGGCACATGACACTATTTGACCAACTTTTCACGACAACTAAAAATAGCCTCCTCAAGGGGCAATTTTTATGAAAATTTATGAGATGTGGATTTTGTTGGGGATATCTTTTTGAACGAACCCACAACATCAGATTTTCAAAAAGGTGAATTTTCCTTTGACGGAAGAAGCTTTAGAGGCACTAGAAGCTCTCTTTTCCTAGAAAATTCTAGCACATGGGTATTGTACGCGCCTGTGAGCTGATCAAACCTAGTTCATCAGTTTTTGAAGAAAGTGACTTTTTGTAGAAACCCTAAAAATAGGGGGCAATAAGATAACTTTTCTGAAGAAATATGGCACATGGGTTTTGTAGCCAATCTCATGCCGAGCATACCTAGAAGGCTAGATCTGTGAAAAAAAAGTCATTTACTTGGACATGCAAGAATACCTAAGACAAGAACAAAAGAAATATGTTGGGAGAAGCTAGAAGTTATAAATTGCTACCCTGAATCTTTAAGGAAAATGCTAAATGGAGAAACCCAATCTGATGAAATTACGACAAGATCTTCTATCTTTGAAATGGACATCCTAGAAAGATGGAGTCTAAAGAACTATTCCTCTATGCAACCTAATCTTGAGAACATGAAGAATGTTGAAAATGGCCTTCGTCAGATCCTTCAAATGACATTGGAGAGAAAATATCTATATTTTTGGCTTCAACCTATAAAGAATGAAGAAGAATAGATGCCTAGGCTTTGATAAATATCAATTTAGATTTACAAGAATTAGTTAGGGCGCCAAACCTTGATTGAAGAGTTAATTTTCTTGATTAGGAGTTAACTAGAACAATATCCACTAATTTGGGATGCCTAGACATGAAAAAGTCTCCAAAACTCATAACTGGGAGTTAACTTTTTGATGCCACCTTCAGAGTGTTGAAGATTTTCAACTTCTGCTTGATAGACAGCCTCCGTTCGATCTTGAATTTTGGTCACCTGATTGATCATGAAGCCTTGCTAATAGATTCACTGTGAAATTGGATCAACTCTAAAGAGATGTTACTGGAGGCTATCAACCTCGAAAACTGAATCTAGTGGCTTGAATTCTTGGGCACCTTTTCCCATAAGGGTGCTTTTTTGCTAGACTTAGATAATTTCTTGGATGTTTTTTAATTTCTTTAGTTTGACTCTCCATGCTTCAATCTACAGTTGTTGGTGATTGACGATTCCTGCAGACTAGATGTTGAATCCAACACAAAGCTGGAAGAATTTTAGAAAGGATGACTATAAGTGCAAGTTTTGAAAACTGATTTATGAGGCTCAAATTCTTGGGCACCCCTGGCCTGTAGGGGCACCTTTGTGCTTTTGAGACACAATTTTCACTTCATAACACTTGACAAATGCTCCAAATCAGCCTTCATTGTTGGGAGTTTTACTGCTTCGATGTTCATGTTGACAGTTTTATCGCAAAGACTGATCAACTTTGAAGAGGTCTTCTTAGGAGTCACAAAGCCTAAAAGCTAAATCTAGTTGCCCAAAAGGTTGGGTGTCTTTTCCTAAGAAGGTGCATTTTCTTCAACACTTAGTCAAATTTTCACATTCTTCAAGTTTCCTTCACCTCCAACATTTTTGTGCTTGATCTTCGTTTATGAGTGTTTGAAAAGTCCAATGGACAGGTAGCTGGAATCATCACGAAGCTGGAAAGATTCAAAGAAGATGCCTTGGAGAAGACAACTACTAAAAAATTCATTTGACTGCCCAAAATGTTGGGCGCTCCTGGCTTGCAATGGTGTAGTTTCTCTGATGAACTTCAATGTATCCTCCATTTCACATGTTCACTAGATTAACAACCACTTTTCGTATGATATATCTTCTGAGTTGGTTGTTGGATTCATCACGAATTTGGGTTGAATCTGAGGAGATCATTTGGAGATTGCCAATCAAAAAACTAAAATTTGAGAGATTTCATTCTTGGGCACCCGTGGCCTATAAGGGTGCACTTTCCCTTAATTAAATGCAGTCTTTGATAACTCACACTTTCAACATCTTCTATTGTTGCCTTCATTTTCTGGTTTTTGATGAATTTGGTGAACTTTCTTGATGATTTTTTAGAAAGCTAGCAAAATTCTAAAGACGATGATTAGTTTTGCAATTGCTAACAACTGTAGTTGGCCTCTTCAATTCATGGGCACCCCTGGCTTGCAGGGGTGCAGTGGGCTCCAAAGTTGGTCATTTCTTAATGATTTTGACTTCCTCACACTTTTCTTCACCGTCTTATTTGTCTTGAGATGATCACTGTTGTCACTGACGCAAACGTGTTCACAGTTGCAATTGCTTTCACCATTCTATGTGTACAGGCACTTGAAAATGTTGACCAATGCATTGATTTTATAGCATCTCTCTTGTAGCAAGGCGTGCATCTTCCAAACTTAGAATATTTTCAACAAATTTTAACTTTTGAAAATCCCCTCCATCGTGAAGCATTTTTTCGAGCATCTTTCACCATATAATATTTTTTGAAGTGTTTGAGCCTTGGATCTTGATACCTAGTACTGGCCATCTACCATTAATGACCTCGCAGGTCTTATCTTTTCTCCTAAAAAAGTGAAGTAGACCCACTAGAGTAAAATTACTTTTTTGTGATTTTGACTTGACCAGTGTGATTGTGAAGTGAAATTAACCTATCAAAATCATTTTCAATTATTTCTAGAAAGGTCCTATTTTTTAGGGTTTTCCTAAAAACAAGGGTTTGAAGCCCTAATTTTCAAAATTTCCAAAATTTTCAAGTATCCTCCTTGACATAAACCCATGAAAAGTCCATTCCTTTTTTAACCTAAAATTGACTTTTGACAACAATTTTATAAGATTTGGACCATTTTTAGCAAAATGCCTTATTGAAGAAATTTTTTATTTTGGGTACAACATCTTTCTATATAGGTAAAATTTTCTATCCATTTTCTCTTAGATTTATTTTTGTAGATAGTTAAAGCAACTTGTAGCTTGTCTATTTTAATCATGTGGCAAATGCTTCTAATTGCATAGATTTTGTTTTATAGGTTTTGATGGAGTGCTCATAATAACGAGAGTACAATAATAAATAAAAATGATCAAATACTTTATAAGAATCAATTGATATCCTTTTGTGAGTGTTTGAATATTTAATTTTCATGTTGGTTGAGAATGTCAACATACTTGTAAATGCATGTTCATGTTAAGCTTCACACATGCATCAAAGTTGGCGTAAAACGTTATGGTGAAATTAGAATACCCCTACCATTTTCTATTTAGTCCTGTGCCCACCTCTGTAATGTCCCCTTTCTATCCAGTGGTTCGAGGGACAGGGTTAGCCTATTACTACAATTCTCGTAGGCTAACAGGATGATTAGGGGATCGTTTTGAGGGGTTTCAAGACTTGTTCCTTCCTACTTACTATTTTTAGTAAGTAAATATCAAGGTCAAAAATGACACACCTACAGTTCCTTGCTAAAAAATAAAAGGAAAATATTTTTTGCAAAATTCAAAGTCAAAGTTAAAGTCAAAGACAAAGTCAAAGGAAGTTAAAGTCAAAGTCAAAGGATAAGGATAAGGATTGCAAAATATCTTATCCACAGAGGATAAGGATAACAACTCAGGATAAGGATTGCAAAATGTAGCACCCCTCCATTTTTTGCTCTTTTGATCGGATAGTGTTCTTCTTTGTTATGCTTTGTTTCTGTTAATACTTTTACTATGGTACTTGGTTACTATTTGATCGCAAACTGTAAAGCGATGTGAATGTTATATTTTGATGTGATGGTATTATATTCTGATGTTATCATTATGGCATGCTTTGGATTAGCTTAGCAGATATTTGAATTAATGATGCTTTATGCTTTTGATTATATTATTGATGCTAGAATAGTTAGTTTATAGTAATACTGTATTGGTGAAGGGGACGAGATTGCACCACTCGCTAGCGAGTGCCCTGTGATTCTGCGAGTT
Source organism: Sequoia sempervirens (assembly GCA_007258455.2). Lineage (NCBI taxonomy): Eukaryota > Viridiplantae > Streptophyta > Pinopsida > Cupressales > Cupressaceae > Sequoia > Sequoia sempervirens. The sequence goes on along the minus strand of VDFB02000013.1, from coordinate 293,372,393 downwards.
CCTCTTCACGATGTGTTTTATTATGTTATATCTATGCATGTTCGATATACTCTTTGTTCACAGGTTGACTGGTATAGGACATCGACTCCACCTGGTTTCACAGGTTTGAGCATGTCCATTGGCCAACGATATTCGATTGGGAGATAGTAACGGGTTCCCTTGTCAAACCACAACCTTTTCATAGTGTGTCGTCAGTTTGTGTCTGGTTTGTTGTTGGGTTATGTCATCTTTGATGTTTTAACCATTTATTATCAGTGGAAATTATATGTGGGAATTAATATTTAAGTGGTGGAAATGTTAATTTATGTATTTAAATTAAGATTGTTATTTAATTTAGTTAATTTAATTTTATTCATTTAGTAAAGTAATTTAATTCTAGTGGTTAAATTTATTTTATGAGTAAATGAATTGATTAATTAAACTTATTTTGGGGAGTAAAAAAATTAAATGATTAATGTTGTTTTGAAAAGTGCATGGAATTAAAAGTGTTAAATTCTTTTTGAAAATAAAATTTTAAAAATTTTAAATTCGTTTGAAAAGAAATTATTAAAAGTTTTAAATTCTTTTTGAAAAGAAAATTTTAAAAGTATTAAATTCTTGTTGAAAAGAAATTTTGGTTTTAAATTTAAAAAAACAAAATATCCAAAAATGCATAAGAGGGAAATAACTTTGGTGGGTGAGGGATATTTTGGGAAATTTGACTAAATTTGGGGAAAATTTATGGGAGATATTTTTTATTTTTTTGGAGAATTTGTTGTTAAAAGAAATGAAGGTTTTCTTGTTTTGATATACATTTTGGATTTGGAGTGAAGATTTTGGAAGAATTTATGGAAAATTGGAATTTTGTAGGGAAGCTCAACTTTAGTCCTCTTCTTCTTCAAGCTTCAAAACATGTTCCTTTAATGGTTTTATTTTGTTTAGATGCTTTGATTTTAATTTTTAAGAGGTTGTAAAACTTGCTTTGAATTTTTGGTAAACCTCTGTTGGAATCATGGAAAAAAATTAGATTCTTGTAGAGAACAAACTCATACAATAGAAGAATTGAAATAGGAACAAAAAGAAATTAGAAACCTCTTTGTTTGGATTTGAAAATTTCCAGAAATTGAAATCATGAAATTGTGCTTAAAAAGAATTTCTTCTATTGTAGTTTTTCTATAGAAAATTTGCCCAATTGGGCTGTAAAAATGGAAATTTTTATGTATAATATATATATATATATATTCTGTTAATATATATATATATACACACACACACATATAGGTTATTTTTATATGAATTTTTATGCTCGAAATTTTTTATTAAAAAAAAAAATTTACAAAAAAATTTTTGTCAAAAAAATCTTTGTTCTAGAAATTACTAGAAACAGAGGATGTTCTGAGTTTTTTTTTAAAAAAAAAAAATTAATTGTGTTGGCTGGGGTTGCTACCCCCATAGCCGCCCCCATGGGAGGCTATTGTGGAGGCAATGTCACTACCTTCACAAGCAGCAGCGCTGCCACCATAGCCGCCCCACAGGGGAGGCTGTGTGGTAGCCGCCCCAGCAGGGGCTGCATTGAAATTCTTTTAAAGTTTGTTTTTTTTATAATATAAATTTTATATTTATATATATATTATATATATATATTATTTATAATATATATATATAATATGTATTATATAAATATATATATATATATATATATATGTATATATATTTATAAATATATATGTATATATATTTATATATATATGTATATATATTTATATATATATGTATTGTGGTTTTTATTTTTATTTATTATTATTTATTTAATATATATAATATATATATTATATATTTTAAATATTGGGGTTTTAATTAATTAATTGGAATATATTCATGAATGGAAATTTAAATAGTTTTTTTTTTTTAAAATATAGATATATTTAAATATAAATATATAGTTATATATATATGTTTAATTTTTATTTAAATATAGGTTTCTAAAATGATTATGTTGAGAAGAAGAAACAGTTATTTATTTTAAAACGATATGCTCTCGATCATAGAAGTAAATGTTTATTATTAATTAAGAGCAATTAGGGAATTACATATCTGGTTAAATTTTATCCTTTGTCTGAAAGAGACATAATTTAATTAGTTTTATTGCAGAAATAAACTATTGAATTTTATTAAAGGAAGTGGATTTAGGGAATCCAAAGTAGATTTAGTTCCTGTTAAATTGCTCTTTTAAATGTGATTTCTTCTGTTATCGCTTTGGGGGAAATTGATTAGAAGGGTTGTTAAGTCTTCTAGATGGGGTTTTCATTTAATTGTGTGGGTTGTCGTAATATGTTAGTCAACCTTTGGATTGCCTTGGGTAGTGCGTCTTAATGTATCCAGTTAGATACCTGGTAATCACGAACGGGATGTGCTGACTTTATGTCGTGGATAGGGATTTAGTATCCTTAGGTCGCACTTGTGTACCCTTGGGTTGTGGAGTTATTCCACGTGTTGTCTTAGAGGAGTGGCTTGCAATGAGGGTCGACACACAAAGTGGTGCTAGGGTAACTCATTGTAAGTTAGTTAATCTAGTGATAACGTAAATAAACTGATTAGAGGAATAGGTAGTATCAAACACTTAATAAGATTAATTTTTCCTCGCTCATGGATGCAAGGGCTTGTATAGACTTGGGATGGGACGAGAAGGCTTGGAATGGCAAGATCGTTATCTTGTCTTTACGAGAGATAACTAATTCTGCATTGGTTTGCATGAGGGGTTGGGAGTCGTTAGAGATTTCCAGGATATCTCGAGATGGGGGTCGGGACCTAGGAAGACTTAACAGGATAACCCATGTAACATTGTGATGACACTTCTCCTAAGTCAGCAGTATGTTTGTATCAGTGATGCAATTGATTATTTAACTCTGGAAGCATTGTAACCATTGTGTTAAGTGATGTTGTATTTGTATTTGATTTAGTTTAGTTATGTATTAGCTTGTGTCTAGAGGTAGATGGTCTTGTCTAGGAATCCATGTTACTATCTCCTAGCACGGGGGGTGAGCCTTCAAGTATCACTTGGTTGGGTGGAACGTGCACCTTACTCCGTTGGGTTTTCTTCTTGTTCGTGTGGACAAGATTTCTAGTTGGAGAGCTCGTAGGATCCATTTACTTTTCAGGTCTCGTTCATTTCAGTTGAATCTTGTAATTTATTACCCCTCATTTGTTATCGAGGTGGAGGATGTATTATGTAACCATGCTTATTGGATTTACCTCATTTAGGGAATGAGATTTGTAATATTATTGTTAAATTATGTTATTTGAAATCATGAGGTACCTCTTATTCTTTGATGTAATTTATCATGTATGGAATGTATGTGTTCTTAATTCCTTAAGTAATTAAATGTTATGGTTTCAATTCATGTTTTTTGTTGTTTGGGTTTTAAAGTAATCTCAGTCTCGTAACCTTAGAGGTTGTTGGAAATGGGTAGTGAACTTGCATGTTAATTGTACTTAAACAAAAAAAAAATTGTGCGTTTGAGTAGTTATTTGCAACTTCCTCTAGGGTTGCATGGCGGGGCATTACACAAAATATCTTATCCACAAAGGATAAGGATGACAACCTAGGATAAGATTGACAACTCATAAAGCAAAAAGGTGAATCTTATCCATAGAGGATAAGGATGACAACTCAGAGGATAAGATTGGTAACTCAAAAAGGAAAAAGAGAAAAACCTAATGTGGGTGTGGGAAAGCATAAAAGCAAGAGAGAGAGCTTCATTGTGATAGACAATATTATATCATTTTTGAGCAGCAACTACAAGGTTGGAGTTTTTAGACTAATTGAGGATGAATTCACTCAATTAGAGCAGGTTCTACAGGTGTGCAAGATCGTCCAAGGTTCCTATTCAAGTTGGTCTCATTTAGGGATCAATAATTGGGTTTAATTTCAGAGTTTGGAGTTAGGAAATAAATCAGATCATTAGTATTTCGTTGCAGATTAGAATAATAAAATTAGAGTATGAATAAAATGTAGATAGCTTAGCAATAATTCAACACGTGGGTAAGAGTTGGCTTTATTACTTGGCACGTGGGAGTCTTCACTTGGCCATACCATTCATTGCTTCCTCTCAAATCTAGGCGTCCTCATTACCAACATGTTTTGAGGTTTTTTATCAACAAAAGAGACACTTCTTTGGCATGTGTGAGCTTCCAAGTACAAGATGTACCTTCTTGGGAGATGTGCTAATTGGAAACAATAGATCAACCCCTTTTTCTAGATGCTATCACATTTGACATAGGCATTCGGGTTGAAGGATGAGTTGCAGACTTACTTCACATTGAAATTTCACGAATTTGGAGGTGGGCATCCAAATCTTCATGCCAAATCAAGGTGTTATTCAGGAAATTAGAATTTTGACATTTGTAAGCAGCAAATGGGTATGTTATGTTTGTGTTAAAAATCAATTGGGTTTTGACTACTTTATGCATTTCCCTTTCCATTTTCTCTTTACACAATTTTCTTTAATTTTTGATATTGTTGCCGACACCATTCAAAACACAAGAAAATCAGAGAACAAATAAAAAAAATTCAGATTCAAACACCAAAGGGGTTGTTACAACCTCAATGAGAATTTTTAATGCAACAACATATCAATAAATGACATACTCTTGTATTAAGCTTGGCTTATGGTCCAGTTCCCATCCACATCTATTTCTTCCATATTCACACCATTTTTCATATAGTTGACCTCTTCCCATATTGATTTTATCACAATTTGAACTTAATTCTATACATTTTCCCTTGAACTCAAGATAATTATCTTATCCCTTTGGTCCATTTCCATGTTACTCAAGATTGGATAGGTTCAACCCTTGAGGCACATGAGAATGAATCTGAAATTCAAGTGTTCAAATTTAAATTCCAACTTTACCACTCCTTTTTATCAACCATTATAATCCTACTTAACACATGTGTGTGAAATGATATGTCATGGTATTTAAAGATATTCAATGTATAATTAATTTACCATCTAGGAAGATGCAAGATAAAGAGAAAATTGTTAGAGTACTCTTCGATTTCCAAAGGAACAAAAAATATCACATATGCATAAAGGCTATTATATGTTGTGGATTATTGTCTTCAATATTTCTTATCACCATTAATCCAATCCCTCAAAAGGGTTTCACCCATGAAATGATTATAGATATTCATAATTGCATGATACAAAAGGAGAGAAATCTCCTTATAAAGAAAATTACAAGATGATGTTTCTAAAAAGAAACCATCGTTAACTAAAGCAAACTAAAGCAATAAACTGAAAGATGCTAAAATGAACAAAAACAAAAACAAGAGTTACTAAAAACTAAGTTAACTACAAGTAAACTTATGACTAACAAAAGCTAAGATGACCATTAATATTACATTTAGTATTTTAATACCCTCCCTTAATGGTCATCCTACAAACAAAAACTAAGTCTACCTATGTTCAGATGGTGTGTTGGTCCTCAAAAAGCACAGTATGCAAACCCCTTCTTCTCAGTATACTCTACCACTTGAGCACTTTGCTGAGATGCTTCCTAGTTGGTCTTCTCATCATCCAACTACTTTCTGCAAAAATTCTGGATGTGACCAATCTTCCCACAAGAAACAAGATTCAATGTCTTTATCTACTACATAGGTAGAATATATTATAATAGCATCTTGTTGCACACAAGTTTTGTAGATGAGACAAACATTAAAGGATACCAGGGTGGTATATGATGAACCAATTTCTATCTTCATGATAATACAAGTGCTATCAATATATCAAAGAATCTGGTAATGTATTCAAGGACAAAGCATATCTCAATCTGATATCACTTTTTGAGGGAGAAGGTTGTAGAGAATGAAGTGAAGCTTGAATATGTTCCTACAAAGGATCAGGTTGCTAATATATTCACTAAGTCTCTTCCTAAGAATACCTTTGAGTATCTCCGGGAGAAGTTGGGGGTTATTAACCCTCCTTCTTTGAACTAGATGCATAAGGAGATGCATTAGTCTAATAGATCTTAAGATTCATTCTTCGGTCTAGACTAATGTTGGTGGCTACCTCTCAAGGGGAGTAGGTATTGGTATTATTGATTGTTGCATTCAGGATGAGTGAGTGTTGTCATTGTGTAGTGGTTGTTGATTGATGCACTTTGGTGTGTGCTCTTATGGGGGAGTATGCAGAGTAGTAAAGGAAAGGAAATTGTAGAGTAGTAGTGAATAGTATGATTAATGTCAAAGGAGGATAATGAATGATGCAAATATTTTTTCCTTTTCCATTGATGTCAAAGGGGGAGAGAGAGCAATGTGAAAATGTTTAGTTGAGAAAAGGGGAGAGAGTCATGTGAAAAAAAATTAATGAGCTAGTTCTGTAAGGGGGAGAAAAGAGATAATGAGTTGGTATGGAGTAGAGTATTGAGGATCAAAGTTGTGTTGTTGTTGATGGTTTTTCACATTATGTGTTGCCATCAATGATAAAGGAGGAGATTGTTACAAGTATGTGTTGTTGGTATTGTCATTGATGTCAAAAAACTTGTGTTGTCATTGGTGTCAACTATATGGGAAAGTGATTGTTGCAAGAGTGTGAGCAGTTGATATTGAGTTCTTGTTGTCTTTGATGATGCTTTGATTAGTTTCATTATATTGTCATTAGTAAGCTACTAGTGTCAACCTCTAGTGTTTCTTTGATAATATTTTGTCTATGGATGTATGGTTGAGTTGCTATGTTGTAGTTGGCCTGGTGGTGATGAGGAACTATTGAAGATGTTGAGAATGTGTCTTTGGTGCTTGGTTTCCAAGTTATTTTAAGAAAATTGAATAAAAAGAGGAAATAGTGTTTTGTAATGGTGTTATGTGTTACAAAATAGCATTCTAGTTTGGCTCCACATTTCTTCTATGTTGAAGATCTTCTTGTGTGGTTTGGATATGTTGATCAGAGGTGTTCATAGGTGTTGCATCTAGAATTTGGTTTGTTGGATCAATGTGCAAAGGAAGGTGTGTTCACTAGTGTGTGAACTATGCATTGCAAAGGTATCTGGGAGAAATGTTTTTGCTTTGCATTTCTCTGCGGAATGGTTTCAAGTTTTGTTGATCTAGAAGGGTGTTGATAGTGTTCATGTCTTTCTTTAGTTGAAGTTGTTTGAGGTTTTGTGCTTTGAAAGTCAGTTCCTTGAGTTGCAGTGTATGACAAAGTTTTCTAAGTGTATTAGGTGTGTACATTCTTTAAGTGGAAGTTATTGCAAAGGAATTTGTTGGATTTTAAGGTTTTTGTGGGATATTCTAGATCATGTTCAAGCATGGTGTGTTGTCCGTGAGTCTCCTTTGGATTTGAGGAAGCATGTACTTAATTGTTTAATGGTGTTAACATAGGTTTGATCGACCTTGGGTGTTTACACTAATTGTGAAGTTGATTTGGTATTTGTGTGAGCATGGTGTGGCATGTATGAGTGGATTTAGGTCCTGGATAAGGTGTGTTGTGGTTTTCCTTTATTCCTTTCCACTGCGGAAATGTTTTGGTGCCGACCTAATTTGAATTTGCATAATTGAGGTGCATAGCTGACCTTGGAGAATGTTTTAAGGTTGAAGATGGTATAAATATGAGTTGAGTTGTGAGGGATGATAAGATAGATGTAAGATATGTGAATAATGTGAAGTGCAGAGTTGTAGGGTGTGAATTTTTGCAATGCAGTGTGAGCTTTCATGTGTTATATTAGTCAATGCAGTGAGCATAAGTTGTCTATAATTCTTCATAAAGACTGCAAAGGCGTTACTGATGTTGTGGTGGATTTTTCTATTGCATTGAGATGGATTTCTCATTGTAACACTCTTCTCTATCTTCTTTTCTATTATGGCAATAACCCTTTGGCAATGAGCCCTATTGTATTTGGTGTTGATATTACTTTATATTGTGAATTAATCCTCACCATGGTTTTTCCCATCTTAGGTTTTCCATGTAAATCTAGTGTTTCCTTGTGTATGATGTTGATTTGGTTTTGTTTCTATTATTTTATTTCATGATAAATCATTCTAACAGATTAAGGGTTAATTGGATTAATGTGGATCTGAATGTTTGTGAGGGTTCTAAAGTTTTAAGATACAACGGGTTCACCATCCTCTTTGTTGTCTTGTGCATTCAACAATTCATATATATGTGGGTTAATCCTCACTATGGTTTTTCCTTGATTAGGATTTTCCACGTAAAATTGGTGTTCTATGGTGTATGGTTGTGAATGTGTTTATGTTTCATTAGTTTACATTCATGTTGATGCATAATAAGGGTTTGGAGGTAAATGAGGGTTTGAATGTTTTAATGTGCAACCAATTCACCCCCCCTCTGAGTTGTCCTATGTGTCTAACAACTAATGACTCATAGTTATACACATAAATACACACACATATGTGTATAGATAAATGTGTTCATATAGACATATACTCATGTGTTTCTGTGTGTGTACACATAAGAAAAATGAGTTTTAAACTTATAAAAAAAATATTTCACAAAAATAATTGTCAAATGATTGTCAAGGATCAAAACAAAAATAAGTAGCTAGAAAATCTACCTTGCATACAATTAAAAATAAATTCATTCCATATTACGTGAGGAAGACCTCCAATATAATTAGAAATTATATCCATGATAAGATGTTTAGATCTTACAAAATTTCCACTATTTGGTCCACATATCTTAAAATTCAATTTTAGACCCTTCATATTGACTTTAGATCTCAACATAAATATAATTTATTGCACAAAGCTCATGCAATATCTATACAAAGATATAAATTTTAATTGCAAGGAAACCAAAACCAAGCCTTGTATGCATGCAATCAACTAAGCAAGTGGTGGTATTGACTCCCACCAAGTAATATTTTAATTTCCTTTAAAGTTAAAAATTTAATTCCTTGACATTTTTTGTGATATTTTACAATGGTCTAAGTTCAGAGAAGAGAATCATAGGTGCAGGTAATTACATCCTATCAATATTGAACTTGGAGCAACATAACCTATCTTGGGATTTTCCTATTACTCACTACTAATACTAGTTCTTAACAAGTAACACCCAAATATAGGCATTTTAGCATATAACAACATTAGGGAGTGAAAAGGATAAGAATATATCTCTAGATGGGTTAAGGTGAATGTTTAATCTAGGTGACTAATGTAGTACTTGAGGAATCGAATGGTTAACCTTTGAAATCTTAAAGCAAATAATAAGAATATTGCTTGATGGGTTAAGGTGAATGCTTGATTTGAGAGATTGAGTTAGAAATTGAGGAACCTAGTGGTAAACCTTTGAAAAATTAGCACAAATAAAGCTCAAGTTACATGATTAGTTTACACTGAAAACTATTACATTGGAAGAGAAACACATAATAAGAACAAAACTTATAAAATGCAAGTTAACATTCATAAAACTAGCTAATTATAAATCTCACAATCATTGTCACCATAGTAAAATATAACACTATAATTGTTGCAACAATAAAAACTATTTGATATATATAAATAGTCCAAAAAGTGGCGACTCTTGTAAAAATTGCATTGCTCTCACAATGTTTTCTAATTTATGATAATATTTCTTGGAAGGACATTAATATTTGGAAAAAAACACACCAAACTAGGTATGGATATAGGAGTAAATATTTGTAGTCTAAATTGCAAAGGTCCTAGATGTGCAAGTGCACAAACATGGCATGCTAACTTTTGATAGAAAGTCTAGAGCTTAAAACTACAATAGTGAACCTATATATGGATTTTAGTGGCATGAAGATGATAGGGGTTACACTAATATTGTGATATGCACATAATCAATGAGTTTGTAGATGCATACAAATTTGGAAGAATAGATAAGGAATGACTTATAACTATTCAAAACCCTTTCCAAATTATAACTAGACAAGCATCAAATGGGGAAATTGACTCACATCTATGCAAATTGATAGAGATTATTCTCCTTTCCTAATTGCAAAGCAAGAGACTTTTCTCTTCTCTAGTCCACTTCTCTCCCCTCTTTTCTTTTTTCCCATGCCAATCCCTACACGTTGCATTCTAAAGTTTCTTTTGTCTTTATTCTTTTAAACTCACAATTTCTAGATCCTAATCATGCACCCTTCATCCATGGTTTAAACTTCAAACATACTATTGTATTATCCCTACATGCCATGCAGGCTCCATTTATCTTCTTAAGTACCCCTTTTCCCTTGATTTTGGCCTTCCTGCCTAGGATTTAGCTCCCTAAATTCTAGGCTAAACTTCAATTTCCCCCCTTTTTTAAATACTTGAAGTGAAGTGTTTTTTAAATGACACTTAATAATAGAAAATTCCTATATAATTATATATTGGTCTATATATAAAAGTAAGTAAACAAAATTATTATAATTACAATATATATTTTATATATCTACTTCTAGTTTTGTTTGGTTTAGTTCTAAGATTTAATACTCCAAAAAAAAAAATAGAACAAATCTATAATTGAAAGATGAATGCATAAGACAAGCATGAATCCATATTACAACTTATTTATGACTTTAAAGTGGTGTGTACATATGCAATTCCTTCATAAAATTAAGGCCAAATATTACAATATAGGTTGTACAATATTGGTAAATGACAGAGAAAATGCTATTTTCTGCAAATCAAGATACTTTAATTCTCAAAATTGGTTCAATTTACAATCCTCAATGCATTTCTCAGGCTTACAATGCTTTTTAAAGGTGTCTTCATCAATTAAACTAACTGCCTCTTCATCTTCATCAACCCATCCTTACCTTTTCACAAAAAGACTCTTCACCTTCCTGCTTTTGTGCAAGTTTACATTTTTACAATAATTGACAACTTTTGTCATAAAAGGAAACTTTACAATATTACCACCTAGTGACCTATTTAAGACTTGAAATACATTAAGTTTGACCTCTTCATGATGATTTTCCTTGGAGACAATACAAATTTTACAAAATTCTTGTTGGAGACACAAAAACATAAGGAGCTCCTGCACCATACAACCAACCAACAAAACCTTTCCAAGTCCCTTGGAAGCATATCAACTTTGCTTGTACCTGCAAATCAACTTCCAATCTACCTTAGACTACTTCTTCTTTCCTCTTGAATCGTGTGCTTTCCTTTTTCTTTTCCTTCAACTTTTTCTTCATCACCATCTTCATTTTGTCTTTTCCATCTATATTCATCTTTGTCTTCTCTTGCCTCTTTCCTTTCTCTTTCTTCCATCAGGTTTACATTCACTACTCAAAAGGACACATGACTGTCCTTTCACAAATCTCTTCTTTCCACTAAATTTTCCTCAACCAAGGACACATGACTATCCTTGCAAACTTTCCTCTTTCTTTCATAATTCATCCTTGACCTTCTTTGACCAACTTGTCTTCAACTTTTCAACTTCTTATCTGTACTCCCATAAGTGGAGTACTCTTCAGGATGCAAACTCAAGTGCTTCTTCAGACAGGCATCGATCTGGTTCTTAGTGCATCACAACACAACTCAACAACTCAAGCAAGTTCCTCCTTGCTTCCAACTTCTCTCACTTTCTTCTGCCTTTTCTTGGCAACAACCATGTTATCTTCTCAACTTGCACAAACTCACACAAACTCACAACTTCTCTCTGAAGCTTAGATGGATCAAGCACCTGCAACCAAACTCAACAACTCAACATCAACAACAACTTAACCAACTTATCAGAATCAACCAGCTCTGTTACCAATTGATGCAATGAGCATCTACCAAAAACATCAATTCAACTAGGGAACTTCTATCCCAAACACAATTGGAGAAGATCAAATTGAAAAAGCATCTTTGATTCACTAAACTTTTCATCAATTTCACTTATCTACCAAAACAATATTTCAATCCCTTATCAGGTTCAAAACACCTCAGCCTTCATCATTTGAACAGAACCAAATCAAATTTATGATTAGAAAACTCTGAAACAATTCATTCAACCACTATTCACCCAATCACCCTACTTTACAACTAGTCTTCATAAGGAAAAAATACATTACACCATCAATTCAGTGTTCCAAACCCTCAACCAACCTTAAACATACCTCATTCATCCTTATATTGGTTGTTTCATGAAATAAACTTTATTAGGAAACTTTGACCAAACCAACTTATCAAATGTTGACACCAAGACACCAGACACTACCTTGTTTTCATTTTTTTTAAAAGTAATAAACCACATATCTTTTCTCCAAATCTTGACAGGCCTAAATTCACCTAACCATCCTTATTTAGACATGAACAAATTAAATAGACTATCTTACAACCCTATGTTATCAGATTTACAACTTCTTGAATTCAAAGACCAAAATTCTTGTAGCATAGCAATATAGCTAAAACGGGTGCATCATTAAATCCATTTTGAACCTCCATACACCAATAACTATTCTAGGGACCCATTATTTCCAATTTAAACATAATTCAAAATGAGATATTATTAGTTTGAAAAGAGCATCAAATTAATTGACTGTTTCATGCACTAAGGATACCAAATAGGCCAAAATATCAAAGCAAGTATAAACAAAATGACCTCAAACTCTCTAATTACCTTGGGCAGCATTGAAACATGTTTCAAAACTTCCAAATCACCAACCTTTAGAGTAAGAAAGTCTCATTAAGACCCAAAGAATAAAAACCCTCATTCTAGGCATTCTTAAACCAAACAAAGCAGGGGTTTAGTGGAAATCAACCTTCCAAACCTCAAACCTTCTTGAAAATGCTCCAATCACCTTTGGATATTCCTACACATGCTAAAAAAATTGATTTTCAACCCTGAATACTTCAATTTCATCAAATCCTAACTTGTATCCTTCATTCTTGCACCAAAAATCAAATAAAATTATTGAGGACTGTAGACACATAAAAATGAAAGAAATTTATTTAATTATAAGGACAACAAAGAAACTAGATTAAAATGACTTCTCCTAAGTTTGTAAGCACACAAAAATTAAAAAAACCTTAGTTTACCCCATTCCACCGACCTACCTTGCCTCCATCAATGGAATGGTGGTTTATCTCTTTATAAGACTCTCAATCCTATTTGAAGGCTTACACCCTGTATTATCACAATCAACAGAAATTAAGGCCAAATATTACAGTACAGGCCGTACAATACTAGTAAATGACTGAGAAAACACTATTTTCTACAAATTAGGATACTTTTATTCTCAAAATTGGTTCAATTTACAATCCTCAATGCCTTTCTCAGGCTTACAATGCTTTTTAAAGGTGTCTTCATTAGTTAAACTAACTACCTCTTCATCTTCATCAACCCACCTTTCCTTTTCACAAAAAGACTCTCCACCTTCCTGCTTCTGTGCAAGTTTACATTTTTACAATAACTGACAACTTTTGTCATAAAAGGAAACTTTACAATATTACCACCTAGTGACCTATTTAAGACTTGAAATACATTAAGTTTGACCTCTTCATGATGCTTTCCCTTGGAGAGAATACAAATTTTACAAAATGCTTGTTGGAGACACAAAAACATAAGGTGTCCCTACATCATCTATATATAAAAAGTAAGTAAAAAAAAAAATTATATTGTTATTATAATAACAATATATTTTATATATCTACTTCTAGTTTTGTTAGCTTTAGTTCTAAGATTTAATACTCCAAAAAAAAAAAAAATAGAAAAAATCTATAATTGAAAGATTAATGCATAAGACAAGTATGCATCCATATTACAACTTATTTATATGACTTTAAAGTGTTGTGTACATATGCAATTCCTTCATAAAATTCTCCTTCAAGATCGCTAGGTGCCTTCTTCCTGATGATACTCTCTCTATGGTGAGAGAACATCATATTTTTCCTATCACACTCACAAAAAATGAAAGAGTAGTTACTCATTGTCAATATAATTGTTCTAAAATTTAACGTAAGATTAAATAATAAAATATCGATATTTAATTATTTCATAATATTGAAATAACCTTTAAACAACAACAATAATAATAAAATTATCATAACTTAATAAGTTTAAATATAAATCATATCATTGTGATTAATGAATCAAGTCATTATTCCATCAACACATTTAACTATAGATGAGTTTCTAATTATTTAGGTGTAAGAGAGGGGTTGTGACATTGAAGCCTAGTATATTCACTTACACTGAGGGAGAATATTTATAAAGTGATTTAGGAATCATTCTCCAATCAAGAATAAATACTATCTTGAACCCAAAAACAAATGAAAACCCATCTAGGACAACAATGGGATGAAGGTTCCTAATCATTATCACACCTACAAATCCCATAGAAATAGATACCTGTAGCCAAGAGATACATCTATAAGTGATTATTATAATCCATTAATCCCCTAAAGTGCATATTATAACCCTCTCATGAATGAAAGAGAGTAATACAATCATTTGATTCCTACAAGTTATTCTTATACTCCTTTGGTACTCCCAAAAAATCAAGTGCCTAATGGTGTTGAAGGAACTAACAACCACACCTATTCTTACTCTCTTGATAAAAAATATGCAAACAACCCCAAGGTTCCTTCATAAACCTACATAAAGTATGTTCCTATGGATAAAACCTCACTTCACCATTTGTATTTGATCCAACGAAATCTATGATATTCCTTTAGTTTAGGATGAAATTATCAACAAATTAATTGATGAATATGCAATGGTTGTGGGGGAATTTTGATGGAATATCATGATATGCATCACCATTAGGAAAAAATATAATGACATTAGATATTTATAAGCAATATGTTGACCACTCCATGGATTTACACCATGAACCAAATGACAAGATGAGCATCAAATTTATTCTTCGAGATGCTCAACTTTGTTCTTCTAGAAGAATAAGAAGAACCTTGAACTTCTTATGACCTAGATCAATTTTTTGAAACCATCAAGGATCATCCTAATATTTAGATGTATCTCAACCATGAATTTGAACTACTAAACAATGTCTTATTCAATAATAATCTTGCTTATTGGATCAAGTTTTACCATCAAGAATTTGCATGCTTATGCATGTGGTGAAACCTAGTTCTCTTAAGGCTAGCTCAAGTGAAATTTGGGAATCATCATTTTGAATATTAAAAAGAGTGAACATAGTCTTAATAAAAGGAGTTATAAATAATTTAAGAAAAAAATAAAAATAAAATTTCATGAAGACTAGAATGGTTTGTATCTTGTGAAGAAAGATGTGATAATGGGGCCTGCCTTATGTGCACCATGGAAGGTAAAGATTCTAGCGAGACCGTAAATTATTTTCATCTTAATAAATATTACATATAAAAAAAAAAATGTGTGTGTGGTTACATACACATTTGTATACATAGATTCAAAAAATTAAAATATGCATTTAGTTTTATCCATTTCATCCTATCAATGGTTTTCTCTTTTCTAATTTTCATCTTAGTAGGAGGAATGAGTTACTATCATAGGACACCTTCACTAAGTAATGGATACCTAAAACCATCTATTCTATTTCACCCTTATATATTCCAAATAATTCAAAATGAATCTACCTAAATATTTAAACTAATCTTAGTATTTTTAACATCAAGTTTAGATCAACAAATGACAAATATTGTAAGTCTATGTTACCTTATGCAAGTTAACACGCTAGTGTCCCTTATTCCCATTAGCAAGGGAGAATTCATAGAAGCTACCTATACCCATTCAATTATATTTATACCTTTACTTTCATTACCTAACCTTTGATTATGATGTTGGAAGAATAAGGAAATGTCATTGATGAGCTTGTTGGAAACATGAGCATGTGGGATGAGCACAAAGTGAATAGTTATGCATTGTAGTGCTTTCATTGATGTCAACATTGTATACTGGTACAAAGACTATAGTGTAGACAAGTTTGGATTTCTTGAATATGTTTGAGGATGATAGTGAAGTACAATTTTGCAAGAAGGTTTGATTTGGTGAAGACAATTATTGTGGAAATTGACTAAGTGTCAATTCAAGTGATTCTATGAACAAGGGATCCGGTATTTGGGTCTGCATTGGTTCGTTGATGAATATTTTACTCTATGCTTCTAACAATATTTTGTTGATTGATGAAGGAACCTAATTCCAAAGTTTCATCTTGTTTTGGTTTGTAGTTTTGGAGTTATGAGTAACAAAAGTTCAGCTTGGTAGTTTTAGGTGTTTTCCAGTTTAGTGCATATGCTTTGGTGAATCTGCACTTCTCCACATATTGAATTTTTTCTTTTTTCTTTTTGGAAATCTTGACAGGTGTTAGATGAGTGTATATTCTAGTTGGCATAGATTTTGGAGGTCTGTGTGTTCGAATGTGGGTGTACAATTAGAAGATTTTGATATTAGGTCATTACCAGTGTCGACCTAATGAGTTGGGCGTATTGCAGAGTATGAACATGTTATGATCCATTATCTAGGTGATATTTTGGGTCCATGCTGACCTATTTTATATTGTTATAAGTTTTAAATATTGTTACAAAGCGTGTGTGTAAGGACCTTGAGCCGACAAGTTACATTTTTTATATTACATCTAATTAGGTCGACCTAATTGATGTTGTAGGTGAAGTAGATATATATTAAGGATATTTTTTAGTATTTTGAGTGTAGTGACATGTGATAATATTTTTTGAATGAAAATTGTGTGAATATAGAGTGAATGCATAGCAAAGCAAAGTGTTGATTTAGATTAGTATGAAGATTTTTGAGTCTGTATTTTGAGCTTCATTGGAACTATATGTCATGCATGTGTTAGATGCAATTGTAATAGTTCAAATTTGGTTGTGAGCCACAATCTTTTCTATCTCTTTTACTTCTTAGTGGGCAGTGAGTCCACTTGAACAATGAGTCCACCTGTAGTGAGCACTTCTATAATATACTATAACCTGTTATAATATATTGAGCTAATCCTCATTGTGGTTTTTCCCATTTTGGGTTTTCCACATAAAAATATTGGTGTTCATGTGTTATGTGATGTTGTTGGATGTTTTCTTGCTTTCTTTCATTACTGTAAATTGAATATACATTATATGTTGAATGGTTAAATTTTTATATGGTCTAAAAGAATATTGATTCACCCCGCCTCTCAGTAATTTAGGTGTTCAACAATTAGTATCAGAGTGTGGTTCCTTGGAAGGAGCTTAACCACTGTGGGAAGATCTTGAAAGTTGAACACATGGTTGTTATAAGATTACATACTCCTCTAGAAGAGATTCCTATTGTTGGATCTACAAAAGAAGATTGCATATATAACATAAATGGAGAACTCAAAGTTTCTCTTGAAGATCTGGAAAGAATTAAAGGTGAAAATAGAGATTTGAAAGAAAATGTCAAAGAAGTAGATGAATGCATCAAAAATTTGAGAGAACAAATCAAGAAATTAAGAGAATGCAAGAAAAACCAAAGACAGTTATCCTTCCAGATAATACTGAACAAGTTAATGGTAATGATGATACAAGAAAAGAAGATGAGCAGAAGAAGGAAGGTGCCTATAGAGATGAGGAAAAGAAAGAAGTAGAGACACCGGTTAATAATGGTAATAATGAGAAGAAGGAACTGAAAGAAAAGATTGTAGAGGAAGAGGTAAAGGAAATTGATGAATCCTCTAGAACCTCTAGAGATTCTCTACAAAATATGTTGAATATGAAATTGAAATTATAAGGAATTGATATAAGATTGAGTTGTGATTTGATTTGATGATACTTTCAATTGTTCATGCTAAGATGTAATTATTTATATTATTAATGGGTTACTTTTGTACAACAATGTTGGTTATCGAAATGACCCACCGTTGATATATTTGGTGATTAGTTAGTAGTGTTAGTTATTTTGGTCCTATGAAGAAGCTAATGAATTCTAGTTCCTATGAATACAAATATGTGGCACCCTAGTTGATAGATTTAAATAATAAATCCTTCATTCATACCCTTTCATATACCCTCTTAGGGTTTGACATGTGTCTTTATAAGTTGCTTTTCTAGATTATGTTTACTATTGTAAATGAGATGTCGTGTGTGTATACTGATGAATATGGGTGAGTGTGTAGGAGAATTTCAATGTGATACTAATGCATATTTCTTAACCTTGCAGTATTGTCGTGCAAGCGTGTCAGGCAAGTGCTTTTCTTACCTTGTTATATTTTTGCAGAGTTATAGATGTTAGTAATAGAAACTAAGTGTTATTTTAAAATTGGTTGCAATCTATATTATAGATTAGGATTTCCTAATTAAATAATGTTTGAGGAATTCAATAGATTTATTAATAATTTATTTATTTCTGTTAGCCTTTCACATAATTTGGAATATAAAATTGATTTATGAATTGTGTAATGGGTATTGATTTTGTTTACAAGACAAAACAATTATGATCCAATATTTACTCTTAACTTGAGTTATTTTTTTATATTTGGAAAATAAATGAAATACTTATAATTCAACATCAAATAAAAATATGATTAGATAAATGTAACTAGTTGCTATAAATCTAAGATTAACAATAAATTAAAATAAATTTGACAACTAAATAAGAGATAAAGGGTTTAGTTTTAGGATCAATGGTGGTTAAGAGATTTTATTTTTATTCTTAATATAGTTTGCATTGTGCTAAAATCATTTAGTTAAAATTGACAAATAATTCCGCAATGAAATTAAATTTACAAATGAAATAAATATAGATAAATTAATTTTGGGTTGATGTTGATTTCTTATTTCCTCAAGATGCTTATGCATCATCTCCACTTGAGAATGATGAATGAGAATACATATATTTAATTATTGATAGTGAAAATTAAAATAAAATAATGTTTAGATGAAATTTCAAACAAAGTGGAAAATTATATACAAATTTCATTTTAGTTTGGATTACATCATGCAAAAGTGTCTAGCTATTTTGCTTTATACAAGATGGATTTGGTAAAAATATCCATTAGGAAAGAGATGCGATTGAGCTCATGAATGTTTGAAATTTCTTATAATAAAATGAGCCCTTGATAAAATTCAAGGATTTGGGACCAAATATTTTCCATAAATCTTATATCTATTTTTAACATTATTATGGTTAGTTATTTGTTGATAAACATTCATACCGTGGTATTTTTTTTTGTAACTATATCTCCAGCTCTAGCTTTTAACCTTTTAATCTTGAAATTAAGAATTTTGTTTCACTTGAATGAGTAATGGGATTAGTGTTATTTTAAGAGACCTTTTGTAATAAGGATAATATAATATAGTTTCTCCTCAATCACTAGTCTCTACCTAAATTGATCTAATTCTTTAAAGTAAAATTTATGCTCCCGTAAAAAAACATCCTTTTGCGCTTTTCTTTATCTACCCCATTATTTTCCTCATAATCATTTTGTCTACCCACATTGCTTTCCTCACCATAGATATAATTTATCCATTGAATAATCAAATAGATTATACTTACAAATAATCAATTTATAAGTAAACTTTAATATTTAGTTTCCTTGTTCTTAAAGGCACGTTATATCTCTTGCTAAGAGAATGAAACAAAAATATGAAAGTCTCTATCCAAGAGGCTAGCATGATGTATGGAAATCTGTGTAATTTTTAAACTAAAATAGAAAAAAGAAAACAAATCCGTTTAAATGCATATCCTGCAAATCATCGCAGAGAGAGGGGAGTACGTTTCTCTGAGGCATTCTGTCACCAGTTAACGAGCCACATTTTACATACGTGTCAAAAGAGGGCAATTTCAGCTTCAGCACCTGTCAAAAAATTCTTTACCCTGACGGGAGTATTTGCTGGGAGGTGGCGAAAATGGGCCCTCCTTTACACACACCTGCCGTGGGCATTTTGGACTGAAGGTTTTGGGGGAGGCGTCTATCCAGAAAGAAAGGAAATCCTTTAAAGTTACCAAAGTGTAGTGAGTGCCATATCCCTTCTTACCTAAGGAAAACCAGATGGATATGAAGCGAATATATCATCCTATCTTGGAATCTTGAGCAGCTGTTGAAAGATTGGTTTATTTCGTCTCATTTTAAAAAGATGTTACTAATATTTTTGTTTTCTCAAATCAGCATTGTTTTACAGTTTGACACAATTTGTGCAGAATCTTGAGGTAAGTCACTTTCCATGGTATTAGTGAGTCTTTTTTATCATTATTTTGGAAGCTGTACATGGCTGGGTTACTTTTGGTTGTGTTTTATTTCATTCTGTTGATATTTGTTAAATGGGGGAATTGATTATGAGGGTTTATCTATGACTATTTTTTTTATCTATGGCTGCTTTTATATATGAGATTATGAGGGTTTATCTATGGTTATTTTTATTTTATCAGTGACCAAAAAAAAAATCATGTTGACATACTTGACTGCCCTCACTCCCCTGCATTCATGCCTCTAGAGTCTCCACTCTACCTCCATTGAAATGAAAATTGGGTGTTGAATGGAAGATGGCAGCCATGAAAGGCAAACCTCCCAGCTGCAACTTCCTTCCACCTCCTCGCAGCCTCCTATGTATAATCCATATATTCATAAATTTGATAAATAATAAACTTTAAAGTTAAATATTTAATATTTTAAAATTCAAGGTTGGTGAAGTTAACCATATTATAGACATAAAATATATGATATTTGATTTTATCTAAGTAATGACAATTCTAAGTTAAGCTGTTGGATTCATATGAAGTTAATGTCAATATATATAATTTAAATGGGATTGTGGTGATGTTAGAAGAGAGCAATATATATATATGTAAATGGCGACTTAATAGTAATGTCAACTCCAATGCCAGAGGATATTAGTAACATTATGTAGTAAAATTAATCTATATTTCTCTTAAGTATTGATTGATCCAACTTTGAAATCAAATGAAGTAATTATTATTCCATTTGGTTTGGGTCATATCCATCTTATTAAAGGATTTTATCTATTGAGCTATTATCCTGTTAGAATTATTGACTTATTGATTTGTTACTAACCTAGAAGTTTACAATTATAATTGTTATTTAGCTATCATGATGAGTACTATGAATTCAATAATTTGATGACTTCAGTTTAATTGCAAAAATGGATGATTGTAACTTATCATTGTCCTTGTTGAAGTTTCAAGTGAATCCCAATAGTTAATGCATGAAGGATTTAAAAAGGTACAAGATATATGATTGTCTAAAATGTAGTAATAAATGATTTACAAAATGGTGTTCCTTATTCCTCCTTTATTTGTTCAAGATAATGAGATAATTTATTCTAGAATAGAAATGCATTCTCCATTGCAAATGGACTTAACCTATCAACTTGATTCTCTTTCTTGAATTTTTTTTACCATATTACAAATCCTTTTGGTACCTTGACATTCCAGACTTATGATGTATATATATATGTGAATCTTTTATGGGTTTATCTAATAAAGTATCTCTTAGGGTATGGATAGGACACAAACCTGTTTAGAGAGACAATTTATTAGTCTTTTTTTGATGACTAATCCTACAACTAGGGTCCTATTTGTTAAAAGGATCTTGATGAAATTGTTATCCTTGTTAGTGTTGCGTCCTCCTTAAACTTTATTATTGGCTATTATAGTATGGTGTTGCATTAGAGGATTATGTTTTAAATCAACGATAAGACCTCTTTGAAACCTAGTGGTAACTCTATCTCTGGTTGACCAACCAAATAAGAGTTGGTCCAAACTCAAAGTGTCGAACTACGATTCCTCTGCGAATTATATACGTAGGCAAGGCCGTCAGAGACGAGCCCCTGAGGAATTAGGTCAAGCCCTTAGGACTGTCCTGAGTTCTATTTTAGGTCTTGTCATTTTCTTCTGATCTTGTAAACTATAATTTGATATGTAAAACAATATTGGTATATCGCTTATTATGGTGTTCATGTAATTATGTCCCATTGATCTCGCATGCACCGAGTGATCTAGACCTTGTAGGTACAAGTATTGGGAGGGAGGAGACTTTGACACGATGGAACACATGAGATGTTGGGTAGATAAGAGGTATGTTTTGATGATCCACAATAAGTAGATATTTAGTTTTAAATAAAAAAAATACTCATAACCACATTTACCTTAGCTAATGAGATCATTGTCTATTGACTTAAGAATTGTAGTATGTTAGTTTCATTTTAAGAAAAAAAATTATTTGCAAATTAGTAATATTGTTGAAGAAAGTTAGGTTGTTCGTGTCCATTTGGGGTGTAGAATATGGGAATGACATATCACATTTAATTAGGCTGACCTAATTGATGTTGTAGGTGAAGTGGATATCTATGAAGGATTTTTTTGGTATTTTGAGTTTGATGACATGTGATAAGACTTTATGAATGTGAATTATG
The DNA here is from genome assembly GCA_007258455.2 of Sequoia sempervirens. NCBI lineage: Eukaryota > Viridiplantae > Streptophyta > Pinopsida > Cupressales > Cupressaceae > Sequoia > Sequoia sempervirens. Next base: position 293,350,126 of record VDFB02000013.1, on the reverse strand, counting down.
TGAATGTAGACTAGAGTGTTGATTCATATCAATATAAGAGTTTTGAGTCTGTATTATGAGTTTCATTAGAACTGTATTTCATACATGTGTTAGATGCAATTGTAATAGTTCAAATCTGGTTGTGAGCCACAATCTCTTCTATCTCTTTTACTTCTTAGTGGGAAATGAGTCCACTTGGACAATGAGTGCACCTGTAGTGAGCACTTTTGTAATATTATAACTGTTTATAATATATTGTGAGCTAATTCTCACTGTGGTTATTCCCATTTTGGGTTTTCCAAATTAAAATCTTAGTGTTTATGTGTTATGTGATTCTTTGAATGTTTTCATGCTTTCCTTCATTACTACAAATTGAATATGTTATGAGCTGAATGCTTAAATGTTTAAATGTTTTAAAAGAATACTAATTCACCCCCCCTCTCAATATTATGAGTGTTCAACATATGATCACTCACTTCTTATTACCATGGGGTTAGTTCAAAGAAGCCCAAAACTCTAATTACATAAAGAATAAAACTAGAAAGAAGAAGAAAAAGAAATATTCCATAATGTCCATACCCTCAATTGGATACCCCAGTCAAAGATACAAGGAAAAAATTAAAAAGAAAAAGGAGACAATACATTAAGAAACACATGCATAAAATACATTAAACAACCAAGAGTCTATCTTTCCATCAAAATTTTATCCTTGTTGAGGATGCTTTCCTTTTCCCTAGGCTTGACCTATTGGTCATCATTGATCTAAGTCTAGAATGTATATGGAAAACAACTTAATTATTGTCTAGTGTTAGTCTAAATGGTAATTATAGATTAGGATCAGTCTTCAACATTTTATAAAATTAATAACAAAATTTCCAATCTTCCAAGCTTAGTGAGATTTCCTATGCCAATCAAACCTGCAATCCCCTAAGGTATTTTTTATAAAGAGTAAACCACATTGTTACCATCTTTCCAATCTATGTGCATACATATATAAATTGCATCATAAAAGTAGAAAGTGTGACATAACACATGTACATATATAAGCATCCATCAATAAGTAAAAATTAAAATCTAATATAACCATGCACATATTTGGAATCATAGTAATAATTGATATATCATATATAAATGTGTCAAAAATTGAGTACATAAGCTCCAACATAGGAGTTATATGATCAAAATAAGTATAACTATATACAAAATCTCCCCATATAAGATGTAAGGAAATAAGCTCCAACATAGGAGTTATATGATCAAAATAAGTATAACTATATACAAAATCTCCCCATATAAGATGTAAGGAAAAAATCTAAGGAAAAAATCTATGTAAGTCTAAAAGTGGTAGTACATCAAAAAGGCCTTTATATAGTTTTGAGCTCTTGATCCACTAGGGATACTACTTCTTTGTCTACTCCTACTATCTTCTTATCACACAAGAGTCTTATCTCTTTATGATAGTACTTGTTTAAATTCCATGTCCCCCTTCATTTCCATCAAATTATAATTGATCTGAGAAAACCCAAATGGGCTAGTCATATTTGGGAATGTGTACCTCTGGTTGTTGCATTAATCTACCCTTTCATATTTAGTCAAATACCCAAGTTTAAGATTTCAAAATTTAGCTAAGTTTTGAGTTTTTGGGGTATTAGAGTTTTGGGTTTGTTCTTACTTGCATACCTTTGATACCAATCTCGAATCCACACTCTAATCCTTTCAAAAACAACTAAGTATTTTTTAACAGAGTTTTGTATTTTTAAGGGTATACATCCCTATATTCCCTTTATTATCGATCTTGAAATCCCACCTAAAATACTTGTAAATTTTGTTAAGTGTCAATTTTTTCATCCTTTCAGACTATCAAAGTTTCCCTTGCACTCATACCATTCATTTGACGTTTTCGATCCATGAAGTTTAAAGCCTAAATTTACCTAAGTGTTTATTTTTTCAACCTTTTAGAGTTCTATGGTTTCTCTTCCATTCTTAGCTTTGTTTAGCTTTTAAAATACTTGAAGCCCAAAAGTTTTCAAAAATCGTATGTCCTTTGTATCTATCAAACTTTCAGACTTCCTCCTTAATCAATCCCTTGGTAATTGCCTCTATGATCTCAAAAATTTGATCCTTAACCTTGTAAAAAATTCCTAAGTATGGTTTTTAGACTACTAGTCTCCCCCTTACTTGCATACCATTCATTTGAGCCCCAAAAATCTAATCCTTTACACATGAAATTTTTTCCAAGTCTTTGGCGCCATAGTTTTGAGAAAACCTTAATATGTGTATAGTATCCTTTGCTTCCCCAAACTCTAAGGTCTTGATTATTTGCCTTAAATCCTCTTCAATGTTGGGATTTTGGAATTTTGCTTCCTTATCACTGTTTCTAATATATCCTCAAAAGTCCTCTCTAAACACTTAAGTCTTTTATTTTGTGTTGGACTTTTAGACTTCCCTATCTCCATGCCTTTTTCTCTTTTTACTGGTTTGTTGGAGTTCCCTTCCCCATGTACCCTTTATATGTAATCCTTGACCTTGGTCTCTTGTTCCCTTGACAATAAAAAAATTTCTTGTATTTTGGATATAATCTTTAGGCCATACCTTATCCAAGTACCACATTTAGGCCCCTCTTGACTCTTGAATCCCACTTCAATAATTTTTCACCAAGTCTATGGGATTCATGGTTGCAACCTTCCATCTACCTAGATACTTGTTTCTTATCATGATCAACTAACTCCCAAACCTTGATGATTCCATCATTAAAATTTTTGGGGTCAAAATTTCACCATCCTTTCACCTTGGTACTCCCTCTAGCGCATCATTGTAATTTTGCTACTTGATAACTTATGTTAGCAATAAATTGGGGGAAACACAAACTAAAGTTTTGAGCCCCATGTATTTTCTAATTGTTGTATTTTATATCCCAGACTCATTCATATAAAGGTTGAAATGGTGGGGTAGATATCCTTAACAAATAGGGGTGGTTTCTATTTGAACTTATGAGGATCTTAATATGTGTCTTTCCCTAAGGGAATTTCATTAGGAAAGAGATCACAAGGTGTAAAGATTGACTTTCAACCTCAATAGCAAGTCAATCAGACCTATATCGCAGTCCTTAGGATAGTAGGTAAGATCTGGAATCAAATTGAAATGATTTGAATCACTAAAACTAAATGAACAATAAGACCTAATACATGAAATGAAAATTCCTAAAAGTAAAAAAACTGAAATCATAGTTTGTAGGTAAATTTGAGAAGGGTTTGGACACATGCACCTATCACCAAAAAATAGTTTTTAGACCTATTGAAGGATTGGTTTTCCCTTGGGCGAATGGGTCCTAGTTAGGGCTTCTAAAAACACTTTTGACAATCCATTGATGCTATATTTTGGCTTTGTTTGACACATGTCCCATTGTTGGAATGCCAAAAATAAAGTTTACAACCTAGTTTTCGTGGCTTGACAACAATGATGACAACTTATGTAATAATGAAAAATTGCTCTTCAAGATCTCTTCAATCTATAATTTGCACATACAAAAAGAGAAAAATTATTTTGTTCGAATGGGGGTTTACCTTATTCAAACCCCAAGTTTGGTAATTAAACCTTGATAGAAAGATAGTGACAATGGAGAAGGAAATGATGAATGAACAATGCTTGCTACAACTCACCAACCCTTCAATGGCTTCCCTTAGAGGACTGAAGATAATCACATCTCTCCAAGGAATCTAATCTTTCTTTGCTTGATGGATTTAGATACTTGAAATGCTTGGATGCTTTAGGATCAATAATGCATATTAGCCTTTACAAGATGGCATGAACACACATAAGCTTAAACATGATGTTAGGACCTTCATTGCTACAAAAAATGATTGATAAATCTACTCTTGAATTCTCTTGACAATAATATTTGTTCATAGGAATATTTGATCATGCCACTTAGATTTCAAATGATAAAATACTATGTATTTATAGGTGTTTATCTAATTTCCTAAAAAATTAGATTCCAAAAGGTGACAATTGCAAATTGAATTTGATTCAATAAAATACCACCAAATACATATTTAAAAATGGGTCTTAGGACTTAAATGGGACCTATTTTCCCTTGGGCGAATGGGTCCTGGCCCATAATTCCAGGACACACATGCTCCAATGTGATTTAATTATTGATTACATTAACTAAATGTCTGTTCCCCTTTCGAAAATTGGAAAAATAAGGCTTTGGAATACATAATTTGGAAAATTAGAAGCTTAATTAAGTCCAATAAATTAAGGGACCCAAACATAGCGTGAAATTATAAAGGTATACAATTTCCTACACAATAAAGGTAAACACCAATAGAATCATACATATGGTCAATTACTTATATATATTCACAGAATAACAAATAGAATTCTGGTATCTATTATATTAATAAGATCAAAAATAGTACATTACTATATCTTCTCCTATACTCTTGCTTAGTCCTTATCTAATCTTTATGCATTTGTTCCTTCATACATTTATCCATATAACTCTCCTTATACATATATTGCTTGCATATTTTTCTCCATCTCTCTCTCTCTCTCTCTCTCTCGCATATTTCATATCTTCTTTTATACATATATTTATGGGATGGGACGTGGCCCATCTATGATACCCTAGTTTAGATGATATCTTTACAATATTATGCTCCACAAGTGTTTTTCACCAAGATGCGGTATGTTTTATTGGCCAATGTCTTCACTGTCATGCTTTTAGGCTAACATCATGCCCCCTTTCAAAATGTTGACTTTCCCTCAAGTCAATGCTACTCTTCTGGAAGAATATCCTTGTATGTTTCCTTTAGGTTGGAAAAATTATTATCCCATTGGGCCTTAGCCAGGTGTAGCAATTGAGTCTATACCTATTCATTTGCAATAAGAGTTTCTCTGCCTCTGAGTGTTTGTGGAATCTATATCTTGTGTTTCAACTATTCAGCTTCCTAGAGGATTTTGGTTGTATGTGTTAACCTCAAGCTGACAACTTCCTAGAGTTACTAAAATATGTTTCAAACCTGGTCTCATTGATCCTAAAGCTATTGAATCTATGCATGTAAGGCCTCAATCTACACCCTATACTGCCTATTTGTGTCTTATAATGCATCATAGGCTATTTCTATTTGGAGAATTTGTACCTCCAACTGATCCATTTAGATCTTAATTATTGTTATTATTTTTTGCCATTGTAAACAAAACTGAAATAGGGCATTCAAATATCCTTTTATGTTCTTTAGGGTCTAGATTTATGATTCCAAAGAAAAGTGTGTTGTAGCACACTTTTTCCTCTCCTTGTTTATCCTTGTCTTCTAAAATTCTACTTGGATTTGTTTCCTTAATGTTTTCTTATGGAGTTGGTTATCCTTGACTATTCCTTCTACCAAAAGTCTCAACTATGCCACTAAAGGTTGTGATGAGTCCCCTATGATTTGAGGGAACTTCCCTTGTATATCTTTCACGAGACCCTCTAATTGGTCGGAGCTCTCCACATGATGTTGTAGAATTTCTTCACTTGTTGTTTGGTGTAGGATATCCCCCAACTAAGATTTATGATATCCCCCAACTAAGATTTATGTAAAGGTGAGATTCTTACCAAATCTACATGTGAGCCTACTAGTGGTAATTAGAGTTGTAGAGAAGCCACCCTTTGGATATGTTTCTATTTTTCCATAAAGTCCTTGATGGATTGCATGGATGATTTGGTAGAGGAGGAAGGAGTATCAAATTACTAAGGGGGAGAAGACTGCTCCTATTCAAATGTTTGATATTTTTCTTCTTCCTTGTACATCTTCTGATATTCTTTTTCCATTGCTTATGTAATCTATTTTTTTTATTGCCTAAGTGATTTCCTATTTTTCCATAATTAGTTTTTCCAATCTTTGTTTAGATCAAATTTATTTAATTTGAAGTTTTTCTATCTTTTACTTTTGCAGAGGGGTCATTGTGGTGGACACCTCTCTAATGGTTAGTTCTTTCACTTATTCTTCTTCTTTTTCTACTTTCTCCCTTCTCCTTTTTAGTGAAGTAGTTAATTCATTTAGAAAAATATCAATCAAATCTTTTAAAGTGATATTGGTTGCTATCATATACTTGATAATTTCCCTTTCTATAGTTTTTTGGTTTGGTCTTGCCATGTTTGGATTTTTTGCAATGTCATATCCATTACTTCCTTTGGAATAGACCACTATATATTTGGTCCTCATCAACTAATGGAGAGACTTCATGGGTAGTTGTACTCTATGAAATATATGTGTCCTTTGGAAATGGTTCATGTTCTTCTATGTCTAAATTTTGTGGAGAAATTTGTATTTGTGACTTTTCCTTTCTCCTCTTAGGCTTCTTCTCTGAACTCATTTGTATGAGAGCTTATGTGGCTTCTTTTTTTGGTGATTATGTTTGGGAAGGGGTGTTTGTAAGCCTTTGTTTCCTTAACCTACTAGTCTCACCTTGGGAAGGTCTTGCTGGTGGAGTGCTTTGTTCCTTTGGATCTAGCTTGGGCATACCTCATTTCTCATACAACTTCTCCTTGTTCTTGTCAAAATATTTTTCAGCCTTTTTATTTTCTAGGTTATCCATATATTCTTGATAAGTTGTATAATTCTCCCCTTGTTGATATTTTCAACAGCTATTGAGGATAGAGGCATAATTATGGATATCAATATTAGATCATAGGGAAGATGAGGTATCCATGAGGTTCTAGGCTCAATAGTTTCCATAAAGGTGTAATATTATCTACTAGGAAAACTATATCCTTGATATATTGATGGACTACCTCATAGGAGATGCATTACCTGGCTTGGAGCTTTTGTTGGAGTGATTTAAACAACCCTCAATGGGTTGCAGTGAAGGAAGTGGCATCTTGAAAATGTTTGGCATGGTCTTGTATTTGCATTTCCAATAGCCAGGTTGAATCCCATATTTTTCCCATAGACCCTGGTAGTTGATTCATGAAATAGAAAGTTAAACATATAAATAGAGTCCCATACCTAAACTGATAGTGAGATTGCTTGGTGTGTTGTATATTGTTAATTAGTTCCTGTCATAGGACATCATAGAGGTCTATATCTTTTTCATCTTTAACCATTTGGTATGATGTGTGGATGGTGGTTGTGATGGAAGAATCCTCTTAGTTGGTGTAGTATACTTTATATGCTATGCCCATCGTGGCATATTTGACTACAAGGTTGGTAATTTTTTTAATGAATAAGCTCCAATCATCATAGGTTGCTCTGATTAGTCAAGTAACCTCTATATTTTTAATGGATTTCTTCAATGAAACTTCCCCTTGATCCCATAGTCCTGTGACAGCTTGGATGGTATCCTTTGTAATTCAGTAGGGTTGGTCTAGGTAGAGCTATTCATCATGGAATCTACTAAATATTATGCACCCATTCTTCCTATCCAATGAAATCCAGGTAGAGATATCCTTGAGCCCATAGTCCTATGACAGCTTGGATGGTACCCTTTGTAATTCAGTAGGGCTGGTCCAGGTAGAGGTATTCATCATGGAATCTAGTAAGGATTATGGGCCCATTCTTCCTATCTAATGAAATCTAGAAATTGTCTCCATATGTCCAACAATTTCTCAACTAGATTTTGATACTATGGTAGGTATTATTGTGTGCCTAGTTGTAAAAATCTAGGTTGTAGGATTTCAAATTTTGTATGGTTGATTTCCATGATGGGTGCATAGATATATTTTATGATATCTTCGATGTAGATTACCTCTGTGGACACTTTTGAGAATGCCCATGTTGGGATTGTATCCATTGATTTCTAGGGGAAGAACTTGTATTTTGGCCTTAGTTTTTCTAAGACATCCATGAAAGTAGATGCAACCATTGTCATAGCTGAAATTTTACAGCAAAGTAGGAACTAGCTTAGGTTTAGTGTAGAGTAGTGGAATGCAAGAGATTAGCAAAATGGAGTGTGTAGTAAGTGAAAATGAGGGATGAAGGGGTTATTTATAAAAATTTTGCAAGATGAGTGCAATAAATGGTCTAGCCATTTCATGTGTATTTATGCCTGTTAACTTTCTATGGCTCTATTTTTTTGGTGAGTATTTTAACTTTTGTGGTGGATGAAAGGACTTTGGTACATTTGTATGTTAATTGTGTCTAATTCATATTAATGTGGTTGCTTAATACTTTTGTTTGATCCCTTGTTTGATGTATTTAGGGTTAGATCAAGGAAATTGATGTTCAAAATTGGGTCTACCTTTTAAGTAATGGGTAATTTGTTTTAATGATTAAATTTTTTATTGTCTTATTGATTTTCCTATGTGGAATTGTTTTAATGACCTCATAATTTAGATAGCCTTGCTGTATTTTGGATACTACTTTAATTTTTTCTTTTATGCTTGGGGAGGTTTGGAACATGTCAAATTGGTGTTTGTATGATATTTTTATGCATTTGTGGTACTTTGTGGAGGTCTAATATATTGAAAATGTATCACAAATGCTCTTTGAAATCCATATACCTTCCAAGATGTTAATTCCTATTCTTCTTGTAGTCATGCCTCTAAAACATCATCATTGTTAGTACTAGCATTGCCACTTTCTAATTCAATCTCTCTAGAACTATTAGGACCTTCCTCTTGAAATAGAATAGAGGTTTTGAGGATCTTCCATGTAATTATTTTTTTCTATTTCTTCCACATATTTTTTATCTTCTTTTTATCCTAATGGAATGTGAACTACTCTATTGTCATTTGTCAAAGAGATTTTCTCCTTCCTAGAGTCTACAGTGCCATTAGAATTAACAAACCATTTTAGTCCAAGAAATGCTCTAAAGGTGTTGAAAGGTTCCTTCATCTATACAACTTCAATGTCAAAAAAATTTGTGATCCCTTTTATGTATACTTGTATGTTCTTCCATGTTCCTAATGTTTCCATGCATCAGCTAGACTAATGGTCATAGGTGTTCTAATAAGCTTAGGTTTTTCTAATATTTCCCAAGTGGTCGTCAGAAGAATATTGAGGTCCACCCCTAGATCAATCATTACATGTTTAACTTTATTGTTTTTAAAATTTGTGATAATTAACACATGACCATTTTTCCAATCTCGATCTTTTGTAATTTGGTGTACTTGTTTGTTCTTATTCTAATAATTTCCTAATTGTTTTAATTTTACTAAAAGATCTTTTTATTGATCCAAAGAGGATAGATTATTCAACATCACTACCTCTTCTTTTGATAAACAGGATATCTCATCCTTCTGTTGTATAATTTTCCTCCTTACTTTTTCCACTATTTTTTCATGTTGTTTCTTATTTGGCTAAAAGTGGTCATACTCTTCTTTTTCCTCTTCTAGTTTTGTTTCTTTGGTAATTTCTTCAATCTCTCTTTTCTTATTCTCAATATCTATTCCCTAACTATTTAGTACTATAACTTTGTTTTTCTTTATTCTGAATTTCTCCTTTTTTCTTATCCATGGTGTTTGTTCTTTTTTGGAGAATCTTCATTTGATGTGTCTGGGGACTAGTTATCTACTATTTGATAGCTTTTAACTCTTTGTAGTATTCTTCTTATCACTCTTGCTCATTTATTGTCTTAGAGATCATAACTTCTAGAACATGATGTATTTTGATAATATCGTTGAGACTTATCACATCAAAATATATCATGGGAATGATCTCTGCAAAAAGGGCATTTTCTTCTCTCTTTTGATCAAAATTTTGTGGCATAATGACTTATTTTCTTGCAATTGTAACATGTTGCATCACTCCTCTGGCAATTGTTTCTATTGTGTCCTCTTCCTCATTTGTAATTGGATTGTCTATTTTCTCTAATATAGTCTTGTGGTGGGTTGTTCTATAACACATGCACTCTTGTTATACCTCCATGGTGGCTATCTATAACCTGTATTATATAGAGGTCCTTCTGTCAATCCTTTAACATGTGCCATGTTCCTATCTATGTTTTCATCATAGTTGTGGTTCATAGGGCATCAACATCAGGATGATTCTATGTTCTAGACCTGAAATTGGTTTGCAAGACTGTCCTCCATGAAGTGACCATCCCACTCTTAGAAAGTCCCACAATATATTGAGCTAGTTTTGGCTAGAACTATCTTTAATTCTACATGTAGTGCAACAATAGTTTTCCCTCCTTGAGCCTTAAGACAATCGTTCCAAAGGTGACCTTCTCATGAGTAGTATGTGCACAAAATTTCTTTAGTTTTCTTTATTTCTCCTCTTAATAAGATTGAATTTTGTATTGTTAGTTGTTCTACCATAAGTTGTAATTTCTCAATTTTCTCCTTCATGTCATCCTTTTGAGGTTTGTACCATGTTTGAGCTCCAATGTGGTATGCCATGGTGATTTAATCCATATAAGTGTTGAATATCTTCCCATCCAAGGATGCTCTTATATCTTTCTGAAGTCCGAAAATAAACCATTATATCTTCTATCTTTCTATCAATGGTTCTTTCTGTTTACAACACACTTCTTTGAATCCTCTATCATATTATTTTACTAATTCATCTTCCTTTTGTACTAGGTCTCTCATTTTACTTACATTTTTTGTTGGAATGTATGGTGTGTCAAATTTAGCGAAGAAATCTTGTTTTACCTCATTCTAGATTTTTCCATGTTTATGATAGGTCTTCTTATACCAATCTAATACATCTTTCTTGAGTGAGGATACAAAAAGTCAAGTAATTTTAGTTTATCTTCATCTATATCCTACCTTTCCCACATGGATTCTAGCAAAAATATATGTTTTGTGGCTTTTGTTGTACCTTTCCCAAATATTGGGTTCTTGATTGTGAATTCCATCATGTCTTTTCTTTCTTCTATCCTAACTTCTCATATTTGTGGACTAGGTTTTTCTCCTTTCTCTTTCTTTACCTTTCTAACAGTATAAGGTTTTTTCTCTCTACCTTTGTCTCTTGCTAGTTTTAAATCAAAGTATTCTCTCCCAAGTATTCCTTCCCACTCTACTGTTCCTCCTCTTATTTTCTTGTCATGTGGTATCTCTTCTTTTAAAATTCTTCAACTCTTATATGGCTAATGGGATGGATTCTGGTCGGGGGGTTATGACTTCAAATATCTTTTCATGTTCCTATTTGTTAGTGTCATTTTATTGGGTTGTAAAAATAACTCTTTACCCAAATTCAATCTATTCACTTTGCTTTTTGTTATTTATTCTTCTTTTAACTTCCTTATGCTTCTTTTGACTAATTCTTCCAAATATTCTTCTTGAATTGATGAGGTCTTCTCTAGAGTCTTCAAAAATTCTGCAAATATATCATTCACATTAATGGTAAGGGTTAATAGGTTTGGCTTGATCTTCAAACTTCCAAAAGGTTGCGGTAATAATGGAGTTTTTTTCTGATTACAAGGTCCTAATAGCAATCTTCTAGATTTCTCATAATTATGATTATTTTTCTTTATACTGGTTATGAGTTGTCTCACTTTTCCCAACACATTTTTGATCTTTTTAGAGTTTCCCATTTCTCTTCTTTACCCTTTTTTCCTATTTCCTTGGTAACACCCCCTTTGGCGCGCTCTACAACACCCTTTTTGGCACTCTAACTTCTCATCTTCTACATAATTTCCATCCTTCTGTGATGTATTTCTTCTCTTTCAATCCTCTGTTGTTGTCTTCTTTATTCTCCATTTAGGTTGGCCATGTTTACTTTTTTTACCAATTCAATTTTTTCTTTAATATTTCTCATGGTTGTCTATCAATCCTTATATCATTTTGCATAGTCATTATTTAGTATTTTTTCCTTTAGGAGTCACATCTTTTCGAAGATGCTTTCCAAAATCTTCCCCTTTTCCATTCTCCATCCCCTTGGTGCCTAACCCCCTCTCACAAGGTAAGCACCAAGTGGATAGTTATGTAGATTTTTATATCCTCATTGGTTCCCTTTTCCTTCTCTATGTCTGATTTAAATTTAAATTTTTTTTGGTGTTATAGTCCTTTATATCACTTAACCAGGGTCTCAGAAAGGGAACCAAAGTTAGCAAGAAATTGGGGAAAAAACAAACCAAAGTTTTGAGCCCCAAGTATTTTCTAAAGTGTTGTAGTTTATACATCAGACATAGTCATATAAAGGTAAACACTAATAAAATCAGACATATGGTTAACTACTTATATATATATATATATTAATAGAATAACATATAACATTATATAGATAAAATTCTTGTATCCGTTGTATTAATTGGATTGAAAATAGTATATTGCTATATATTCTCCTTATAATTTTCTATATCCTCTCTTGCTCAGTCTATATCTAATCTCTATACATCAATTCCTTCATACATTTATACATATAATTCTTCTTATACATCTATTGCTTGCATATTTATCTATATCTCTCTCTCTTACATTTTGTCATTCATATCTTCTTTTATGCATATATTTATGGGATGGGACATGACCCATCCATGATACCCCTAGTCTAGATGATATCTTTATAATATTATGCTCCACAAGTGTTTTGTACCAAGATACAATATGTTTTGTCGATCAATGTCTTCACTATCCTACTTTCCAGCTAATAACTTCCTTTGCATTTCTTGTCGAAGTTTGAGATGTGATCTTACTTTTTAAGTGGAACCAAGTATGATTCATCTTTGAACTTTGATCCTAAACAATTCAAAACTCCTATAATTTTTCATTTTATCTCCCACCTACCCCCCCTACACATCTAGAAGGCCATTTTATGATTGGATGTGATATAGAAATTTCTAGAAAAAAAAATTCCTACCAAAAAACACTACTCATCATTTGAGCATGAATTTACACATGATTTTCTAGCAATGGGCGATAAAATAGCATTGAACATCATTAATGAGTTGATATGGCCTTGTAACTATATAAATTTTGGCACTTGAATATCATTCTTTATGTAGATTTGCATAGATTCAAAGGTGAAACTAGAGTGTTAGTCATTCCTTTATGTATAATAGTGTCTAGAAAGTGTAAATCCCAAATATTCATGTCATTTTATATGACTATTTCTAGTAGATTTTGTGGTCACTTTTTTCCCTATACCCATAGATCAAAGGTTGCCATTGATCAACATGATGTAAATGTTGGTGTGAATATGGTGTTTTACCTAAATATTTCACCTAGTAGATCTCATTCACATGTTTACTTAGGAGTCTAGAAATCTCTCTAGAAGTCCCATTTGTCATGCGATCTTGTCTTATCTTATCTTTATTTTTGTCATGTCATAGGATTAAGACACTTTTCATGATATTGTTTAATATTATCTCTCATCTTGCATGTATAAGTAGGGCCTCTTGTATCAAGTTTTATTTATAATCAAGAAAGACATTCTCTTGCAAAACTGTATTGTGGAAGGTTTTTCTTTTGTTTTGTAGGTGATCCTAGACTGTTGTAGATCACTATAAGCTCCTTGCATTTCATTGTCAACTCCTACATGGTATCATAGATCTAGATATGCAAAATCCATAGAGTTGAAGAAAATTTGGGTGCGAGATTTTACTAGGTACACTTTAAGACAAAAAAAACCTCACCAATGAGTCCAAAAGGCCCAAAACCCCTATTTGATATAAAATACTTGATATTTTGGTGATTGGAAATTTTTGGCCATTTTTTCTAAGGTTTGAAAAAAAATAGTTTGTTGTTTATATAGTTCATACAATTATATGAATTTGTACCATCTTTATGATTCATACAAGTCTACAATCGCTAGCAGATTCAAGAGTACAGTTGGAAAAATATTCAAGAAGAATATTCCCTATGTGTAGCTTGCAGTACAATTCCTACATTAGACTAGCATCAACATTGTCTGCGATATGACTTTTTGGTTTTTTAATTAAAAAATGTTTTTTTAATTTTCTACGTTGATTTAGCACTTCAACCTGCAAAGCATAGTCCTAGTAGGAAATCTTGCAATGCACACACAAGGCTTAACTCTGAGTGAGATGGGAACTTGCCACCAAGAACTCCACCATCTCACCAACCACCTACCACAGTGCTAGTGGTGGGGTTTTTTAAAAACCTAGTTACGCATTCAGTCATGTGAGGAACAATTGACTAGCCTGTAAGGGTCCTAATTTTAGCTCTTGATGCCCTAATACGACAGTTTTTTTCTAGGAGCCATATCTTTTGATCTAGGAATTAGATTTTCACAAACGAGATTTCATTGGAAATTTGGTTATGTGTAATTTCCAACAGTGTAGGTATCATTATCATACTTTAATGCTAGTGTATTTTATTTCTGTTTGAATTCAAATCTCCCATTTTGGACCTTTGAGCTCATAAATTTGTTCCTAGATCTTTGATTTTTCGTGATTTTTTTGGCATTGGAAAGGTATTCAAGAGATCTTATGTTCTATTCATAAAATTTTTCTAGATTCAACCCCAAGTAAATTTTATTCAATTTTTTCCAATATCGCATTCTAATTGATTACTTAGACATCTTGACACCTAGAGAGGTTATTTCTTTTGGGGGGGAATTCATTTTTAGTATTGATTTAGATTTGGGAGGTTTCATGGCATATTTTTGTAGTATATTGTTTATTTATCTCTCTTGGATCTGACGTCTCTCACTCCTCATAACTATCACACATGAAATACTAAAATGTAAAGATTACTTCTTTCCAAGGTTTTTTGTTCTACCTTGGGTGATGATCAAGCTGAATTTACTAAGGAGTATGAGATATTTTCTCACAAGAACAAATGTGATGAGGCTATGGGCTTGATTGCATTGCGTGTTTATAATAACCTGTTGTTTCATATTGAGGAATGCACTACACCAAATCAAGTATGGGAAAAATATAAATGTTTGTTTGGTACAATTAGTGAATTTTGTGCTTTGCAATTAGAGACAGACTTGGTATCTCTTTCTCTTGATACATTTCCCAATATTGAAGATTATATGGTAAAATTTAAATCTTTGAGATCACAATTAGCTAGTTGTGGGAAAGATAAATTTGGTAAGGAAAGTTTCTTCTTGATTTTGTCTAAGTTAAAGGGGTCATTTACAGTCTTTGATTCTACCTTTCATTCATCATGGATGCCTTAGGTGACTCATTTAACATGCCTTCTTTTGAGACATTTTGTGAATGTTTGACTAGAGGGTAAGTCAATCTTATCTAGTTAGATGCTCTTCCCAAAACATCATGCATTGTTATCTCAACAACCTAAAGGAAAAGGCAAGAAGAAATATAAGACTAAGACAAAATCTAGTGATCTTCCCACATCTTCTAAAGAGGATAAACCCAAGAAGGAGAGACCCATGTGCATATTTCAAGAAACAAGGGAATAGTGAACAAAATTGTTATAAGAAATAGTTAGAAGATATGAGTCAACTCATTTAAGAGCATAACATTTCATTCTCTTCCAAGTCTTCTAGTTCACCGTCTTCTTCTACACCATCATCATCATCATCATCATCCACACAATCATGAACATTGGGATTTTCTAATAGATTTGATAAGATGAAAGGAAATGCACTTGTTGTGACTACAGTTGTAGAGTTTGTAGTATGGATTCTTTCTTAAATTTTTTAGGCATGTAGAACTGATATGTGCATTAGTCTCATGGAATGAACAAAATATTAAATTTTGTGCAACTTCAACTATTTTTCTTGGTGGAGGTGTTGGCAACCATGGCCTGTAATTATTTAAAGGATAAAAATTATTTCCTTTCAGTTGGTACAGTTGTTGAGATTTGTATTGTGGTGGTGGTGGTGCAAGCATTTCATTAGCCACCTTTTGTAGTAGTGGATTTGCGGAACTTTGAACTAGAGGCTTGATTGAGTCCTTCATCTTACCAGAGGTGATCATATTATCCTCCAACTCAATGGAATGTTCTTGAGCATCCATCAATTCTTTTTCTTTTGTTGTCTTGAGGAAAAAGGCTATCTTTGATGGAAGAGCATTTATGAAGTAGCTCATCAGAATCTTCGGTGATGGATTAAGTGTAGAAATAATTCTTGTAACAAGATGATTAAATCTTACTACAAACTCCCTCATGGGCTCGTTGTACTCCATTTTTGAGTTTGTAAGTTGGGAAACGCCAAAAATTTCTCACTCATAGTTTCCCAACTAGTTAACTTGGAAAGGGCATCAAGTTAACTATTGCCTTCACTTGAGTTCTATTCATAGAAATATCTACACACTTCAACTGGCAATTCACTGATTGATAACTTTGGCAGCTCTGTAACTAGAGTGATAACCTCTGTTTCTTCTACAGCTTTATGCTTCTGACGCTTTTCTTGATTTTTCTCAATGGAAGAGTATTGCATGATGAACCATGGAATTTGACTGTGAACACGGATATGTTCGAACAAGTTTTGCACAAAAGCTAAAAATAGCTTTACTGAATCTTCTTCAGAAAAAGGGTAGATTTTGAAAGAAAAATATGAGATATGGGTTTTTGTAGAGAATGTCGTTCTAAATAGACCTAGATCATCCATTTTTTGAAAAATTGATTTTTTCACCAATATGCAAGAACCCCTCAAAAATAGAAGCTATGAAGCAATTTTTTCGAGAAAAATCAGAGATATGGGTTTTGTAGTTGCTTGTGTGTTGAAGAAACCTAGATCGTTCATTTTTCCAAAAAATAAGTTGTTCTTGAAAAAGATAGTTTTCGAAAAAGTAAAAGCAATAGAGGTAGCAAAGGCAAAAATTTTGAATTTTCTTCACAAAAAAGGAGATTTTTGAAGAAAAATTTGAGATATGGGTTTTGTAGAGAATGTCATTTTGAATAGACCCACATCATCCGTTTTTCAAAAAAATGATTATTTCACCAACATGTGAGAACCCCTCGAAAATTGAAGTTGCGGAGCAATTTTTTTTGGGAAAAATCAGAGATATGGGTTTTGTAGGTGCTCGTGTGCTGAAGAGACCCAAATCATCTATTTTTTGAAAAACTAAGTCGTTCCTAAAAAAGATAGAGTTTTTTGAAAAGTAGTAGTAGAGGTAGCAAAGGCAATTTTTTTGAATCTTCTTCAAAAAAAGGGTAGATTTTTGGAGAAGAGGTAATAGAGGCAAATTTTTTGAATCTTCTTCAGAAAAAAAAAGGCAAACTTTTGGAGAAAAATATGAGATATGGGTTTTGTAGAGAATGTCATTCTGAATAGACTTGGATCATCGATTTTTTGAAAAAACTGATTTTTTCACCAACATGCGAGAAACCCTCAAAAATAGAAGTTGCGAGCAATTTTTTTCATGAAAAATTAGAGATATGGGTTTTGTACATGCTCGTATGCTGAAGAGACCCAGATCGTCTTTTTTTTTTAAACTAAGTTATTTTTGAAAAAGATAGAGTTTTTTTAAAAGTAGAAGTAGAAGAGGTAACAAAAGGGAAAATTTTTAAATCTTCTTCAAAAAATGGTAGATTTTTGGAGAAAAAAATGAGATATGGGTTTTGTAGAGAATGTCATTCTAAATAGACTAAGATCGTCCATTTTTTGAAAAACTAATTTTTTCACCAACATGTGAAAACCCCTCAAAATAAAAGCTACGAAGCAATTTTATACGGGAAAAATCAAAGATATGGGTTTTGTAGGTGCTCTTGTGCTGAAGAGACCTAGATCGTCTATTTTTTGAAAAACTAAGTTGTTCTTGAAAAAAGATAGAGTTTTTTCAAAAGTAGTAGTACAGGTAATAGAGGAATTTTTTTTTAATCTTAAAAAAAAAAGGCAATTTTTTGGAGAAAATTTTGAGATATGAGTTTTGTAGATAATGTTGTTCTAAAGAGGCCCAAATCGTCCATTTTTTGAAAAATTGATTTGTTCACCAACATGCGAGAACCCCTCAAAAATACAAGTTGTAAAGCAAATTTTTTAGGAAAAATCAGAGATGTGGGTTTTGTAGGTGCTCATGTGCTAAAGAGACACAGATCGTTTGATTTTCAAAAAACTATGTTGTTCCTAGAAAAGAAGTGTTTTGAAAAGTAGAACTAGTAGAGGTAGTAGAGGCAAAATTTTTGAATGTTATTCAGAAAAAGGGAAAAATTTTGGAGAAAAATCTGAGATATGGGTTTTGTAGAGAATGTCATTCTGAAAAGACCCAGATCATCTTTTTTTGAAAAACTAATTTTTTCACTGTGTGAGAACCCCTAAAAAATAGAAGCTGTGGAGCAATTTTTTTCTAGAAAAATCAGCGATGTGGGTTTTGTAGGTGCTTGTGTGTTGAAGAGACCCAAATCGTTTGTTTTTCAAAAAACTAAGTTGTTCCTGAAAATAATAGAGTTTTTTCAAAAGTAGAAGCAGTAGAGGTAGCAAAGGAAAACTTTTTGAATCTTCTTTAGAAAAGGGTAGATTTTTGGATAAAAAATTGAGATATGGGTTTTGTAGAGAATGTAGTTCTGAATAGACCCAGATCGTCCGTTTTTTGAAAAACTGATCTTTTCACTAACATGCAAGAACCCTTCAAAAATAGAAGTTTCGAAGCAATTTTTTTCAAGAAAAATCGAAGATATGGGTTTTGTAGGTGCTCATGTGCTGAAGAGACCCAGACCATTTGTTTTTCAAAAAATTAAGTTGTTCCTAAAAAAGATAGAGTTTTTTGAAAAGTAGTAGAATAGGTAATAGAAGCAATTTTTTTGAATCTTCTTTGGAAAAAGGGTAGATTTTTGGAGAAAAAACTAAGATATGGGTTTTGTAGAGAATGTCATTCTAAATAGACAGAGATCGTCCATTTTTTGAAAAACTGATTTTTTCACCAACATGCGAAAACCCTTCAAAATAAAAGCTACGAAGTAATTTTTTGGGAAAAATCGGAGATATAGGTTCTATAGGTGTTCCTATGCTGAAGAGACCCAGATCGTCTGTTTTTTGAAAAACTAAGTTATTCCTAAAAAAGATAGAGTTTTTTGAAAAGTAGTAGTACATGTAACAAAGACAATTTTTTTTAATCTTCTTCAAAAAAAGATAGATTTTTGGAGAAAATTTTGAGATATGGGTTTTGTAGAGAACGTTGTTCTAAATAGGCCCAGATCATCCATTTTTCGAAAAAAATGATTTTTTCACCAACATTCGAGAACCCCTCAAAAATATAAGCTGCAAAGCAATTTTTTTTGGGAAAAATAAGAGATGGGTTTTGTAGGTGCTCATGTGCTAAAGAAACCCAGATCGTCTATTTTTCGAAAAACTAAGTTGTTCTTGGAAAAGAAGTGATTTGAAAAGTAGAACAAATAGAGGGAGTAGAGGAAAAAAATTAAGTTCTTCCTGAAAAAGATAGAATTTTTTTGAAAAGTAGAAGTAGAAGATGTAACAGAGGCAAATTTTTTGAATCTTCTTAAGAAAAAGGGTAGATTTTTTGAGAAAAATCTGAGATATGGGTTTTGTAGAGAATGTTGTTCTAAATAGACCTAGATCATTCATTTTTCGAAAAATTGATTTTTTCACCAACATGCAAGAAACCCTAAAAAATAGAATCTACGAAGCAATTTTTTTGGGAAATATAAGATATATGGGTTTTGTAGGTGCTCATGAGCTGAAGAGACCTAGATCGTCTATTTTTTGAAAAACTAATTTGTTCCTGAAAAAGAAAGAGTTTTTTTAAAAGTAGAAGTAGAAAAGATAACAAAGGAAATTTTTTTGAATCTTCTTCAGAAAAGGGCAGATTTTTGGAGAAAAATCTAAGATATTGGTTTTGTAGATAATGTCATTCTAAATAGATCCAGATCGTTTGTTTATCAAAAAACTGATTTTTTCACCAACATGCAAGAAATCCTCAAAAATAAAAGTTGTAAAGCAATTTTTTTTGAGAAAAATCAGAGATATGGGTTTTGTAGGTGCCCATGTGCTGAAGAGACCCATATCGTCTGTGTTTAAAAAAATTAAGTTGTTCCTAAAAAAGATAGAGTTTCTTGAAAAGTGCAAGCAGTAGAGGTAGTAGAGGCAAATTTTTTGAATCTTATTCAAAAAAAGGGCAAATTTTTGGAGAAAAATCTGAGATATGGGTTTTGTAGAGAATGTCTTTCTAAATAGACCCAAATTTTCCATTTTTTGAAAAACTAACTTTTTCACCAACATGCAAGAACCCCTAAAAAATAGAAGGTGCAAAGCAATTTTTTTATGAAAAATCAAAGATATGGGTTTTGTAGGAGCTTGTGTGCTAAAGAGACCCAAATCACCTGTTTTTCAAAAAACTAAGTTGTTCCTAAAAAAGAGAGTTTTTTGAAAAGTAGAAGCAATAGATGTAGTAGAGAATATTTTTTTTTAATCTTCTTAAGAAAAAAGGCAGATTTGTGGATAAAAAATTGAGATACGGGTTTTGTAGAGAATGCCATTTTGAATAGACCTTGATCGTCTATTTTTCGAAAAACTAAGCTATGAAGCAATTTTTTTGGGAAAAATCAGAGATATGGGTTTTGTAGGTGCTCGGTGCTAAAGAGAGCTAAATCGCCCATTTTTTGAAAAACTAAGTTGTTCTTGTAAAAGATAGAGTTTTTTGAAAAGTAGAAGCGGTAGAGGTAGCTAAGTTTTTTCAATCTTCTTTAGAAAAAAGGTAGATTTTTGGAGAAAAATCTAAGATATGGGTTTTGTAGAGAATGGTGTTCTGAACAAACACAAATCACCTATTTTTTGAAAAAATGATCTTTTCACTAGCATGTGAGAACCCCTCCAAAATAAAGTTGTGAAGGAATTATTTTGGGGAAAAATTGGAGATATGGGTTTTGTAGGTACTTGTGTGCTGAAGAGATCCAGATTGTTTGTTTTTTGAAAAACTAAGTTGTTCCTAAAAAAGATA